>JAEQBH010007159.1:0-180563 GCA_016808115.1 Tetrastigma voinierianum | reverse complement strand
CATGCCATTAGGAATAAATTAAACACCTAATTCGTTACGATATCGAGAAGCCCGGACTAGGGTGATAGAGATGAATACGTTTGAATCCACCGGTTGCCACGAAAGTCCAAACCCTCCCGGTCCTTTATAAGATGATCATTGTCTCATTACAGCTGAATAACGATTTAACAAGGCGCCCTTTATAGTTTTCTAATATCCACTTCTTGGTATTCTGAATAATGAAGAGTAATATGAAGAGTATAATAGGAAAACATTATATGAAGAGTAGTACATGATATGTTTGTGAAAATGAACATAACGCAAATAGTGCCTAGTATATAACCATGAAAGTAATATGTGTATACGAATATGACATGCCTGAGCAGGATATATAATATGACCATTAGAAAGATAATAGATCAAATGATAAGTACTAGAAGATAGAAATAAATGATGTGAAGGTTATGTATCAAGCATGCATGATGATGTATATTGCAAAGCCAATAGATCATTAATAATTGTTGAGGCAGTCATAGTTATTGGTCATCCACTGTATATGTCGCGCGTAAAGCTTAGCACGGTGTTGATCTATGTAGGTAGGAGGGAAGCATAAGATAAGGATAGAGGGACAGGACATCCCACATCGCGGAAGCGAGCTAGCTCGAATGAGTGCTCATCCTTTTCTTAGCGATCTCGATGTGTTGTATTAGATAGAAAATGTACATGTCTAATTGTGGACTGGAACTATATGTGTACATAGATTTTGAGGGACACCACTCCGGTGGTAGTTCTTTTGTAAATGTAAATAATTTTGTTATTCTGAAATTGTTTTGTATAACCTGAGTACAGTTTAAACTCGAGCAGGTCAATGAGTCCCGGTATATAGTCTCACGCCGGGACTGGTTCGGATCGCCCGTTCGAATTGGATGGGAATCAGTGTGTGAAGTGAAGGTGACTTTATTCTCGTCCTTGCCGTCAGGCCAT
This sequence comes from Tetrastigma voinierianum, assembly GCA_016808115.1. Classification (NCBI taxonomy): domain Eukaryota; kingdom Viridiplantae; phylum Streptophyta; class Magnoliopsida; order Vitales; family Vitaceae; genus Tetrastigma; species Tetrastigma voinierianum. The sequence goes on along the minus strand of JAEQBH010007159.1, from coordinate 179,600 downwards.
AACCAAGAAAAATTGTGTTGATCAACTTAGTGGTGCGGAAGCAAATGCAACCCATGAAGATTACGATCACTCCAAAAATGGGAGCTTGATGTTTACTCTGTGAAGTCTTTAATCCACCATCTACCAACTTGCATCTTGGTGACTACATTGATTACCAGAAAATGATTGGATTGTTGACTCTAGATATTAGCATCCACTGCTGAAGATGTTAAACTACTCTAATGTTAGACCACCTGAAGGAAAGCAAGTTGTATCTGAGACAATCATTTACTGTAATGAAAAAGAAAATTTCAATGATGATGACTGACTTCAAGGTGATGAAGTTGTTTCCCTCGAGGATGTGTATCATGTTCCCTACTAAGCCTTAAAAGTCTTACATCGTCTCACAAATAACTAGCGAGTGGTAAGTGTAACGACCGTACCAAAATATCTGATTTTAACAGCTGATGAGTTTCACCAGTTTGACCAACACTTAGTATGTGGGCCCAAGTTGACTTTTAGAAGGGGATGAATAGTTTTGGTTAACTAAAGGCACCTTTAGTAAGGCCTGATCGATCTGAGTTCCTGAATAGGTGTGAGCGTCAAAAATCCAAGCTTACGGATAAGAAGTTATAGTCTACATTAAGTTCAGCGGTAGTATTTTATTAGTTTCAAGTCGGCCAGAGTACACCAGAAAACAACCCTAGGCTCTATATAAGCCTAGTTTTGGTCTGCAGTAATACCCAAAACAGAAAATTCAAAAACCGAAAACCCCAAGCCCAGGTCGTTTTGACCCATTTTGACCAATCGGGTTCTAACCATTGGGCCCGGTCAAACCACCACTCTCTGGCTGTCCCGAGTAGGGAGGAGCTTAATGCCGATGAAGTGCGACCGGTACAGCGTGAGCGAGCGGATCGATTATTGAAGTGACGTGACGGCCTTGACTTAGATCGCGATTTTTTGTGTTTTTAAACCATTCGGACTGACCCATACCTCCTTTCCACTGTTGGACCCTCGACTCCTTCGCGGTCCTTTTCTCCCGATTCATCAGTTTGAAGAATCTGAGAGAAAAATGAGTCAGTAGGCTGTTGGATCGGGTTTTAGGCCACCACGACAACCTTTGGACAAGGTAAGAATCTTGTGTGTTCACAGTCTCTTAGGCTTCCATTGATATATGGTTTGTGAATTTTGGACATCGTTTGGTTAGTTTCTTGTTTAGGTTGTTTAGTATTAGAAAGTTTGGTGAAATAGAGTACCAATTGGTCAAGTTTGGAAAAATTGGGGGATTGGATTAGTGAAGTGGATGTTTTATATTGAATCTTAATGACCAGTTGAATTTGAAAATTAGATCCGAATTGAAAAACCCCAATTTAGATGCAGAGACTATAGAGCACACTATGTAATTTATGGACTGTCAGTCGATTGGATAGTTTCTTAGTTCTAAAAGTTATTCTCGCGGGGCACTTCAATGTTGTTGGTTGATTCTTAGAGCTGACCAGTTGTTTTATTTATATGGGGCACTCTGGCCGGGCGGACGATCTGGGGGCAGGGTGGCATCTAGTCATAGTGGTTTATATGTTTTTAAACTAGATTTGGGGTATTATGTTGACATATCTATTGTGATTAATGTTACACCTCTCGGATTTGATCAAATGGTTGGTTGCATACAAATGTCATTATCGGTCTCATATAAAACAAGTTATCATTTCATGTGAATTTGTCCAACATTTTTAACTGTTTGGAAGTTATCTTGAGTTCGTGGATAGGTGATTGTGGTATTTAGATATTTTGGAGTGCGATGGATTTAGGTTGTAAGCGCGCGAAAAAAGCCTTGTTAAAAAAATGGATCTGATTTTATTGGAATAATCCGTCTGGTATTGTTGGAAAATACATGTACAGGTAAAGGAACGATTTATATTAGTTGCCACGTGATGGCCGGGTTGACCGGAGGTTTATTAGTTGCCGCGTGATGGCACAGTTTTACCGGGTTTATTATTAGATGACACGTGATGGGCCGGAGGTTCACGCGGAGGTTTATTAGGTGCCAACGTGATGATGACCATTGCGGAGGTTTATTAGGTGCCGCGTGATGGCCAGGTTTACCGGAGGTTTATTAGGTGCTGCGTGATGGCGGGGTTGGAGGTTTGTAGTTTACCGTGATGGCGGGCTTGCGGTTTGTCGGTTGCGCGATGGCGGTCTGCACGAGTTTGATAGTTGCCGCGTGGTGGCGGGTCTGGAGGTTTGTTAGTTGCGTGATGGCGGTCTGCCCGGGGAGGTTGTGGTTGCCCGGCGGTGGCGGTCAGCGACCGGTTCATTAGTTACCCTGCGGTGTCGTGGTCAGACTTCCAGGCGGTTTATGATGGATACATGGTATGAGTAGCTGTTGATTCTAAACATGACTATCTATTTTAATACTTATGGTTATAATTGCTTTTCCATGGTTATTTTATTCGTGATTGACCTTGTATTGTGTGCAGTCGAGTTATAGTGTTCTTAACATTTGTGTATTTCGAGTGTACTGACATAGTTACATATGTTGGTCTTGGGGTAAAGTTGAGTTTTTGTGAAATGTTCCTAGCGGGAACCTTTTAAAGAGTGAGCGAAATCATCTTTGAAATAAAAAAATGTTGTTTTCTACTTACCTTCCTCAACGAGATTTATTATCTCAAGTTATTGTTTTAAATTTGTTCCCTAATTCTGAGACAATTCTTAGGGCTGTTTACCGGTCGACACCTCTCTTCCGCCATGGCTGTCGTACTCTATCGCTTCTATACATTTGTTTGCTGTATTGGACTTATTCATCTACCGCGCGCGCCGTTACCGAATACTCAGAATGCTCTGATATATATTATTCGAACTTCTATGGGTCCTTATTTATATATGTGGTGGGACTTTTATATATAATTGGGGATATTAAACTAATGCATGTGTTTACTTCCCACTATTAAGTGGAGCTCCAGTATCTTCCCTAGGAATTTGTCTGGTGGAATTTCGCTGTGAGGACTCCACCAGGAATCTGGGAGGGGTATCCGGGTCGGGTTCTGTCAGCTTGGTATCAGAGCTCTAGGTTTCTAAATTCCTTGTGGTTGTACATTCTGTACACCAACTCATCCGGTGTTTTGTATACCTTCTAACCTTATCATGAAATCGATTATGTTTCATTTATTCTTGGAATATAGTTTTCGATGCTTGCAAAGCTGCCTAGACTACAGACAGTTGAATAAAGTCACCATTAACAATATCCTTGCGCCGAATTGATGACCCTATTTGATCGACTCGAGAATTTCGAGTGTTCTCGAATTGACGAAGTCGGTACCATCGATTAGGATTAGAAGTCGGACGTTCCCGAGGCAGCGTCCCGGATCAGAGATATGGGCGTTATGAGTTTCTAGTGATGTCTTTACGACTCACCGATACGATGGCTTTCATGGACTTAATGAGCCGGGTCTTAGTCCATACTTAAGATGGTTTGTCATTGTCTTCGTTGTGATCTTGGTGTACTCGAAGTGAGTTGAACATGAGAGACATTTGGGTTCAGTGTTCGCAGAACTTTAAGTGATACCATTGGTATGCAATTTGACAAATGTGGCAATTTTGGTTGATGGTGAAGTTTCTGGACCTCTATTCTGCGTTGTTTATGGAATCCTCATAAAGTAAGCGGTGGCAAGTGGGAGCAACAAACTACGTTGACGAGAAGTGCGAGTTTCCACAAGATGAGGGTGTTACCCATAGTTCATAGAGAGGGTTCTCAAATAGCATAATCACTTCATTGTTTGACTAGGAAAGGAGATTGAGCCAAAAGGTAAGGTTTTGGTTTTATTTTTTGTAAAATGGTTCTTTTGTGAAGTTGGTTGAAAGGAAACTTATCTAACACAGGGTGAAAGGATATGGGGTGGTAAAACCTAATCCTTGGTTATTTATTGTATGAGATTTGAGGGATTTTTACTGAGGATATGATTTGTAGTTTCTCTCCTTTTGGAAGTTAGGGTTTCATCCTAACCTTAGATTAGTTGAGTGATGAGTTACTATTGCGACCCTGATTCTTGTTTAAGGTGTGGTTTGGAAGATGTTTCGGGTTGAATAGAGTGGCTTTGATGTGTGTTTGAGTGTTGGGGTGACTTGGTTGGGAACTTATGGAAAAAAATGGGGCTATGTTGTGTAGGACATATCTCAAGTTTGGGTGCTCCGAATTGGGTGATTCCAGTTGGAAAAGAACCCTTAACTATCTTCAATGATATGGAGATAGGAATACAAAGTCTTGAGTGTTGTTTATTGTCTTCTAATAATAGGTGTTAAATGTTGATCCTAATGAGTAAGAGAGTATGAGGAATCAAGGTTTATATTTGGAAGGGTATAAGGATATATGTGGTCAGTGGTGATAAAGTAATAGACCACTTGAGTAATTTTTTATGTGACAGATTGAGAGGCTAAGGGAATCTTTATGACTTGTTATTTGTAGACCCACGCCCCACAGGAGTAGCCTGGGGTTTGACTTCTGGGAGACTTGGACTAGATCTGGAAGGTAGGGGATCTTATAACCTTCTCACCTTTGTCTTGCAGATTTAAATCTTCACTGAACTTCAGGTACACCTTCGTTGCTTTATTGTGTGATTTTCTAGTGATATAAACTTATATTTTTTATATATGGAAATCTTTAGATCGCGGTACATGATATTTTTAAATACCCATGTGGTTGAATGCTTTGTGAAATTGTTTAAGCAGCAACGCTGGTGCAGGCGATGTGAAATTAAATTGATGTAGTGGACAGGGATTATGATCCTTTGATTGTAGTCGAGAAGGTCCACGAATAACTTATACGGATGTGGGCATATCGCCCGGTGGTAAGTCCAGCCAGGGCTTTGCCGACGTATCTGGATGTTAGCTTCAATCCGCGGGTGAACGCTAAAGATCGCGATGGAGGTTCAGGATTGATGTGTGCCATTTAAGTATGTTTCATATCAACTCTATCACATAAATCTTACTAATATTTTTTGCGAATCCTCTTGGGTATTATATATTAAATCATTTTATGGTATCGTTTGTTAAGGATTACTCTTGTTTATTGAACTCACCCCGTCTTTACTCACGCCAGTGCGCGATCACGAATTATGTGGCATGAGGGTTTGCGGTTTTATGAGGATGGAAGGTTCGCGTACCATATACCCGCTATGATGGATTGACACCTCGTTCGATGATCTTAATCGACATGTGGATCGTTAAAAGTCTTGCGATATCGAACAGTGTAGAAAGATCTTGAGATTTGAGATGAGGATGATGTTAAAACCTATCTTCAGGAAAATGATATATGCTGGAACGAGGAAACTGATTCCTTATGGTTAGATGTGATGGATCAGTCCAGGTATTGCAGTCGACATGGGAGAACTCTCGGTCAATCTCTTTCCATCTCATGCCACAAATATCTCTCAGACCCCTCATATAGGAAGGGTTGAGCGGTTATCTCTCTGGGAACAATAGTGCGGTCGGTGCGAAAAGAAGGGCTTCACAACAAGACAATATCTTGTCTTAGTAAAATTTTGGCGGAGAAAGCCACCTGGTCGAGGCGTTCGAGAAGCGGGAAGGACAAATCGGAGCCGGTACCCTCTATCTGCGAAACGCAGTCTGTGATTGTGAGGCATTTTCTTTAAGGGGGTGAGTTGTAGCGACCTGTACCAATATACAGGGTTTATTTTGTTTTGACAAGTTTGATAACACTTAGTATGTGGGCCCAAGTTGACTTTAGGGATGAATCGATTTGATTAACGCTAAAACTGTTTACAGTGCAAGCCTACAGTGATCAGTTATGGATCGACGTCAAATCCGACTCTGATAAAGATTATAAGTGTGCAGGACTAAGCGAGTAGTATTTTATCAATTTCAAGTCGGCCGGGATTTTAGCAAGCGACCTAGGCTCCCATATAAGCCCCTGATTTTGACGATTTACGTGAGGATCGACCGGAAAAGTTAACAAAACCGACTATGGCGGTCGGTTTGACCCACTGACGATTGGTTTCGTGGTGGAAGCCAGATTCGGCCACCACTCGCAATACATGAGCGGATAGGGGAGGAGGATGACCAGAGACGACCGCCGGTGGGCCGGCCGGCCGCGTGGGCGGCGCCGATGGGCTCATGGCGGCGGCCGAGCCCTTGACTTGGTCGCTGATTTTGTGCTCCGGCCATTTCCCGGACCAACCCGTACCTCCTTTCTTATTTTTGTGGACCCTACGAACTCTCTTCCAGTGATTGCACCACCATATTCATCACCGTTTAAAAAATCTGACGGCAAGAAAGCAAATTCTGATTGGCCGTTTGGATGATTGACACCAAACAACCTTTGGACAGAGTAAAAGTCGCGATGTGTGCGGTCTCTTGGGCTTTCCATTTGCTATACCAGTTTTGGCGTTTTAGGACCTTCGGTTTAGTTTTTCTTGTTTAGTTGTTTAGGGTAATTCACGAAGTTGGAATTGATAAAGTACCAGTTAAGTCAAAGTTTGGAAAAATTGAAGTCGGATTAGTAAAAATTGGATGTTTTATGGATTATTGGATAAGTTTGAATTTGAGAAGAATTAGATTCAAGTTGAAAAGCCCCAATTTGCAGTCTGGAACTATAATTTGCTGTATGAGTGGTTTCATGGAATAAATTTGAATAGTTATTAGTTAAAGAGTTATTCTAAGGGCATAGCAGGGCATTCTGGAGTGTTGTTGATTAGTTAGTGGAGACTAAATGATGTTTTATTACTCTATTATGAGCACTGTAGGCAGAGATCATGGGAGCGAGGCATTGAAAAATCTATCGATATGGTGTTTCTGTTTAATGATTTGGATTATGTTGACATATCTATTGATTAAATATTTACATATATCTGATTTGATCGATGGTTGGTTGCATACAAATGAATTCATGATTCTTATACAAAACAGTTATATTCTGTGCGAATTTTTCTTATTTAGCATTTTGGAAGTTGTCTTGAGTTAATGGGTGAATGTGTATTTGAATATTTTGATGCGGTGATTTGAGTTGCAACCACGCCCGAAAAACTATTGTTTAAAAAATGGATCTTGAATTACGGCGGAATGGCTCGTCTGGTATTTGGGAAAGTACATGTGGTAAGGAACAGCCTCTTCGTTACTGCGTGATGTGGGTTTGGAAGTTTATTAGATGACACATGGTGGGCGGTTCACCGGAGAGGTTTATTGGGTGCCACGTGATGGCCAAGTTACGGAGGTTTATTAGGTGCCACGTGATGGCGGGTTGCAGAGGTTGCCCAGGTGCCACGTGATGGCGAGTTTACCGGAGGTTTATTGGTTGCCAAGTGATGGCGGGCTTGCCCGAAGGAGTTTGTCAATTTGCTGCGTGATGTGGGTCTACCTGAAGTTTTTAGTGCCGCGTGATGGTAGGGTCTACTGGAAGGTTTATTAGTTGCCGCGTGATGTGTGTTCTGTTTCTGGAGTTCGTGGATTGCCTGGTGTCGTGAGGTCGGGCTTATAGACGGTTTATGATGGATACATGGTATGGTCTGTTGCATTTATTTGAACTTATGTCTTCATTTATCATATAGTTTATGGTGCTTTTCATGGTTGACTTTTATTCACAGTGATTGACATATGTTTGTAGCCTGATTCAGTCTAATGTTGTAACATTGTGTCGGCTAAATTGTTGAACATGATTTACATATATTTGGTCTTACCTGAGGTAAAGTTAGGTTTTGTGAAATGTTTCTAAACGGGAACCTTCCGAAAGTGAGACGGAAGGTTTTGAGAGAAGGAAATCTTTGAAAAAGCCAAAAATTCTTTCATATAAACTAATACACTACGCTATGAATTATTATCACGTTATTGTTTTAAACCTATTTGTTTTATTTTTATTATGTGATTATTCATCTTCTGCCTTTAAATTCCTCAAATACTCTTGAATACTCGATATTCGTATTGAACTTTTATGGGTCCTTATTTATATGTGGTGGGACTTTTTATATATAATTGGGATATTAAACTAATATGCATGTGTTTGCCACTATTCAAGTGGGGCTAAAGCATTATCTTGCTAGGGGTGATTTACTTTCTAATCGGGACCACCGAGAATGCGGGAGGGTATCATACCAACCAGTCTTGTCGGTAAGTATGTTTTGTTTGGTCCAAATGATGTGGAAATTTATGACAAATTTAAATATGTTGATCTTTGTGTCTTGTGGTGGAAAAAGAAGAATTTGTGTATGTCCTATTTATTAGTGAAGCGTATGTTCAAAGATAGCGGGAACGAGGTCCTTCATTTTGGCATGCTTGGTTGAGTAATATTGGTTATCGATTACTCTAGCAATTTCAACAAAGAAATACGCTTCGATGGTGTTTCTATGTTTCAAAGGAATTTTAATACAAGGTGGTGTGTCTTCAGGCGCAATATGGAAATCTCATCGACTCTGGCGTGAACAAATTGAAGCTTTATCTCTGTGCTTCAATTCTTATAGATTTATTAGGACCTCTGAGAACGCAAATTACATTATGCAATATTCGTGGAGGATGACTTTTCAAGTACACTTTGCTTTATTTTTTACTGACACAAAAGCCAGTTTTCTCAATTATTAGTTTAAACATGTGGAGCAAATTTGGTACGAAGGCGTAATCTCAAAGTGTATGCGAACTAATAATGGAGCGAGTACAGCATATCTGGAAGAATTCCTCATCCAGTGAAGCATGGAATTGGAAGGCAAATGACTTTTAAATACCCTCAACAAAATGGCCTTGTTAGGCAGAAAGCTAGCAACTCACCCTTCTGGTATTGCTTATCATGGCTACCGTAAAATCTGCCTAGGGAACTATGGGTGATGCATTTCTATGTGCTTACTATGTCATCAATCGGGTGCCCCATGGCCGAGAAAAGAGTATCTCTTTTGAAGCTCTTTATAATACTAAGCCAAATGTAAATTATTTTCAAGTTTTTTGGAGTCATTATGTTATGTTCATGTATCAAAAAAATTAGCACTAATTTGGTTGATTCAAGGCTCTGAAAATGTGTCTTTGTTAGCTGTAACACTAGGAGAAAAGGATGGTGATGCATGGATTCGGAGACAAAACAGTTTGTTATTTCTCACGATGTGGTTTTGATAAGACAAACATCATATTCCTTTGCATTTGGAAGAAAGTAGTAGCCCCGCTGAGCCATTTTCTAGTAATATAGAATCTAGCGAAGAAGGCTTTTAAGCCGACAAAATGAAATAAAACGCACCGGTGAGCCAAAACTATGACTATTGTTTGAAGATCAACAAGGGAGAGCAGGCAGCCTAGTTACTTGGATGATTATGAAGTTCAACTGAATTACTCTATGACCTCTTGTTTTTATGAGAGATTCGTGTGATGATGAACCAAAGTGTTATAGAAGGAATCTCACCGAAAGTAGTTGAATGGAAAATTTGCTATGGCTAAAAAGAAAATTGAAACACCCATTAAAATGATCTAGTGGGATCTAGTACTAAAACCAAAGATCTTTAGAAATAATTACATGTAAATGGGTTTACAAGTTGAAGAAAAAAGCAGATGGGTCGATTCATAGATATAAGGCTCGCTTGGTTGCATGGGGATTTTCTCAACAATATGGATTAGACTATGAGGAAACCTTCAATTCGGTTGCCAAGATGGTGACAATTCGTAGTGTAATGTCATGGCGGGTGTAAGAAATGGAGTGTATGACAACTCGGAGTACTGAAAATATGCTCTATATGGTGGTGGATCGTGAAATTTATATGGAGTAGCCTCAAGGATTCATCTCACATGTTCCCCTATCATGCGTGTGTCGACTGAGCATTATATGGTTCAAACAAGCTCGACATTTTCAAGTATAGTCTATCAATTCTTTCTGATCTCTCTCATTTTGTGGCCTTGTAATTTCGAGGGTCATTTTTTTATTATTTTTATCAGAAGAGTTATTACATCACTCTTAGTGCAAAACATATATTAAAACTTGTTCGTTCTAATATATACACATGTCTCTATATTGAAGACACCTTCTATATATTCTATACAAATATATAATTCAATAATACTACAAGAGTTTGATGCCTGGCACTCTTTGCACATCTTAAAATATTAAAAACTAGATTGTTCCTAATATATTTAAAGTAAATTCTCAAGGCCACAATCCGGCCTTCTTCGTACTCACGGCCTCGAAGAGCGCCGTCTTCTCGTAATACTGAAAGGGGTCACGGCCAGGTGAGCAAGCTTCGGTGAGTGTCAATCCTCTGAGTTTTCCTACTGATGCATACATGTACTTATAGATCAATCTGTTCATCTGATTTATGCAACATTATATGAAATGTTCCATTTGTCGTATGAGATACGACCCTCATACTCCTGAAACTGGGTCCAGTGACGACTCCCTCATGCTCACAACACGAGTCCCAATAGGCTCCTTCACACAGAAATGCCAGGTGTGAGAAACCAATCACCCGGTATTTAACTTGATGACTCAAACTATTGGACAACCCTCAAATCATTAATTTATCATTTTCATGATTTTCTTTTTCTTTTGTAGACCCTGCGGATTTTCGGGTTTTTCACCGCCATACGTCGTTCGACATTTTCGAACTTACAGCTGTGGGATTCATGTCTAAGTGAATAACATTTGGGTCTTTTCACCACAGGAGGGATCTACTAACATCGCCTAAACGTCGCGATTTCATCATTTGATCATTTACACCCTAGTGAATCTCTACATGGACTTTGTCCTTTTTGACTCGACCATTCACCGTTAAATAACAATACCGCACCCACACGAGCTTGGCCCTTTGATGTGCCGTGCATATGAAATGCATTTTCTTCATTATTTACATGCATATATGAGTGCTACATGCAACATCATCGCTGCATGGATAATTATAATAAATACATATAATTCTCCTCCATGCCTGTTAACCCGATATTATACATCCATACAACAAACATTAACAACATGTCGCCATTCACCATGTTAGCTAACAATAACCACATAACAAAGGTCTGTAATGTGAATTACATCACGATCCTCTGAACCATAAATCATAGAACTAGATTGGGTTCCAATCATCCATTCAACATCGAACAATGTCATAAACCTAGAAACTTTTAGTTTCCGGTCAAACCTCAACACCGGTCTTATTCAGTGTGAAACGATCATAGAAACCCTCCTCCTTCAATCAGAGTTTTGGAACTAAACATATGGCCTCTCATGGCCTCCCATGAACATCCATACCATACCGATACAGCCAACACAACATGCCTTTGTGGTCATGTAGCTTGGAAATATTTACATAGACACAACCAAACAGCGTACACACTTGGTAGAAAATTATAGGTTTCAGAATGGTTATGATCACCTACTGCCCTCAACCGGAACCTGGATGGAATCTTGACTCAATGGGTTTTCATAGAGTCTAAGAACACCTGGCTTGGAGTTGACGGAAAAGTTATGACCTTCAAGTTGGAGGTCACTTGGCCTTGATCAAACCCGGTAGGCGACGACTTAAGCGAGCTGTCCTGACCTGGCCGAGCTGATCACCAACCATGCTGAGTTCACCTACGCCTCGAAGGCGCAGGTTTGGAATCTTGACTCGATGGGCTTTCCATAGAGTCGAGAACACCGAAACAGGTCCGGACCCGAAAGTTATATTGCCGAAGTTGGAGGTCACACTTGAAGTCAAACCGACCGAGTGTCCTGACCTGTCGAGCTGAGCTGACCTTTACGAGCTCACACACTTCCCTCATAGGCACATAACTGAAATATTGACTCGATGGGCTTATAAGTGCAGAACACCAACGGAGTTCGGTTGAAGAAGTTATGACCGTCCGTAGTTGGAGACTCTTATGGAGTGAGTCTGTGTGACCATACGTAGCCTGGCGATCAAGCGGCGAAACCTCTGCGAGGCTGACACTCTAGATCAATTAGTATTGGGAGTAAAGGACCATAACTTGGTCTAGAGGTCCGGATTGAGAAATTCAAAAGCCTAACATCAAGTTCACTGATGTGACCACAATTTACCAGAAGGAATCACTACAAAATTTCCTTTCTTTCCCACCCAAAAACCAGTTCTAAAGTCCGGTTAATGTGTCTTCTTATGATGTAATGAGGCTGTAGTTAAATATCAATAGGCTTGTTTCCCTTAGGGAAGAGAACCACCAGCCTTGGTGAAAATATAAAGTAGGAGAAGACCTACCTCTTGGGGTTTATCTAAACTCTCGATTCAGTCTACTTGTGGCCTCTTGTCCGAAAGACTTTCCCTCTTGCTTCTACCGAAGCTTCGATGGTCGGTGTGCAAAAATCTGAAGAAGGTAGAGCCTCTCTTTCTAACTCTTCCTCTCAAATTTTGGTTTGCCTTTCTCTCTCTCCTCTCCCCTCTCTTCCAACCGATTGGGAGATCATAGAAGTCAAGTGAGATGTCCTCTCACTTGCCACTTGTCCAATTCTAAGTGGCTCTTGGATTACCTTGCCTTTCACCACTCCAGCATCACTTGATTCCTCTCGTCATGTGTTGCCCACATATCTCTTAGTTGCCAGGCTATTTTTTTTACTAACTCTCCACTTGACACATGTCTCTCATCTTGACCACTCATTTGCACCAAGTGTAGCTTTTTCTCTCGATCTTACCAAAAAACGTAGAAATTTCAAACTCATGGTCGACGAAAATTCGACGTGTTAGTTAGATTTCATGAGACGATTGCAATGGTGAAGTCCATTCGTCATTCGAGATCCTAGAAAAATTCCTTATTTTGACCCTGAGTACTATTTTACACTTTCTTGAAAATTGAATTTTAGAGTTTATTTTATTAACCTTTAATTCTTCAGAAGTTATGATCCTAGTTTATTTGTGAAATTCACTTCATCCATTTATACTATACTTCTTCTTTATGGATAATATGATTATAAGTAGATAACAATCTTTGGGAATTGCTCAACTTTGGCGATCTAACGGGTATCCATTCGTTTTGAAATGAAAATCGGAGAAGTTCATTCCTTTCTTGGCTAGAAATAGTCAAAACAAATGGTTTTCATTTCTCAAAGATCTTCATAAGCTTCCAAGTTTGCTAACTCGGTTGGTATGACGATTCACAGCGTAGTCCTCAATGAATACAACTTAAGTTGCAAAAAAATTGGAAAGAGAGCCACATTAAATGATGTCACAAAGTCTTAGGCCCGACTTGTGGGTAGTTTCTTTATTTATATTACCCGGGCTGATATGGTAATATGTTGTTGGGTGTAAATTTATGGAGAATCCTTGTATGAATATTCAGTTGTTGCAAAGAAGAATTGTTCGATAATGAAAGGAACATTGGAGTATGGTCTCCTTTTACAGAGCGATATCTTTCTCTTTTCATGGTTATCTGGAAACCTGATTGAAGTTTCGGAAATGTCATAGTCGATGATCAACATGATCAACCTCATGATATTATTTTGTATTGGTTACGCCGCGATTTCTTGGTGGCAGTAAAGGCAAACATCTTGTCTATCTCAAGCATTGAAGCTAAATATGCTTGGCGGCCAGCTGGCGCAACACAAGAATATTTGGATTAACTGACTTCTTCAAAGATATTGGGTTTGCTGTCAAATTCTATCGATTCCATAGCGATTGTGACAATGAAAGCACAAATAAGTTGGCGAAACAACGTCTTTCTTACGATTACAAAGCACATCGAAGTCCATTACATTTGTTCGTGAAAAAGTGTTTGAAGCAAAATTGTGTTAGAAGAAAGTGAGACAAATGATCAAATTCCGTACGTTGTCTTCCCCAACTCTATCCCGATTGGATTTGAGAAAATTCGGTGCTCTTGGTGTTGTGACGGTTCTATTTTACTAAGGAGGAACACCCAAATGCATTGCCGCCGTTTGTCAAAGTTCTTTTTGTATTATTATTAAACTTGACTTTATTTTACAGTATAAATTATTTTGTTGCGAAATTCTCACTTTTGTTTGAGCCAACAAATTGGCTTCAATTCGTCATCCGGATTATGTTCTTTGCCCAGCTCTGCTCAGTATTATGATCCTCCGTGATTGGCTAGTGCAAACTTAGTTGAGAATCTTGATTCCATCATCCCTGCTGTAACTTTGATTTTATTAGATTAAAGTTAGATTTTGAGATATATCTTTCTCAGAGCATTGTTTCTCTGTTCTTGTTTAATAATTTTTCTATTTGTTTCTACCTCTCTTACACGGAAAAACATCTGAGGTGCAGTCTTCTTTCTTTCTTTTTTCTGCTTCTTTGTTTCCCTTTAAACTGATGATTGACTTTGATTTTAAACTTTTCTGTAACTTGAAAGATTTTTTTTGAAATACAGAAATGTTATTAGTTCTCTGTATCTAATTGAGACACATAATCAAATTCACCTAAAACACAAGGGTGGCTGTATCAAGTTCATAACTCTCTAACATAACTATTCAAACATAAAGCCTATACACATTTGAAAATTCTGTGGCCGGACTTGATAGATTCTATTTCTATATCTATGTCGACGACCTAATTTATTGATGTTCTTTTTGGCAGTCAAATGTGTTTTGTCTTCGAATGTGAAACACTATGTCTAAGTCATTAATATGACTAAATAACACAAAACAAACATTCTTAATATTGACGATGATGAAAACACGAATATACTTAATAGATGATGACTCAAGCAAAAAGCTAAAATACCTCTTCACATTTGGAAAGGTTTTGAAAGAAGCAAATTAGAAACTTCAGCTTGAAAGGTCAATCTACTAATACTAACTTGTTTTTATTTTCCTTCATTTCTTACTTTAAAGCAGGTTCAATGTTACACACTAGATCTACTTCGTAAGATATCTTTATAATATTTAGAAGATCAATATTGTATATTGAACTACCATACTATTTTTAATAGTCATGGACTTAAAACCAAATTTTACGTTCTTCACCTTCTTTTATACATATGCTAGAACTTAAAATCATTAGTGTTTAAAAATAGATGACTTAAATGTTAGCTCAGACATAAAATCTACACACACATTATTCCTGGGACTTCTTAAAATCATTAGTGGTAAAGATGTGATTTTAAAGTTCAAAAACAGTTATAGATTACAAGCATCCATCATTCTAGGACTTTTTTTTTTTGAGGAGATTGTGCCAAATGTGATCATTATAAAAGAATAATGGCTTGCGAAGTTCTAGCCTGAATATAAATAATATCCACAAATTGACATATTCTTTGTGTGGTAAGTAGGAACTTTATTATAGAATAGTTAGATTTTCATTCCTTATAAGTTATGTTTTCAGTTGTATAATTTTCATGATTTTTAGTAGATTGATTGAAATAGTTAAAACAAACTAATAGTTGTAGTGTTTTTTAAAAGAAGTTATATTGATGTTTATTCATGATATTGTGATCACTGCTTTTAAATAAATAACCTTTTTGCACTATGTCTACAATTTAAGATTTTATACAATCTATATTTCTATTTTATTTCATGATGTTTGTTTTATAGCCACCTATCTACCTAGTGCTGTTTCTAGATGGGCTTTATTAACATAAGTGTTTAATATAAATTTGATCTACACATGTTACTAAGTAGAGAAGTTCAGTTTGAAAGTAGGAGATCAGGGCGGATTGTTGACGTATATTATATATTTCTCAATCTTTTTTTAATCATTTCAAATCTGTTGTGATAAACGACTGGCTGTTTGCAACTCCGGTTCTTCTTATCCGACCACTATAATAATTTGATATGTTTGATCCGTCTATCTTTAGCATGCAGATACCAAACATCACGCCAGATAAGCGCCACAACAAGGCGGCGAACAACACCACGTGAATCTAACCATGACAAACTAATATCGATAAAACGATGACAAACCAGCGTCTAAGATCGGCCGAAAACAGCACAAAAAACAAAATAAAACCGTCTTCATTGGAAGAACGCACGATATAAAAAATGAAAAAAAGATTTGAGGGTGATTTCGGGTCAAAATGGCCAAAAACGAATCTAATCTCTTGCTCAGCAACTGTTCTACGATCTTCGTTTAGTTCTTGACCGTTCAAATTAGCATCACTCTGCTAATTATGCACCCCATTTTTGATCTCTTCGCGAGATCGGTTTGAAGCAAAAGAAAGCAATTGTCGATTTTCTTTTCTTCTCAGTTCACTGGAGATGGTTTCCATTTTCCTTTGGTTTGTAATACGATGTTGGTTGGTGAGTGTTGATGAGGACACCATGTTGTGGATGTTCTCTTGTGAGAGGAGGTGACCACTACCATTCTGCCTGTTAATTTGGAAGGTGTTATTAACTGATTTCTGGTGATATGTTGATTATTCTCAGTTTTGTGATGTGGTTCCAACAAACATAAGAAAAATTCGAATTGATACAGGTCAGTTATAGTGTGGTCTAGGAGGTTGTTGTTGTTATTGTGGTATCTGCTGTGGGCTTTGCAGATTGATTTCCTTTTCTTTGTTCTGTTTTTTTTAATTTTCATTTATGTTTTTATGTCTATTTCCTTCTTCTATTATCCACTCTTTTTATTTCTTTCCTGTTTATATATATTCTTTACCATGTTTTCATATTTTATAATTTTCTTTATGTTTTGATTTTAGATTATTTAATCCATAGAACTGTGATCATTTCCCTTCTCTAATCAAATGTTATTCTTAGAATACCCTAGTATAAGTGTGGACTCCATTTTTTTGATATTATCGTTTTAAACAAAATACCGTTTGTATTTTTGAAAGCAGTTTGAGTCGTTGTTTATTTTGTTTTACATTAAAAATGAAAGCGCAGTATGACTCTTATAGAAGCGAATGCTGAGAAAGAATTAATTCTAATCTGAAGTCATGGATATTCAACGGGAAGGAAGAGTCAGTGGGACGGTTGCAAAACTATGGTGTATTTAAAATGAATCATATTTAAAGAATATTTAAACACATTCTTTCAATAATCATCTTTTAAAATAAGTATATATTTCTAATATTTACCAGACGTTAGGTATTTTAAAATATATGTTTTTTGCCTCTTCAAAATATAAAATTATTGTTGAAACAATAATTATCACTATGTGATTTCAATTGTTTTTTAAAGAAAGAACAGGATATTTCATTGAAAAGAACTGTCGTTATCATTCCTGCTAAACGCTTTATAACTGAACCTCGACAATTCATAGAAATTCACAGTTTTGTAAGCTTTATTCTTTGCTGTTTACTATATACTTTATTCCAGCTTTCTTGTTTACATTTATTGTGGTATGGGTCTCTCTCATCGACATTCTGATCTTGAACTAGTTGTGCCCAAATTCAAATTGTCTTCTTCAGTGCACTGGAGAGCTTCAACCGACAACGGAATCTGTTTGATCTTGGTCACCTGCTCTGATCAACTGTGACTTCCCTCCCCAATCGCTGCCTCCTTGAGTTTCAGTGACTCCATTGAAGCGTCTTAGGATTACGGTATCAGGGATTCAAGGCCTCCTTGGGACCATTCCTATAAATGGCTTTCATTACGGAATGGTACCCCATCTAATCATTATACTTTAAATTCGATGATTTGGATCCACTAACACCTTGCTCTTCGCACATCTTGCTCAAATAGAAGGGCTTACCCTTTAGGTTGGCATTCACTGTTCGGGTCCTTTCTGAGACACTCTTGTTGGCCCAGACCAGGTGGGTTGGGTTATCCTCTCAAAGTTGTAGTTTCATACAATTCCACTATGTTCTACTGATACGCAGCTGTCTTTGTTTGGGAAGCATTATTAAGCAGTCATATGACATTTGAGACCAATCTTTAGCATTGATTGATCATCCAGGCTTCAGTTGATTCTATTCATATCAGCATCTGTCTGCATCAGCCACTCAGCCGTGATACGGTTACTCGACAGTGGCTCCCACGCAAAGAACATGTATCCGTGGGTCATACCCTCTTGCTGGAGTTTAGCTGTGGAAGGCATTCGCGCACTCACAGCAGTAACTGTTGCGGAGGAGTCTCGATAAATATATTCCATCCTCATCCTTTGCTCATTCAAAACTTGTGTTCCTTACAGTGTGTTATTAAACAAGTGTACCTTCCTCTTTTCTATCACTTTATTACAAAATCAATGTAATGTGATGGCACTGATTAGTGGATGTTGTAATCTCATTATCTCTCAAAAAATTTCATTTCTATTTCAGCTACTCTCATTCTTTCCCCAGTATCTGGCTATTGGGCTTTGAATTAATTTCCTTTACTTTGTTCTGTTTTTTCATTATATTCATTTGTCATCTATTTACTATTTTACTATTCATTCTACCCTTTCATTTCTATTTCTATTGAACTTTATTTGTATGTGACTGTATTTGCCGTGTGTTTTTTATATTTATAGTTCTTGGATTTTCTTGAATTATTTAATCACCTGTAGTCATTTTATTCTCTACTCAAATGTGCACATTATTACTTTATAACATATTATCAGTACTGGACCCCACAGAGCCTTTTTTGAGTATTTATCAGTTTTCTCACTAAAGGAAAAGGAAACTGTTCCATATTTTTAGCTTCAGTTTAAATGGTTGGAGTAAATGAAACATTTTGTTTACATTAAAAGGAAAACAAATATAAGAGAAAGAAAAACAAATTCTCTGGAAAAAAAATGTGATTGGAATTGAAGTCTAGGTCTTACAGATTCTAAAATTATTATAGGAAGTCATTATAATATATTGCCTTTATTTAAGTTCAGGTCTTTACTAAATAAACTAAGGAAAATACTTTTGGTTAATAGATCAATGAATCTAAAAGATAAACAATGATATACAACAACAACCTTATATAAATAAATAGACCCCGTAATGATAAATAAACAAGATTCAGATGAGAAAAAATATTTTGGATGACATCAATTATCAAACAATGATGCGTGCGTGATAAAATCAAAATCTTAAAATCGTTCAGAATTGGGTTATAAATCATCTTAAATTCATCTATTCGACGTTACATCTGAAATCGTAGATTTACCCAAACCAATTTTAATCAATGATTGACGTTTTGACGATTTAAAAATTGAAATTATTAAATTTAGTCAGAATCAGCGAAATACAGATTTGATTTGAGTGCCGGATCGAGTTTGAAAATCTAGGCATGATTTATAAAATCTGGATTTAGAAAATTGGATTTGGGATGAAAGTTAGATTGAAATTGGAACAGATTTTGAAGTGTGGTGCTTAAATTTGAGAATTGATTTATGATTTTAAGTGGAGCTTGAAGATTAGTGTCAAGATGATTAGTTTGAGTCAGGCCTTGGTTTTCAGTTAAATTAGGAATTTAGAAATTGAAATTGAAGTTAAAATTTTGAAATTAAGGAACGAATTTTGAGAATTAAGAATTTGGAATTTAAATTCAGAAAAATTGAAAAAATTCAGTGAAGGATTGAGTTAGTTTTAAATTCGAAGTTTGAACACTAAGTGATTTGAAATTTCATTTTGAATATTGGACACTTGATTAAGTGAGAAATGAAAATTTGGGACTTGATTCTATAATTTGAGGGTTGGAGGACAGTTTTAAGATAGAAGAATTCAGTTTTGAAGTCAAATTGAGGATTGAATTTTAAGAGTTGGATACATGTTTAAGGTCAGAAATGAAGATTTAGAATTTAGATTTTTTAAATTTGGGATTTTAATCAGTGGATGGTGATGGATATTGTGTTAGGAAAAAATAAGTCAATTATTAAGAAAGTATTGACAATTTAATTAAATAAACAAGAAAAGAATAATATACAAGGAAGAATTAAATAATAGATCTCTAATTAAATGATAATTAAATGCCATAAGTGGCTCCGCCTTCTGAACTCAATTAGTTAAAAGTAATTTATATAAAGAGAATTTTCCTGTGAAAGTCAAGGAAACTTGCCTAGTAGACGGCGACTCCATACATTGGATTGCCTTCCAGGCAGAAATTGCCTCCAAAGTTAATTATCAGTCTCTGGGTTACCACATTAAAGATTATACCCAGATATCTTATTATCATAAAAAAAAACTTCAGCTTTGGAGGCGACAGAAATACTAAAGTGTTGAGGAGGGAAACTCATGATCTCATAAAAATGTAAACTTAAGAAGTTAATGGGCCTAATTCATATGACTATTCAATTGATTCACAAAAAATATTAACTAGGCTATTGAGGTCTTCACTCTTTGATGGGAGGCTATGGTTTCATATTCAGAAAGGTTGGAGACTCTCCCCTTTATGACAGAGGGCCTCCTCATTTCTCCTTTCAACAGGATCCGATATCATAAAAGGAAAAAGCTCATTCAGACAAAAACTTTGATTACGAGTACTACCGTCTTTTATTAGAGTTCTGCTGAGTATAAACTGAAAAATGGGTAAAGTTCAGTGAATGGAGGTGACTCTGAGAAGGAAATGAATCTGAATGGTCAGAAAGCTTTAGCATGATCGACGAAACATTGAGACTTAAAAACGCTTAAAACAATGCGAAAAGAGTTAACCATAAAGTCACAATGTGAGTCCAAACTCCCTCAAAAAAGTCTAAAAATGGCGAAGCGTGTGAACGATAATAGTGACGCTCATGGATGTGAAGAAAGAATGCTGACTCTTTTGCGTTAAGCGAGGGTGACCAACCATAGATCAAGGCACATACCACTGGCCCAGGGCAGTGACTTTTATGACTGATTATTAAACAAAATCTGGTAAACACTATACAAAATTTTCAAGCTGTTTATGCTCTGGGCTCTACCAATAACAGTCGGTATGACCTCATGAGGACTTTCAGTTCTGCATTGAATCCACTGTTGACTTTGTCTGTCTTATTCAGCATGATACGGGCCTCCGCCAACAGTGCTCAATAATACACTCTAATGAGCATCTCACGGAGAGTCTATGTATGGCTTGAGGCCTTCTTTTAACCATTATATCTTCATGCTTCTCTATCGTTTACCAGGCTATTTATAGGCATAACAATCCCACTGAGCTTGGACTTTGAGTGGCACTTTTCTTTGTTCTGGTTTGTAGCCATCCAGTGCGAGACTCTCTCTCTCTTTGTTCATTCTCACGATGTGCACTTCTACTTCTGGTCTATGTTGATGATTTGATTATTGCAGTGACCCCTCACTTATGCGAACCACCTATTCGGCAACTTCAAGCTTAAGTCTCTGAGGATCTTGAGGCGCTATCTTGCCACATGGTGTTGAGGTTTGGCTACTACTCAAGGGTCTTCTCTTTGTTGTCACCGAAAAGTATGTCATTGATCTCACGGATATTTATAACATGATCGGCTTCATTATCTACCTTGCTTTGTCGTTGGTGCTTTCTCTAGCGCCACTGATAGTTACGTCGAGTCAATTACTGGCATTTGCTCAGGTGGTTGGTGGCCTCCATCTCAGACCTGACTCGTAGGATATGAATCCTCGATTATGCATGTCGCCATCCAAACATCCATTGGGAGAGGTTAAGCATCTACCTTCGTTATCTTAATGGCACGAGATCCTCATTATCGACTTCTCTTTAAACACTCTTTAGACATTGCATGGTCTCTCTAATGCAGACTGGGCTAGTAACCCTGATGATTGTACCTCCACAAGTGCTTTTCTTATATTCCTTGGTGTGAAGCTCATCCAATCTCACGGAGTTCTGGCATCTATCACACTATTGCTCGTTCTTCCAGGCTAAGTATCTCGTGCTATTGCCAATTGCTTTACTTTATTGAGGTGCCAATGGCGAAAATCATGTCTTGAACTTCTTTTCTAAGTGCGATCCACCTTTCTCTTTAAACAACCTTAGTGCCATATCTAAAACTAATCTCTCTTGCTCTACGCATGAATCACACTTGATTAAGTTATCATTTGTTCCTTGACACAGTTGGTCGTCGATTGTTGTTCATGTCTCTGATGGTGACCAGCTTGTTGATGCCATACTAAATCTCATTAGGCCTCTCTCCTTTCCACACATGTAACAAGATTGGTGTTATTACGGCACACCGCTCTTACAGGAAAAAATAATAAAGTATATTGGTTCTTTGTGTCTTTATGCTTTCACCTTTTTTCCTTATGTGGTATGTTATGTATCTCAACTCTCTCTCAATAATAATTATGTCTCTTTTTCATAATAAGAAGCTGGGTCATTCTCGACTACTGAGAGAAAAATGCCTCAAAATTCTCAAGAACTATAAAACAGCTTCATCAAAAGCCTATCAAATAGACATAAGTCTGAGAGCTCTCTCCTAATCCCTAATTATCTGATCAGTTTGAAAACTGTCCAGTGAAAACAAAATACCAAACCTCTCATGAGTCTTCCGGCAAGCAAACGAGCCGGAAGCAGCAATGAAAATAATAAAATATTGAATGAGATTGAATACCCCAAAATCAAATGGTCAATTAGGAAAAAATATCATGTCATCAGGTCGAAGACCAAAATCTTTCATTTTTCTCACCAAACACGCAAGGAAGGAACAAGGCAAAACCATAAATAAAACAATAATTTGAGAATCTATATTCTGGGGTGTCAAAAGAACGGCGCAGCCTATAAGAAGGAAAAAAAAAGAAAACTGACACTTTTCCTTTATGTGAACTGCGACAACCAAACATCAATTGAAGTAAATAAAATTATAAGAATGAAGAATAAGGAAATGACTCACTTGGACAAGGAAGGATGAACAACAAATTCTCTAGAGTGGTGAAGGAAGATAGTGATTAAGAATGTGATGGCGCAATCAAGGTGAGTTTTCATATGATCATTGACAAACATGATGGAAGACTCACGATTGGGGACCCGCAGAAGAGGATGGTCCAGCTGTCACCTCTCTCTTCCAGTGCAAACTTCAAAAGCAGAACCATTTTGCTCCTGGCGCCAGTCATCACCCGGCATTGGAAAGTTGAGGGTTTGTGGAGGATTAGTTCTATTTGAGTTTTGCTCATGATTTTACCAGAAAGTGCAAGTGGCTTGACCACCATTTTAAGAGATGACTTATAAACAATCTACATTAATCTTAATCTTCAAAGTTTTCTTGATCTGGTTCATAACTACTTATAGATAAACTTTAAGTGATTTGATTAAAGACCTTTTCAAAACTAAATTCGGGAATCTAACTTTTATTCAATTTTGACAATACCTCATTTTTTTACAATATTATTCTTTCAAACACATGTAAATACATGGCGGTAAAAAAGACATTTTTGTCCACAATTACTCGATTTTCAAAGAAAAAACTCTGAAGATTAAATAACATTCTTTTACAAAATTCTCTAACAAATCACAAATAAGCCACTACACAAGTATTATTCACAAAATTAAAGAAATTTTAGAAAAGAAAGAAAAGGCATCACTAATTATTTTGAAGATAACAGGAGTACAAGATTAGCCTATGGTGACTATTAATTTATAGAATCACATTGAACTATATAGGTATTTTACAATTAAACTTACTATCAAGATAAACACAACACCTTTACATTATTTTAACTCAAACGACTCTTGGATGACAGATACAGCTCAAACTATGAAACTCTTACACAAATCAAAGTCCATAGTAATACTACAAAACTTTGAGTTGGATGTGGATAAATTTGATTCCCTGAGCTCTAGCACTAAATATTATAAATAAATTCATGATACATGGCTACCTTGTATTTAACAACCAGGTTGATCTTTAAATGAATGACATATAGGGGATAATCGGCCTGGCACTGTTAAATTTTTATCAATCTCAATAGCCACCCAATGCAAAAAAAGGTAAATAACAAATATTTGAGGTAATGTGGTAGAGCTTCGCTAACTGAAACCCTTAGGTTCATCCTTTCAGCAATAATACCATACACACGTTCCTCGAAATTTAAAAAATGTAGGCATGAGTTTGTATTTTCTTTTCTAACTAGAGAAGTTGATACGTTTTGCATTTATGCATGACAAAGTATGACCCTAATAGTGCAATTTGCTAAATCTAATTGGGTATCCTGTACTTTCATGTAAAATTGTGTTTTCTTTGCTGTATTTTTTCCATTTAAAGATATTCTAATCTCATCTCCTTCTACTAAGACAATGACCGGGATGCATAAGGTTGGATGGTTCCATAAATTGTAGGCAGCTTAATTTCAAAAATATTAAATATTAAATTCAAAAGACACGTTCCAAATTGAAAACTCCATTAATCTGTTTTCAATGAATATGTCTTGAAAGGATTTCCACAGATATTTTGGTGTTAAGATGAGTCACGTCATCACTACACCGTGCTTCCTCTGACTAAAGAAAATTTAGAAAAAAAAAAAGAAAGAAAATTTTTCATACTCTTTACTAATTGGCTTTTTGAGAATGTAGGATTAGGTCTACTACTTATTCACATCAAAATATGATGTTCCTCACTTTTCCATTTCCCAAATGGTTCATGATCTTAAGTAAAATAAATAGGTGTCCTTTTCTTATAAACTTAGAAAGTGGAGTCAATAGAAATGAACTCTTCACTTTCAGACAAATCAATTAATCAAATAAGTGTCAATGATCTTGAGGCCTCTCTATATCAGTTGCTCTGTCTGTTTCTTTTTTATCCTTTTTACCTTTACTCTACACAAAGTTTTACCAGTCTACTTTAAATTGATTTCAAAGATAACAATAGAATATAGCATACTTGTGTTAATAAGTATTCTATATGCTATCCTTTGTCAGACACATGAAAACCGGATGGTTCCATATAAATTAACCAAACCAATGCCTATAAAATACTTGTGTTAATAGATTCTATGCTATCCTTGACGAGACATATGAAAACTGGATGATTCCATAAATTTGTAAGTCCACCTTGTTTAAAATATATAAATATTAAATTAAAAGCCGCGATAAAAGTTCCAGTGATGCATTGCCTGGAGTGCAGATCTATCACCTCAAAATACAAAAGCATCACTACACACGTATTATGCCATTAAAGAAATTTTAAAAAGAAAGAAAGACATCACCTAATTGTTTTGAAGAATGTGATTGACGAGTCCTATTGCTTATTAGATCCAAATGTTTCCCTTTTCTTTGAATGATTCATGGTTTGTAAATAAATAAGGTGTCCCTTTTAGCTCAAACTTAAAATTGGTCAATAGAAATAAACACTTCACTTCCAGAAACAAATCGATGTTTTATGATCTTTAGGCCTCTCTATGTCCAGGATTTTCTCATCTCCATCTTTTTTCTTAACTACTTTTAACTTTACTTTGCTAAGTTTGGACAAGTTTTGAACAAGTCTTTGATTGATTTCCAAAGATGACCGCATTCTTCTTTCAGATGTTTTAATAACAACTATATCTTTAGAAAAATAATAATATATTGCTAAAATCCCTTAGAACCTTTGACAACACAAAATATATTAAGAAGCAAAGGGTCTAATTTACTATTACCTCATCATGGTTATTGAGAAACAATATTCCAGATATTTGTTAGCTTGGATGATAATCTAAAAACATGAATTTTTATTTAGAAGAGAGATGTGTGTCTATTATGCATACAAAATTGCTTAAGTAACACCACATTTAACAAATCTCAATCAAATAAAAAACTGAAAGAATTATATCGACATCATTATAAACAACTTTGTTTTTATCAAAAAAATGAATAAATAAAGAAATTTTAGATTTTAGGTTACCCAACACCAGTGTTTAGGACCACCACTGTATATGGACATTTATAGTATCATACTAGCTAGTACTACTGGATTTTACTGGTAGGTAGAAGTCTTGTGTTTATAAAGTGTTTCACATTTAGATGTGAAGTATATAATTTGCTAAATTGTTTGATAGGTTATTTTAAGATCTCTACCTTGGTTGACATAGCTAGTCAATCTCAGCAGGCTCAGGGATTGATCAATAAGAACACATCTATTGCTGAATCAGTCATTTCCACCACTGGATGGGAGAAAGACCTTTGCCTTGACACTGGACACGATCGAGGCATGTACTTCACGTGGACCATCAAAATTGAACCTCTAAGTGTCATCCGCCCGTTATTACGGCAAATTCAAGGTAGAGGAGAGGGAGAGTTGATCGGCGAGGCGAGGCCGTGGTGAGGATGGTGGATTGAGGTCATGGTCAGATGGTGAGGAGGTCATGGTACACCTTACACACAAGTAGGAAATTGCCATCGTGCCCGCTCAAATATTTTACCATTCTTCATACTCCCCCATGCCCACACATCATAATCGATACTTCCCATACTTCCTATAATTACCTCATATACTTTTATACCCCATAGATTAACACATCACCTTCCATACACCACATACTTACACATCTTTACCATCAAGTTGTCTACAGAACGACTTAGTAGATATCCTTTATCATCCATAGCATATTCTCTTCTCGACTATACCTATGTGATGAGTGTATTCTTGTTCTGATCACCTCTGTGTGAGATTGAGATCTGATGAACTCATTGCCTGGTTGGGGATGAACCGGGCTCACCGAAAAGTTGAATTTGTTGGGTCTCCACGGATAGGTTGTGCACTCTTAGAAATATTTCGATGGGATCGGTTGGAAGCTTGAATTTCAACCTTGCCTAATAACAAACAAGAGGGTGGCGGCTACTCAAATTCGAAGGGTTCGTTGGTAGCTCGAATCTTTAACAAGGTACTTCCCAAATTCTTTATTTTGAATGCCCACCTCGAGTCACATGCTTTTTCCCTTGAAAGAACCATGTCAACCTGTGTATGTCTGTTGTAAGGGTAACAACCAAAAATGGAAAAAAAGTAACTCACACTAAGACGCTCTACTTTACACAATAGCGAAGGAGATGGATGTCTTTACACAATAGCTAAGGAGATTATGATTTCTTCTTTGATAAGACAAGTGAGTTAAGCCTCAAAATTGCCGTTATGAGTCGTATTAACATTTATTCATTTTACTATTAATTGGTTTAGTTGTCCTTCAACTTAGGCAATGAGGATTCTTTGACTACTTTTAGAGAACATTTGGAGAGATTCGATTTTTCTTTTTGCTTTCAAGAGTTTTCTTTGTGCCTTACCCTCAGTCACTTGAGTCACTGACTTTGTTTTGGCTGACGAGATCATGTTCATCTTGGACACTTTTAGGAATCTTATTTGTTCTTCAATAAATTTCTTAGCATTTCCTAACTTTCACACTTTCGTTTTCACTTTATTGTTCTATCATTCATGAACTCTATCTAGACAACTTCTGTTTGCCAGGTATCTTAGGCCTTGGGATCTTGAGGTCTTTAACATTTGTTAAGGGCATATTTGAAGGGGGTTGTCTTAAAACAGAGAGGAAAAGGAGGAGAGAAGAAAGAGTATGAAGGAAGGTGTAAGAAGCAAGAGAAAGGAGAATGAGGCTTGAAAGGAGACATTTTTTGGGTTTGGCAAAAGAAAAATTGGAAGAAAAAGTGAAGAACTTTGAAAGCAGGAAGGAGACTAAGTTGTATTTATTTAAAAAAGTACTTTTAATTAAAATTTGCAACGTGGAGAAAAAAAAATGACTATTTAATAAAAACTTCATAATTGTAGTTTCTCTGGAATTGGGGAAAATGCAAAGGAAAAAACGAAAAAAAAATGAATAAAAATAAAAATAGAGTTAAACCTAATATATTTTTAAAACTCCCTTCCAACTAAATATTATCTATTTGATTTCGGTTAAGATTTTTACTGGGCAACTATTTCTTCTCTCACATTTTTCTTTCTTTAGTACTTCTATAAACTTAATATAACTAATGCATCTTTTGTTATTCCAACTCATATATATATATATATATATATATATACTATATGCTATATATATACTACCACCCTCTCTATCCATCATCATATATTTCTTACTTTATATATAATAACATATATATGTGGCCTTGCGTGTGTGCGTAATCTTAAAAGCAATTTTCCCTATGACCCGATACTCAAGGGTAGTTATTAATGCTCAAAACCAGTGCTATGTGCCCTAAATCTTACAAGCGTTTTCATATAGGTGCACTATAAAGAAAATATCAAATGCAAAATTATGATGTCAATTCATAAATCACAAAACTCCCTATTTATCTCTAAACAGGATAAGTTTACGTGACGGCTTATCAGAAACATCATGTTTCTATACTTTTTCTAGCGTTGTTTATGTGTATCTTGAGACTTAAGGCAATGCTCTACTGATATTGACTAATAAAATATTCCTTCTATTAAAAATGTGTTGGTAGCTTAAGTTTGTTTGTTTTTGTCAAACTCAAATTGATGCTTTTGATTTATGTTTTTGCGATCAAATCAACGACTAGATGAAGAAAGTCACTATTTGAAAAATGAAGAGGTTTTATGTTGTAGGGGACATTGGAGGCAGTAAATTTCTATGCTGTCCCAATCATGAATATGCTCTGTTATTTATTTCTTTCCATAAAAATGACATTCTCTATGTTTTGAGAAGCGTTCTTAAAACAATTTTAAAAAATATAATTAATAGACTTAAAGTTTTTTTGGAAATAATTATTTTAAAAATAATTTTTTGAGAACATTGTTAAAATCAACAATATGTTTTTTAATATTTTGAAATAATTTTCAAGCAGTCTCTACAGAATATTGAGTCATCTCATAACCAGGCATTATATTCAGAAAAACAAGAAAAGTAAGAACCCCACAAAGGCAAGTTGTTAAATAAGGTTACCATCGATTATTTTCCAATCACCTTTACCTCAAAGTATAACAATAATTATCTTAAAAATAATTTTCAGAGCCGATCTCTAAAACATTTTATTATATTTTATAGAGAAATTACTAAATTGCTTTCAATATTTTTACAATAATTTTTATAACTATTATTTCTTTTAATTTTTACAATATCAAAGCCGCAAAAGAAATACAAGAATTTTGGTGAGAAAAAGGATGAAAGTTAGGCTCAGCAAAAAGTTGGAAAGGTGATGCATTGTGACAAAATGATTGGGAACCCAAGAAAAATCTGATGCTTTGGGGTTATAGATTGGACTCTCTTCCTTGGTACATGCCTTAATTCTTTAAAGAAATTTGAGTCAAATCGTCCATTGTTATCTAATTTAATTATAACCTAAGGTGCAGAGTGTCCTTACTTGTTGAAAAATCATTCAGACCAATCTAGTAGAAAATTTGGATTCTTTTATGTGTACTGAAGTTTTCTTATCTTTATAATGCTGAGTATTCAGTTATGTGACTTGATTATGAGTGGTAATTTTTAGTTGAGTAGAAGGAATTTTACAATGTTCAAGATTTACTTGCAGGGTTTTTGACTTCTAATGAAAGAAAATAGATAAGTATTTGATTTTTATTTCAACCTCTTAATTACTATATATGTTACCTCCTTATGTCTTTCCCTTTAAAATGTTACCATATGAGGTAAGCATGATGGACAAATATTTGGTTAAAAGACATTAAACTAATTCAAAATTTATGATTATGTATTTCTCATATTTTTTCTTAAAACCGCCTTCATACCAGAAAAAAAAAAAGCACATTTTCATTTCATGTAATTATATTATCTCTTTAAAAAAATGGTTATTTTTACAGAAAATAGAATAGTATTTTGTCAAACTTCATGCCAAAAAATTGATGGAGGGTCAAATATTAGAGTTAAGACTTCAAAAGGTCTTTTAATCAAATCAACCAAAACTAATCAAATCAGATATCTCTTCAGAACTGTAACTATGGAATTTATTGACTTTTATGAACAATAATGATTTTTGTCCGTTATTCTTGTTTAGATTGATATGAGAAAAAGGGTCTCAAAATTGTGCCCACCACGAAATGGGTGAATGACTTCCAATCATATATGACATTTAAAGGCTTGATTCAATGCTAACCTAGTGTAGTTTGTCGAATATGTATTTGAATATTTAATGAAATAATGTTGGTTAAGACATCAAATGTATTCAAAATTTATGATTATATAATTTTCCCCACGTTTTTCTTATTCTTTATTTTAAATCAAAATACCATTTTTCATTTCATGTATTTACATTATCTCTTAAAAAAAAAAAAAGAGTTACTTTTGTAAGAAAACAAGAAGGTTATTTTTATTCCTGCTAAAAATTAATGGAGGGGTCAAGTGGAGCTTTCAAAAGATCTTTTAATCAAATCATACATATAATCATCCATTTCCTCGAACACCGAAGAGAATGTAGTGTATGCCAGGCATATCTTTGTATATATTACTCTCTTGAATTTTAAGAAATCAGTCCATCATACCTAGTTCACATAATAGAGTGCTCAACGCGTTTCATAAAAGTAAGACATAAAAAATGGAGGGTTAGTTCCAGAGATTCTATTAGAAAGATAATTCTTACATTGTAACTAAAGGATTATATATATATAAAAAAACTCAATAAAAATTAGGAAATCTCGATTTTGTGGCTAGTAGCTTTTATGGTTGACCACTTGCACACCATCAAGAGTTAGGGTTTTGATAACAGATCCAATAGAATATTGATCTAACTTTACAACATCTCTATGAAACAATTTTTTTTAAATGATATTAAATGTATAGTTATTTACAAAAATTACTTTAAAAAAATATAATCAAACATATCTAAATTTTTAGCTTTGCTTTTACTTAATAGTTGAGTGTAGGTCAGCGAAAAATTATTCATGTATGCACTCTGAGGCTATTCTCGAGAAAAACTTGTGAATCATCCTTAAAAATTCCTGAAGATAAATTGGCAATAATTTATTTTTCTTTTATTTAACATAATATGTGAATTATATTTTACTACTTAGGGTTGTTGGACCAGTTTTTCTTGCCTTTCCCACTATTATGTATAATTTTTTTCTATTACTAGATTCAGTACTAACTGGTTTTTTGTAAATAGCTTTTTTAGTTATGATTAATGTTCATTCAAATTACAAACACAGTTTCGCTTCTTATTTAGGAAAAACATGGCTTTGTTGCAAATTAATTAATCACCAATTTGTCAAAATTCAATATTATTGACTTAGGCTTTATTTTTACTAAGTATGAGAGTGATATGTTCTGAAGTCCCTACTGACTGAGAGCTTGACAAATTGGCTTGGTCAAATAAGTGCATTCAATGTGTTGTACTTTATCTTGCTCTATGTGTTGTGATGCCGATAGTTAGTTAGTGCTACAGCTTAGTTGAGAATGTTTAGGACCTTAAATTTTCTATTTAAGGGATGCATTCTTGTAACTTTGAGAGAGATTTTATGTTTCAGAATAAAGGTCAGTTTCAAAATCCATCTCCTTTCTTTGTTTATTGTTCTCTGTTTCTTGTTCCATCATTTGCTTTCGCTATCGTTTCATGGTCGAGCCGGGGGCGCCTAAGGGTTGATCTTGTACCTTTACATGGATTCGTTGTACCATTTTGAGCATTTTATCTTTGTTTCAAGATAAATGGTGGAAATAGTTTGAATCTCGACTTGTAACGAAGTTGGTCAGGTGACAACTACAATTCTCTGGAAGCTTTGTGAGCTTATTTACAGGCCAAATTTTGTGGGACCTAGTCTTTGGTGCAGATCTTGGTATCCAGGAGGACACTCCACAAAATGTTGATCTTAGGTAGAATGGAAGATTAAATGCAGGAAAGCTCTCTTTACTTGAGACTACATAAATGAGAATACATTGACATGTTAGGGATATGAATTCACCAAAGGGGTATGAGACTCTTGAAAAAACTCTTCACTCAAAGAACACAATGCGGTTACAATATTTGGAGAGCCTGACATTGGAATGATTGAAGGTAATATGTGGATCCCAATTTTGAAGAATCCTTATGTTCTGAAATTTCATGGATTGAATGACTCTTAACTGAAATACCACACTAAATGTTCCTCCTTACTCAGCTTGAAAAAGGGTTTCTTCCTGCTGTCTTAGGTGCAAGAATGAGGCTAAATCAACCCTCATGTGGTTGAAAAATGTACTTTCAAGTCGAGAAGCTCTTTTTAGAAAGCGGATGTCCAGCATATCTTCATCGTAAGAAGATAATGTTCTCTATACAGAGTTGAGAAGCCAAACCTTTCCCTAGCGGAAATTCAAGTGGAGACAAGCATTCTGGAACAAGAAGGAGACAAAGGTGTAGTTTAAAATTTGTTATAAGATGTGGAAGAAAGGAAGAACATATAAAAGCCAGACCATCAAGTAAGAAGGTGACTTGTTCTTGATGTGGTAAATGGGAGGCCATATAAAGAAGAATTATCAAGTCGAAGCTTAGTGATCCCTGGAAGCAAATGCAACCATGGTCGATGCTCAATAGAACGTGTTTTTCTATTAGTCATTGAATGTGAAAATATGGCTTCCCTAACGCATCTTGGTGACTCTATTGATTATGAAAATGATTGGATTGTTGACTCTGGATGTTTCTCATGCAGGATGTCATTTATCTAATGCTACGTGAACAGATTGTATCACAGTGTTAATATTACCTATAAGTTCGTAGTGTATAAAGATGATAGATTATTCCTGTAGATATATATATATTAAATACTAAGATCTACATCTTTGTCTCACAAATAACCAACGATGGTAAGTATGTTTTGTTTAGTCCGAATGATGTGAAATTTTATGACAATTTAAATATGTTGATGCTTCTAATGTCCTTGTGAGCTGAAAAAGAAGAATTCGTGCCCAGCATGTCCTATCATTAGTGATGTGTATGCTCGAAGACAAGCGAGGGAACACAAGTCCTTGATTTGGCATGCTTTCAGTTGGATTATGTGGTTGCTCGATTGCACCATAATTTCAACAAAAAATCTGCTCAATGGTGTTCCTATGTTTAAGAATTTTAATACAAATGTGGTGTGTGCTGGCTACCAATATGGAAAATCATGTTTCTCTTACTACACAAATGAACAGAGCATCCTTTAATACTTCGAGTTCATACACTTAGATTTATTAGAACCTACAAGAACACCAACTTACAATATGCGATGATGAGTGGTGGATAACAGCTATGCACTTCGATTTATTTTTGCAACTAAGTGAAGTTTTCTCAATTTATTCCGGTTTAAGACACGTGTGGAGCAGAATTTGGTGAAATGTAATATAAAGTGTATGCGAACTAATAATGGAGCGAGTACATGTCTAATTTCCTCACATATTGAAGCATGGAATTGAGCAAATGACTTGCCCAAATACCCCTCAGCAAATGGCATTGTTGAGCGGGAGAGGCACTCTTCTTTGCCATGTGTATCATGGCTACATGATAAAAATATACTGAGGAACTATAGGTGAAAGCATTTCTATGTGTGCTTGCCTACTATGTCATCGATCCAGCGCCCCCATGCTTCCAGAAAGAGGTATCTCCTTTTGAAGCTCTTCCTATACTAAACTATTATTCGCTTTTTAGTTTTGGGTCATTATGTTCTGTTCATATATCAAAAAAGAGTCGCACTAAACTTTGGATTCTGAAGCTCGAAAATGTGTCTTTGTTATTTCTGACACAGGGAGAAAGGATAGCAGATTACATGGATCAAATGCTGATTCTTCTTTTCTCATGGTACTGGTTTTTGATGAGAGACAACATCATCTTCCTTGCATTGGAAGAAGTAAGTGCAGCCCCATGACCAATTTCTAGTGATATAGGAAATCAAGCGAAAAGGGGGAGCACTACGACAAAAATGAAATAGCACTAATTAAATACATCTCATATTCAATGAGAAGATCAACAAGAGGAAGCTGACGACCTAATGATTACTTGGATGATTATGATTCAACTGATATCTATAGTGACCTCTTTATTTTTTTTATGAATTGATATGTGATGATGAACCAAAGTGTTATATAGAGATGCACAAAGGAGTGATTTTGTGGAAGAACATATCTGAATATGAAAAGCTAAACTACTACACTTAAAATGGTATGTGAGATCTAGTACAAAGTAAAAAGATACTAAAATAATTGTGTAAATGAGTTTACAAAATTTGAAGAAAAGGTAGATGGAGTCGATTCATAGATATAAAGGCTGCTTAGTTGCATAAGGGATTTTCTGACAATATAGTTCAGACTCTATGAAACCTTGATCCGGTTGCAGATAGTGACAATTAAGTAGTGTCTTGTCATGGCAGGTGTAAGAAAATGGAGTGTATGACAACAAAATGGAAAGTGCTTTCCCTCTATGGTGAAATTGGATCGTGAAATTTATATACTAGGTAGCCTCAAGGATTCATCTCACATGTTCCCTATCATGTGTGTCGACTCAAAAGGCATTATATGGTCTTAAACAGCTCCACGTGCTGTAGTCCAATTGATGGTATCTCTCATTTGTGCCTTTAATTCTTCAAGTTATGATCCTAGTTATTTGCTGAAATTCATACATCCATTTTATACTATACTTCTTCTTTATGTGGATGATATGATTATTAAATTGATAACAATCAAATTGCTCTTTGATGGATTATCATTCGTTTTGAAATGAAAAAATCACAGGAAAGTTATTTCTTTTCTTGGCTAGAAATAGTCAATTAATGGTTTTCATTTTCTCAGAATATTTATGCTTCAAGTTTGACTGATTTGGTATGAGAGATTCCACACCAGTAACCACTCAAATACCCACAACAAGTTGCAAAAAGAATGAAGGAAACCATTAAATGATGTATCTATAATGCTTGACTTGTGGGTAGTTTGCTTTATGTAACTATTACCAGGCCTGATATAGTATATGCTGTTGGAGTCATGTCTCAATTTATGGAGAGTTCTTGTGCTGGTCATTTGACTGTTGCAAAGAGAATTGTTCGATATGTGAAAGGAACATTGGAGTATAGTTCTCTTTGAGGAAAATGTATCTTTCTATTTTCATGGATTATCTGGCTCTGGTGAAATTTGAAATGTCATAGGTCAGCGGTCAACCTCACAAATATTATTTTTCTCACATTAGTTGTGCGTTTCTTGATGCGATAAAGGCAACCACTCTTTCTCTCTCTCAAGCATTGAAGCTAAATATTTGGTAGCCACCTCTTTGCGACACAAGAATGTATTTAGGTCTGCATGACTTCTTGAAGATATTGGGTTTTACGTCAGTTATCAATTCCCATGGTTGTGACAATGAAAGCACACAAATAAGTTGGCCCGAACAACCCGATGTTTCATGCAGATTACAAAGCACATCGAGAGATCTATTCTGTTTGGCTCATGAAAAGTGTTGAAACAAAATGTTGTGTTGAAGAAGTGGGATCGAATGATCAAGTTCTTGACGTCTTTACCAAAGCTCCATTAGAAACTAGGCGAAATTTCGAAATGTCTTGTTGTTCTTGACAATTTATTTACCAAGGGGGTGTTATAATTCAGTACCCATAGTTGTCAGTTTTTTGTGTGACTTAGGCTTTATTTTACTAAGTATGGTATTTTGATTACGGAAGTCACTTTTGTTTAAGACCGACAAATTGGCTTGTCAAATAAATGGACCATGTTGTTGCGCTTTGCTTCTACTCTACGTGTTATGTTCTCGATAGTTCAGGCGCTAGTGCTGCAACTTAGTTGAGAATGTTTAGGACTAATTTTTCTATTTAAGGGATGCACTCTTCTTCTTTGAGAGGTTTTTACGATTGAGATCAAAGTTAGTGCAGAAATGCCTCTTTCTGTTTATTGTTTCTCTATTTCTAGTTCCATGTTTTTCTATTGTTTGTTTCACTCCTTATTTTGGAAAAACATCCAAGGGTGCAATTGCGACATGTCTTCCTTTTCTTTCTTTCTTTTTGCTTCCTTTGTTTTCTCACTTCATAAATGTTGTGTTAAATTTTGATTTTAAACTTTCTTATAGCTTGTAGATTTTTAAATAAATGTTATTGATTCAAACTAATGTCACATCTAATTGAGACATATAATCAAATTAAATTTACGCTTTACTAAAGGATCGCCACAACATCAAGTTAATAGCTCCTTATAATGACCGACGCAAAATATCCATTTGAAAATTAATAGTATGACTGAACTACCATAGATTCATTTCTACTCTTATGTGACCTAATTTGAATTGATGTTTTGTCTTATCATAGCATCTGTTTGTCATCTGAATCACCCAAAACACTATTAACGTCGTAGGCTATGGCCATTTAAATAACCTGAAAACAAATACATTTGCAATAAGGCGATGGCATAAACTTATGAATACACGCGCCGCAATAAGGCGATAATCTGAAAAAGGCTAAAAAAATCACCTCTTGTTTGAGAAAGGGTTTTGAAGAACAAGTTAGTGAACTTAAACGAAGATTATAATCACATTCATAACCTTTCTTCCAGCTTCATTCATGCTTAAGCGGAACTCAATGTACACTAGATCTGCGCCGTAATACCGCTTTATATTTAAGTCAATGTGTGTTAGTATTTACGCTACTATTTTGGCATAGATCATGGACTTTAAATCAAAATTTGATGCCTGCATACAACAAACACACCCGCTGACACGCCCACACCGTTGCTAGAACTTAACGTATAATACAGTGACAAGAATGATGATTTAAATCAAGCTTAGACATAAAATCTACACACCCCATTGTTCTTCGGATGCCAAATGTTAGTGGTAAAGAATAATAGATGAGTTTAAAGGGATTATAAAGTTAGACACATCCTTCATTCTAGGACATTTTTTTTTTTTGAGGAGATTGGACTTGCCAAAATCACGTTGCTAAAGAATAATGACTTTAAGGTTATTTCAGACAAAATCATCTCATTGACTCTTCTTTTGTGGTAAGGAAGTAAGGGAACTTTATTATGAATAGGATTGAGATTTTTCATTAACTTCTATAAGATATATATGTTTTTAGTTGTATAATTTTCATGCTGTTTATTAATTGATTAAGAGAAATAGTTCTAATAAATAATGATTGTAATTTCTTTTTTTTAAAGAAGTTGTAGTGATCTTCATGCGATATTGTGAATCTTTTTGTTCCTTTTAAATAAATATACTTCTTTTACTATGTCTATCACTTTAAAATTTTAACATAAACATAAATATATTTTGTTTAGGTATTTTGTTGTTTTTAACAAACCACTATCTACCATAATTACTTTCATTTCTCAATTAGACTTTATTATATAAGTGTTTAAAATAGAATTTTTAGTCCACATATACCTAGTAGGCGTTCAGAGTTTTGGAAAGGTAGGAGATCCGAGGGATCCTAGTTGAATCCAGTGAGGATGTGGTTTCTACATCATTAACAAAGTTGTAGACCCCAAATTAGTGTTTTGTTACCATGATAATTGTTAGAACTTTTATGACCTAATTGAATGTGACATGGAGCGTTTGGGCGGGATTTTAGGATTGAGGTGAGATTCTTTAGGTGAAGATAGACCATTGGAGGGTTCATTATATTTGTATGTATTATTGTGGATTACTGTTTCATTCATATGCCGTTTCTCATTCTTTTTAAAGAGGAAAAATAATATTGCCTTCAGTTCAAACTTACATATCAATATATATCCAGAATAAATAGCTAAAATCATACAAGATGAAACTATTCTCAATTTAATAACATAATAAATCGACATAAAACCTATAAATTTGATAAAATAGTGACTAAGATATCACACCTGACTCAGTTCTTCAACATCTTGACATTATAATTTGATATCTAGCTTATGACTATCTTTGCATCACGAATTGCTCACATAGATAAAACACGCGAAGATGACCATAGCGGCTGCGTGTCATGACGACAAACCAAGCATCGATAAAACGGCGACAAACCAGCGTCGATAAAGCGGCGACAAAATAGCAAAGCATTGATAAAGCGATGACAAACGATTGCCGAAACAGTGGCAACAACCACGAGGAAAACAAATAAAACCTAAATCTTCATTGAAGAGCCACTTTATTAAGTAAAATAAAAGCGTTGAGGTGATTTCAGTCAAAATAGCCCGAAATCACCTAACGCTTGAGGAAAATAGGCTGAAAAAAAAAGAGATAAGAGGCGCTGCTGTTGTTTGAATCTAATATCTTGCTCAACAACTTGTTTACGATAACTTTGTTTTAAAGGCTCTTATTGATTTCAAGATTAGCATCCACTCTTGTATAATTATGTGCGCCTTTTTTACACATTTGATCTTCTATGAATGAGGAATCTCGGTTTAAAATAAAAAGAAAGCGAATACGATCAATTCTTTTTTCTTCTCACATTCAGAGATGGTTTCATTTCCTTCCAGTTTACTTTCGGAAATCTCACGGTGGTGGGTGGTGGCGTGATGAGGACCTGTGTTGTGGATGTTATGTCTCGGTGAGAGGGTGACCTCACATATTCTATTGTGCTGTTGATGGAAGGTGTTGTGCTTTGAGTTTTATGGGTGGTTATCTTGGTGTATGATTGTGATGTGTGGGTTCGACAAACATGGAAAAAAAAAAATTGAGATGTTGGTGTGTAGTATGCAACTTTCTTTCTTCTGTTTTTCATTATATTCGTTTGTCATCTATTTGCTCTTCCATTCTCACTTTACGTTTTTTATCTCTCTATTGTTTCTATTTGCCTGTAAATGTGTTTGAATTGTGTTTTCTTTATTTCTCGTTTCATTTTATGTTTGATTTTTCTTAATTATTTAATCCCATATAACTTCAATCATTTTATTCTCTAATCAAATGTGCATGTAGATACTATAATTATAAGTAATGGACCCAACATTTTTTTTTATATTATCGTTTTCAATTAAAAGGAAAGACTCTCGTTTGTATTTTGAAAATTCATTTTAAAAACGGTTTGAAGTAGCCACTTTTTTTGTTTTTACATATTAAAGGGAAAATAAAATAAGTAAGAAAAACATAAGTATGACTCATATGGAAAAAAACATGTGCGAAAAATCGAGTCAGGTCTTAGGGTCGGAGGTTATTTAGCAGGGAAGGCTGGTGTAAGCTATAACGTCCCTTTAAACTCTACCAGGATTCAGTCTCTTACAAACAAACTAAAGAAATTGCGATTTTTGTTAATCGATCGTAAATGCAAAGATAGCTTAATGATAATATAACTACACACAAAACATATATAAATAAATAGACTTTTAATAAATAAATAAATGAGTTAGATAGAAAAATGTGTACAGACATTTATCGATTATAAATGATATTGATGCAATAATAAAATACAAAATATTCAAATAATTAGAAATTAAGTTATATATCAAATGTCAAATTATATATATTAAAATAATACACCCTTCGAATGTTGAGCCCCACCCAAGCCATTCATTAAATTACACAAATTAGCTTCACAAAATTTCATTTTATAGGAATTGTAAAATTAATCATGTGATTGAAATTTTGAAAACTTATTTAAAAATTGAAAATTTAAAATGGAAGAGATTTAAGTAAATCTTGAAATGAATTTGAATTTGAGAATTTGGTTATTAAAAATGTAATAAATCATCATATCTACCCATCAAGAAACTAACTCAAGTGCATTCACTATTAAAAAAAACTATAATGTATTTAAAAAAATATCTCTTTAAAAAATCTTTATACTAAAGCTACTTTAAAATACTTTCCTAAACACATTCTTATAATAGTATTTTTTTAAAAATAATTATACATAATTTATAAATATTTTAAAAGTAGTTATTTTAAAATAACAATATTTTTATTTTATTATTGAAAATATAAAATTATTGTTTAAGAAAAAAATAATTATCATAGTGATTTCAATTTGTTTTTTAAGAAAAGACAGGATATTTCGTTGAAAGAACTATCGATTACATATTCACTCTTCAACTTTATAACTGGAACCTGTTTCAGTTATACGAAATTTCAGTTTATAACAGCTAACATCACTACTCCCATTACTGACTTTCACCCTTTACATGTACTGTGTGGTATGGGTCTCATCAACATTCTGCGATCTTGAAGCAGTTGGCCAAATTCGGAATTGTCTTTCTTCAGTGGATTATGGAGAAACTTAAATATCCCTAACACCAGAATCTGTTTCACAAATACTTCGTTTCACTGCCTTTTCTCTTATCCAAGCCATGGCTTCCCTCACCCCAATCACTTCTGCCTCTTGGGGACGGCAAACTCCATTGGCATCTGGGTGCATCCAAAGGGCCTGTCAAAATTTATCCCCCAGACTCAATTCTACTCGATAAACTCTGTTTCTTGAATCATTCTTAGATATTACACTTCAGAAATTCGATGAGGTGGATCACCCTGCTTTATATCTCTGCACTCATAACTCCACCATTTTATGGATTAACCCTTTTAATTCAAATCCTCTCTTAGAACCCTCTTGTGCTTAGCTAACAATAGTCAAGTTGAGAAATTATCCCCTCTCAAAGTTATACCCGTTTAAGCTGTTCCATATTCCCCAAAGATTACCGTAGCTATATTCTCATTTGACATTATCATGATCTCAAACTGAAACAACAATCTTTAAACAGGGTGATCATCTAGGCTTCTCGGTTGATTGGCTTGTGTCCAACATGCCTTTGCATAGCCACACTCCGTAAATAGATGCAGTGTACTCGACAGGCTAAACCGCAAAAAGAACAGCCGCCTCCATGGTGGCATACCCCTCTTGCATAGGTTGAGCCTGGTCAGGCTTATTCGCTACATGCCACTCAGAACAATAGCTTATTCTTGGAGGGATTTCAGATCCCAAATTATGTTCCATCCTCATCCACGCTTTGCTCGTGAAAACTTGCATGAAGTTTCCACAATAAATCTCGGTGGTATTGTACCTTCTATTTGTCATAATTGCCAGATCAATGTGTCTTGATGGCATTGATTGTTAGTGGATCTTGTGATCTCATGCATCTCTCTCAAAAGAGATTTCTTCTACCATTTCAATGTCCATTCTTTCTCTACCATTTCAATGTCCATTCTTTCACCCAGTATCCACAGCTCGCACACTAACAAGTTGGCTAGCTCTAGGCTAGTTGTGTTTCCTCTAATTACCATCTTCTCTCGCCTTTAGTTCAGTCAAACCTTGATCTTTTCCTATCCCCGATATACACACCACCTTTGGAGAGAACTGGTTGGAGTTCTAGATTCATTTCCCATAATGTGGACTGTATTAGCAGTTTACTAAGAAATCAAGTCTTCTTAATATTTGGCTTTACTCTTGCAATTAGCGAATCTGGTCTTGAGACTAACTTTCACCCTTGTTTCCCCATTGCTTTGGTTGAGTCAGAGGTTTCTGGAAACCGAGGCCCCCTCTCGTTTTCCCCCGACCTGCAAGTATTCCAACAAGTCCAATTTATGCGTCTTGTCCATCCAATTTTGTTCCCCGCCAAAATGAGTTCATCATCTTTTGCTGGAGCTCATCAGCCAGTGTTTTTAGGGAGAAAAGTGCTCGTACAATATGGTGTATGACCCACACTTGGTATGGTCTCCCTTGCTTCCAGAATGTTGGTTTTCCACCTTGGGTTCAAACGTAATCTGTCCTTGAGGAAGCCAAATACACTCCCTCTTTTCCCAATAAGAGAGGAGTAAGCCCAGATCTCTGCTTGTGTTGAGATGAGGTGGACTCTGAATATCCTTAGCCTACTAGGTCTCTTCTATTGGGTGACATTCCTGCTAAAGATGTCACTTGATTTTGGAAATTTATGGCCTCACGATTCTCTTTCATCCTCCGCTAGGATTCTATGCATAAGCTCTGCATCCCCATACCTCAGCTCCTAAAAAATAGCATGTTGTCATCATATGGAGTGGGCATTCTCAGCCTTTTCTACATACCTTATTACCATGGAGTTCTCCTCTGTTATGACTGTTTGATGAGTGTCGACAGCCTTTAGCCAATGATATCTCTCAGGCACAAGAGGTCTCTTGTCTTGGCCCTCTACTTGAGTTGATTCCATTAACCAGTTCCCCATTTACTGAGACCGAGTATGTGACTGTGGTGATGCGACACTTCATCCTCCACCCATTTGGGTGCAAAACCATTCTCACCATTGCACCCCGTAAATAATCCATCAGAACATGTCATAGGCTTTACTAATATCAAAGTTGATGCCACCTCTATTCTTCCTCTCCTCCTTGTCTTCATACAGTGGATAGTTTCAAGTACAATACATTGTCAGTTATGGCCTTCTAGAACAATCTTTATTATCTTCATCTATCAATGCTGGCAGGATGATTTTCAACCTATTCGCCAAGACTTGCTACTAAATCTATATAAATAATTATAATACAATGATCTGAGATCTTCTTGATATTAGTTTGCATTTTTTGGGATCAACCAATAATAGTCTCATTTGGTTTTGAAACTCACCTTGGTTGAGCCAGTGGTACCTGATTGAAAAATATCTGCTCCGCTGAGCGTTTGAAAAAAAGCACAGGTTGAAACCATCCGACTGAGGATATATCTGTGATTGTTTGATGTACTGCTTTGGTAAATTCACTCCATTTGAATGGGGCTACCAACATTCTATTTTGGTGCGTCGGCACTATTTGTTGACCAGGACCTGCGATCTTTAGTGTACCTGATTCACATCCTCTTCAAGCAATTTGTGGAAATATTTTGGTGCTAAATTATTTAGATCTTTTGTTTTCCACCGTTTCCATCATCATCCCTCAGCCTCGTAATTTTGTTCTGTTCGTTTCACTTGTTAATACTTACTGACAAATATCTTGTGTTTCTGTCCCTCATATTGAAGCCGATGTTTTTCCTCTGTATATTGAATTTCCTCTGTTCTATCAATTGAAACCTCCTTGTGAGTTTTAAAGTTTGTACATATCCAGATTTATCAAATATCTGTAAACCAATCATTTTCATCTCTTCTGTTATAACTTCTCCTTTAAATCTTTTACCCGTCACACTTAGGATAAAAATGTTGAACACTTATGCAGTTTTTCTGTAATTTTGATAATCCCTAGTGTCCCAGATTTTCTCACCGCCTCATTCAAGGTTTCCTCACAACCAACTATTTTTAAAACGGAACCTATGCTTCCTTCTAAAGGCAGCATGGTGATAGTAGTTAACTTGATGAGTGAATGATCTAAAGTGGCTGCGACAAATTATTTATAACTCAGCATTGAGAGGTATAGACTAATACCATTCTTCATCTCTATAACACAACCAAATCTTTTCACTTCCTACCATGATTCTTCCCATTAGCTCTACCGCTGTCAATGGTACCATCTAAAACGAATCTTGGAGGCGTGCGTCTGTGACTATTCGTCAGCCCCCTTCATTAGCCAGAGAGGATAGGAGCTCCTCCATTTTCTCAGCATAAGATATCATTAAAATCCCCATCCCAACACCATGGGAGGTTGCTTCACGAGTTTTCTTAATGGCTCCAAGAAGGTGCCTTTGTGTCTTTCGGATGGCCATAAAACCTGTCAACCTCCACCAATCTATACGAACACTTCCATATCAATGGAGTTTTATTGAAACCCATTCAGTCAACATGCTCCCAACCTTCTCATAAGATTGCCAAGCCTCTCGCTCTACCCACTGAATCAACACAAAAAACTCCCTCATATCCCATTTTTGTTTCAATTTATATAAAACTACTAGCTTGCGCGTGAGTTTCGATCAGGCTACAAAGTCAAAACGCCACGACTTATTGGCTCACATCATGATACCATGCCGAGGTTTGCCCAAAGCCCTCAGCGGTTCAACATATGCTGATCGTTATTTAGTGAGCCTGTTCCATAGGTCATGATCTCTCAACATAATATTTGGTAGGTTCTCCCTCCATGGTAGGTTACCAATCTTGTTTGAGTACTTCCTTGCTACTTATCCCATCTATCTTCCTTCCATGTGGGATGTGGGGGCTGGTCAGTTCGTCGTCTTTTTATCTTCAATAATCTCTAACTCTAGCTTTTCCGGGGTTGGACTCCTTTCCCCATCCGTTGTTCCACATAATCAGGGGTTGGCCTTATCCTTTTTACCGATGTAATAATTTTATTTTTATTCTCACCAAATGGTGATTCATTTCTGGGATGTGTGTGTTCCGCTCACGAGTCACCCACTTTTCTTCACAGTC
The DNA here is from genome assembly GCA_016808115.1 of Tetrastigma voinierianum. Taxonomy (NCBI): domain Eukaryota; kingdom Viridiplantae; phylum Streptophyta; class Magnoliopsida; order Vitales; family Vitaceae; genus Tetrastigma; species Tetrastigma voinierianum. Next base: position 135,857 of record JAEQBH010007159.1, on the reverse strand, counting down.
TTACCTACTACTATGTGTAGTTCTCTCTATTACCAAGGGTTAAGATTTCATTCTGGTTGATCTTCCGCCCTCTTTGTGAACAATTGATCATAATAACGTGTGGAAAATTGCTAATGATTACTATGTAACAAAAAGTGCTTAGACAGCTCATTACTTGAAACGTATTACAGAACGTTCCCCTGTGTTTCATATCTTCTTCCATCGTTTCAGCGCTTCCGCATCTAGTCTTTACTATAATCCTCATGGGTCTCAGTTGCTGAGATTTATTCCCCCAAATCGTACTCGACAATTCACGCAGTTTCCAATCTGTTTCCCTACACTCTCTGACAGCAGAATCCAATGAATATCATGGACCTGCACCCAGAAACAAACGTGGAAAAGCTGTACCTCAATGGTGTTTCCCTTGCTGTGATTGATGAGCAACCGGTAGATGATTATTGAACGGCCAGGGTGACCCGCCAACACTCTTTCAAGATGTACTTGGTGGTAGAATTAGAAAAACAAACACTCTCATGGTTGACGCTCTGAGTGTCGTTTCGCACCACGACCTCCATAGGTTTGAGAGTTGGCACTTCATGGCGCGGGGTTTGAAATTTTCTCACGTGAAGCGTCCTACCAGACGCCAGTCATGTATAGTGCCTTCGTTTCCTTTGCTGCGATAGCTCATCCTCTTCGTCTGCTGAGTAGTGAGAGTTTCTCAGATCGTTCTGTTTCTGTTATGGATTGAAACAGTAGTGCCTGCAGACAAAAACAAAAACAAGCAAAACTCTCACGAAGGAGAGACTATCAAACTCTCACGGAGGGGAGACTATCAAACTCAAAAATCAAAATACAAGTGCCAACATTGCCAAGTGCCAAATGCCAAGATTTTGTGATTTCAATTCATTTCAATAAACTAAAATAATACTTATATGAAAAATAAAATAATTTATTATCTAGTCTTTCACGATTTTTTTGCATTTTATATCATGAACCAAAATATATCTTTTTGAATATATGAACTTTAGTTTAATTACGGAGATGTAGCCTCAAACAATCTGAACCACTGAACATTCTGCACATTTTAGTCCAACTTTCAGCATGAATTTTACATTTAAATCCTAGACAAATAAATATTTTTATTATCTCTTAAAAAGAATTATATAAATATGAAAAATAAATAAAAATAAAATATGTGGAGGTTGTTTTTCCCCAAAACATATCTAAAAAACAGAAACAAATTAAAGTATTTTAGTTTTAAAATATTTCCTTTTAAAGAAAAATAAAACCATTTCCAAAAAAATAAAAAATCATACTGAATAATTTTCAAATCAAAATTGAAAAAAAAAAAAATTCAATAACCGGACAATTTTAATTTTTTTGAATTGAAATCGAGTTTATGAAAAATAAAATTTACAAAACTATCTTACTAAAAATAAAATATTTTTAAAATAATCTTTTTGAATTTGTTTCTAAGTTTTTAGATATGCTTTGAAAAAACTCACATATTTCATTTTTAATTATGTTTCATATATAGCTCTCTCCTCGATTTTCTCTCATCTCTTGTTCATTTTTTAACCTTTTCCTCCAAGTAAGGAGGGGTGATTTTTATAGCTATTCTAACCTGAAATCTTACATACATATCTTTCTTTTTCTTTGTCAATCAAGGGTTCTTCCACAAATATTTAGTTATTATCTTGTTTTTCATGTTATTGTCTTCTTATTGTAGCATTTAGTTTTATCTCGTCGACTTGCCTTTACGATGATGATTTCATTGTTTGTGCGATATTTTGTTGTAGGCGTTGAACGCTGCCAAATGATTGATGTAGTTGAAAGATATCAATTTATGGTCATCGGCATGTGAAGAAGCGAGTTATGACATCTAGATTAATATATATTCTTCTGAATATGTAGGCTTTATACAAAAATCTAAAGTTTTAGGATTTAAATGCAAAAGTTGTGAAAGTTTAGTCTTTTGTTAGTAATTTTCTCAAGTTTTTTTTTTTCTAATCAAACGTACCATGCCACGTTGAACAACACATCATTAGGTGTCGAGGTTTGTAATCAGGTTCGGATTTTCCGATGCTACATTTGCAATTAAAACCAAAGTTCACATATTTAAAAACAATATTTTTAGTACATGATATAAATTACAAAAATCCTGAAAGTTTGGAAATTTTTTTTTGCTTTGTTTATAAAATAACTTTATAAATTATATAAAATAAAATATAAAATATTTTTACTCTTTCTATCATGTTTTAAAGCGCGATTCGTATAGAACTTGGTTGATAACATTGGACAGAATGAAAACATACCAAAATAGGCTGCAATAGATGTGACATGTGCTTTGATTAGGTCGGGCCAAATAGGTGGAGTTGATCCGGTTCACTAACTCTACTATAAGAAATGTAGCTTTAGGAATTAAGATTTGGTCAAGACATTTTCAAAGCTAAATTTCGGGAATCTAACTTTTCATTAAATTTTGACCTTATTTTGACAAAAATACCCTCATTGTTTTCTTGTATAAATAACAATTTATTTTCAAAGACACATTTAAATACATGAAACGGTAAAAAAACATTTTTGTCCACAATTACTCGATTTTCAAAGAAAAAACTTTGGAAGATTAAGATTAACAAATTGGCATAAGTCATCTACCCCAAACAATAAAATAAACCACTTGCACTTTCTTGCAAAATTGGTTGAGCAAAACTCAAATAGAACTTAATCTTTCCCAAAACCCTCTCAACTTTCCGATATGGTGATGATCAATATTCGACGAGTTAGTTCTTACGTACTTTTCGAAGAGGGCGGCCAGGTTGGATATCCCCTCTTCACGGTCCTTCCGCGTTGCATTCTTAGTCTTGTTTCTCGGCGGTTGTTGGCAAGACTCTCCTTTGTGTTCGCCATCAAGGTTCTGGGCTTGCCACTTTGTCCACTCCCCAGAATTTGTTGCTTGGTCCTTCCTTGTCAAATAAGGTAATTTCCTTATTCTTCATTCTTGATAATTTTATTTCTTACTTGATTGTGTTCTTTGGTTCTTCATGAAAGTCACAGGGAAGGAAAAAATTGTTAGTTCTTTTCTTTCCTCTTCTTATATTGTAAGTGCTTTTGGATAATGTTAATGTGATTCTTGAAGTATTATGTGTTTTATTTGTTACACATTTCCTTCCTAAGAATGTTTAAAAGAGAAAATGAAATATTTTGGTCTCTGATCTTGATGACATGATATTTGTTCCCTAATTAATAACAAGTTCTTAGGTGATCGAAATACTGTTTAAATACATATTATTTTCTTTCATTACCTTCACTTGTTGCTTGTTGTGAAGACTTCATGAGAGAGGTCTGGTTTTTTGTTTTCACTAATTGAGGTCTTGACCAGATAATTAGGATTAGGAAGAATACTAATAGAATATAGAATACTTGTGTTAATAAGTATTCTATATACGTCTAAAATACATAGAAAACGGATGGTTCCACCAATTGGCAAATAACGCCTATAAAATGCCCGTGTAAGTATTCTATATGCCTCTTTGACAGAGATATGGCGGATGATTTCATAAATTTGTAAAATTGACCTGTTTAAAATATATAAATATTAAATTAAAAAAGCGAAAAAAGTTCCCATAATACGTGCCTTCCATGATCACATTGCATAGTGGGTGTCATACCCCGTCCATGCAAAACATAACACACCACGTATTATGCCAAAATTAAAAGAAAACACGAAAGAAGAAAAGGCATCACCTAATTCCATTTGAGGAATGTAGGATTGAGTCTATCGCCTTATTGATCAAAATATGAAGGTTCACCCTTTAATGATTGTCATGTTTCAATAAAATAAATGATGTCCCTTTTCATGTAAAACTTAAATTAGTCGATAGAAATAAACCCTTTCAGCTGAAATAATCGAGGTAGTGTCCATTGATCTTTAGGCTCTCTGTGTCCAGTTTCATTCTCATCTTTTTTAATACTTTTAACTTTACATTGCACAAGTTTTGCACAAGTTCATTGATCTGGTGGAAATTTCCAAAGATGGCCCGCATTCTTCTTTTTAGGTGTTTTAATACTTGTCTTTAAGTAATAATAATGCTATGTTAAAATCATATAGACAACATGACAACACAAAAAAATATTAAAAAACTAAGAGCTCTAATTTACTATTACCTCATCATGGTTATTGAGAAACAATATTCCAGATATTTGTTGTAGTTGATAATCTAAAAACGTAACTTTTTTTATGTAGAAAGAGATGTGTGTCTCTCTTAACTTTTAAGAATTGGCAAAGTAACCACATTATTCTGATCTCTCAATCAAATGAAAAAAGCGAAAGAGTTGTCTGAACATCGTTTCTGCAACCTTAACTGTTTACCAAAAAAAATAGATAAATAAGAAGTTTTTTTAGACTTTTAGGTTGCCAACCATGATGGTTTTTGCCCGTGAAAAACCATGTCAACCCTATTATGTGTCTCCTCGACCTATAAGGGTAACAACGAAAATGGAAAAGTAACTCCTATAAGACCCTTTCCTTTACACAATAGAAGGAGATGGATGTCTTTACACAATAGCTAAGGAGATGGATGTCTTTACCTGATAGCTAAGGAGATTATGATTTCTTCTTGATAAAGCCAATTGAGTTAACTTCTCAAAGTGTCCATTATGGTGTATCCTTAGTTTATTCATTCTCTTAATTAGTTTGATTGTCCTTCAACCTCGACAATGATTCCTTTGACTACTTTTAAACATTTGGAGAGATTCCCGGTTTTTTATTTTTTTTAAAGGAGTTTTCCTTTTTGTTGTTTACCACCCTGGTACTCAGTCACATTTGGATTTTGCTATACAAGTAGTCAAGTTGTTTAAAACACTAAATGGGTTCCCTTGGACTTAGGCCCTAAGGTGTGGAGGCCAAATGGCTATTAAATATTCTAGGCCTTGTACTCTAATGAAAATAATATATTCTACAAATCTGAATCTAAATTCATTATAGAGAATATGCCGGAGAAAAGACATCTTTTCTTAGTGATTGATGCCCTGCATTTGCTCCATCTCACTGAGGACTCATTTGGAAGATCACGGTTCTTGTGCATACTTCTGGAAATCACAAAAGGTGCAGATCTAGTGAGACTCATAATCAATTGATGAGTATAGAATTGAATATTCTAAATCACATGATGATTCTACAACTTCCCATTTGATTCCTGATTGTGTTATCGAGCATTTTGTGTGATTAAAATTTTCAATTTGATCTAAACAATTCCGCTATGTTTTGGTGTTTCGATTAACATGCTTCAGCACCTGGTTTTATTTGTTGATTCCGCATGTTCGATGTTTAATATGGATTTTTTGTTCGGATGGTTCTGAATAATTGTGGTTGCCCTTGATCGTTTGCGAAGTTTTGTGTATTTCATCGGTTTGTAACAAGGGCGCTAATCATATGATTAGGTTTCCTTCTTGTTTTATTTTCTCGATCATCTAGAATTCTTGTACACACTTTTATTTTATTAGGGTATAGGATTATTTTTGTAAAATTTTGAAGACTAATGAAGAACATAGCGAAGAAGATGAAGAGCAGCGGAGAAACAACGCCTGCATGAGGCCCCATTTGTGTTTGCTCTTTGGCTGCCGACATCAAATGACAAGCGACCACCCGGGTTTTAAATTACCAAGGAAGAGGCAGCGGCTGTACAGGGATGATTGAGAGGTACGAAACCACCTTATCAGATAGCTTGCGCACCCCCTGGCCAGTGTGACCACTCTCCTCTTTCGGCCACTTGTGAGAGAGTGTGGAAAGGGTTTTGGGCCAACGGATTTTCGCGGACTTCTCCCGGGCGTCTTGCTTCTATGCGTTGATTTCAGTTCGGGTCAGCGTACCTGAAGAATGACTTGTGACTAGGGTTCATGTTGTGTGTTTGAGTTTTGGGTTTTAACTCAAAATCTTCATTTAGACACTCAAGCCGAGCTAATTGACTAAATGGATGTGAGCTCAGATACTTGGGTGGGATTAATATGGGTGACTCAAAGTGTTCTTGAACGTGTTTTCTTTTCTAAGGAAAACCATGGATTAGGGCTCTCACCTTTTTTTTTCATTAACTCATATATTATTTTTATTCATGGATGATTAAATTATATTTGGTAACATGCTTCTGGTGTGATAACATGACCTTCGACTAGGTGGTGCCATATTATCTTGCATCAATGATATACATGCATAATTAAATTTTGTTTTTTAAAATCTAGATAAATATAATTATGAAAAATCCCTTAATTTTTTGTGGGTCCAAATAATAAAATGATATATGGAAACCCACTGGATCAATCATGATCTCTAGGGTTTATTGGTTGACCTAAATAATTTTACTTAATTAGATTGACCGATCCCACCATAGGCAACTCTTGAGGAATTAGAAGAATTTTCAAACTAAACAAGGATTCAAAAACCACGATAATTTTATTAACCTCCAACGGCTCTAATAATATTATTATGGGCCATATAGAACAATGATTGGCAAATGAAAGTTTATTTATTATCAGGAAGGTTCTATCAAGAGATTGGGATGTAAGTAGTCAGGTAAAGTATTTATTTTTTGGGACGACTTGGTTGGATACTATTCATTTTTATGATTAAGTTTAGTTTGTTATAATCTCCACCAGACATTTAACGCGAAACTAAATTATTGTTTACAATAAGCGACAACCTGTTTTTTGTTTTGATTTATATATATGTTTATTGTATAATATACGATTAATATAAGTGTGCACAATGTATACGTTTTTTTTTAGAAAATGGTATCTTTCAACCCCTCTGACTACGTTTTTAGATCAGCATAATGGATGGAAATAACTTTGAAGATTGGAAAGCGAACTTATACATGGATTGGATTATGTGAAATCAACAGTTTTCTTGGATACCCCTAAGCCCGACTATCCACAAACTAGTGTAATAAATATAGCAAAGCGAGAACAGCATGTAAACTGGGAGAATGCAAACACTTCATGATAATTATATTCTTTTAATTATTTATTGGAGTGTTCAGGAGTATAAATAACACCTCGGCGTCGAGTAGAAATGCTCCGGACTCTCGAAGGATGTTTCACTAAGAAATCTTATCGATATTCGGTATCACTAATTTGATTAACCGGCGCGGCCCGGTAAAAGTGTGAAGGATCATTATTTGGCAATGATTTCACATATCAATCGAGCGGAAATGATGGGGGCAAAACTTTAAAGGAGATGACCCGATGCGATCTGTCCCTTTAATCCTTTGCTAAACATTTCATTGATTAAGTCGATTACAATATGCATACAAGACCGGATGCGACTCGAGTTGATTGATGCATGAGGCTTGGAAATCTGACGAGTGTCAGAAGATTGACCATAACCCCAAATCTGAATCACGAATTAAATATAGAAAATAGCGGAGAAAAGACATCTTTTCTTGGTGATTCACGCGCCCTGCCTTCTCATCACCTGAGGATAGTTTGGAAGATCTGCGGTTTGATTCTTGTGTGCATACTTCTACGCAAACCCACAGGTAGATATATTTGGTTATATTAGTTTATAATTAAACTGATCTTCTGTCCCATGATGATTCTAGCTTCCAGATTATTCTACAATTTTAATTTGCTCCAGGAGCTTAGTGTGATTAAGCTGTGTTGGTCACTCTGTTCCATGTATTTTGGTGTTTGATTAACAATATAACTAAGTTTTCTATATTTGTTGATTACTTTTCTTACGATGTTTAATATGATTTTTGTTCATGGATGATTTGCTTGAATAATTGTGGTTTGCCCTTCAATCCATGGTAGAGTTTTGTGTATTTCATCGGTTTTGTAACGAGGCGCTAATCATATGATCAGTTTCTTCTTTTCTCGATCATCTAGAATTCTTATACACACCCCATTTATTAAATTTATAGGATTATTTTTGTAAACTTTTGAAGACTAATGAAAACCGAGAAGCGAAAATGAAAACCGCAGGAGAACATTGTACCACGAAGCTGTTTGCATTCGTGCAGAACTACAAACATCAAATGACAAATGGCCATGAGGTTAGAAGTCTGAGGAAGGGTAACCTTTGTCGGACATGGAATTTTAGGCTGACCACCACTTGGACGAGCCCCGTACACCCCCACAGCGGCTGTGCGTGGGGCTTCGCATTCTGCCTCTACCTTTCGAGGCCACGCGTGAGCGTGTGGAAAGGGTTGCAGCCTCAGTTTTGCTTCCTCTCACGGGCCGTCGTGCTTCTATAGGTGGCTCCGTTGAGTGGCAGCACCGAATGACAACTTTGGCTAAGTTTCATGTTGTGTGTTTAGAGTTTGGGTTTTTAAACTCAAATCTCTTCAATTTTGAGCCTCTAAACGGATAAATTGAACCCCGAATGAATGAGTGGACCAAAATTTGGGTACTAGATTCATATAGATTAAGTGAAGTGTTATTGGGCTTGTGATTTTTTCTTTTTTTCTTTTCTTAGGAAAACCATGGATTAGGGCTTTTTTTTTCGTTAACTCATATATTATTTTTTTTATTCATGGATGATTAAATTATATTTGGTAACATGCTTTAGTTGTGATAACATGACATATAGACTAATTGCATTCTTATTATTATCTTGCATCAATGATATACATGCATAATTCAAATTTGTTTTTTAAAATCTAGATAAATATAATTATGAAAAATCAGCACATTTTGTGGGTCCAATAATAATGATGGTTATATTATGACAATATTCGTTTGCTGTGAGAAGCCATAAAATAATCTTTAATCAGGTTTTATTGGATTGGACCTAAATAATTAAGATCTTAGTAGATTGTTCAGTCCACCAAACAACTTTTAGAGATTAAGGAATTTTAGAATTAAACAAGGATTCAAAAACCACGATAATTTATTAACCTCCCAACGAGGCTCTAATAATATTATTATGGGCCATATGAACAATGATTGAATGAAAGTGTATTATCTAGGAAGTTCTATCTAAGAAGATTGGGATGTAAGTAGTCCCGATCAAATTGACCCCGATTTTTTAGGACACACGACTTAGTTGAATACTATTCATTTTATGATCAAGTTTTAGTTTGTTATAAATGTCTTGCCCATCGTAGGCATTTATTACTGGAAACTAAATTATTGTTTAATAAGCAGAAAAACTATTTTGTTTTGGATTTATAAATATATGTTTATTGTATAATATGATTAATATTAGTGTGCTAATGTACAATTTTTCTTGAAAATGGCATTGAAGATTGGAAGAAGATTGGAAAACGAACATACATCGTTGGATTATGAAATCAAATTTTTCTTGGATACCTAAAGCAGAAGCCTCCAGGCTGGTGTGATATCTCTTAAAAGCAGACATCGGACGGACACTTCATGATGTTATATTCTTGCGAGTGTTATAGGTCGTTTTGAAGCGCGAATAACACCTCTCGGCGGCGGGTAAATACTCCAGGACTCTTGAAGGGTGCTAAAATGCGCCACGAGAGACAAAACATATCAGTTTGATTTAACGCGTATGGTAGTGGCGTGTGAAGGATCGTGTTTGGCGTGTTCATATAGATCAAGCGGAGTGATGGAGGAAAAAACTTGGAGATGAAAGTACTTTCTTGATAACACACATGTGATGGGGTCACATATTATCTTGCATCAATGATATACATGTGCATAATTAAATTTTGTTTTGTTTTTTTTAAAATCTAGATACATATAATTATGAAAAATCCTTTAATTTTTTGTGGGTCCAAATAATAAAATGGTCATGTGAAGCCCCATCGAATAATCATGATTGGGTTTTATTGGATTGGACCAAAATAATTTTAAAATGTTAATTGGAACCGGTCCTGCAGTAACTCTTAGAGATTAAGAGAATTTTAAAATTGAACAAGGATTCAAAACCACGATATTTATTAACCTCCTAACAGGCTGAAGCAATATTAGTTATGGGTCATATGAACAATGATTGAAATGAAAGTGTATTATTATCTAGGGAAGGTTCTATCTAAGAAAGATTGGGATGTAAGTAGTCGATGAAGTGACCCCACAATTTTTTGGGACTGACTTAGTTGGATACTATTCATTTATGATCAAGGATTTTGTTTTATTTATAAATGTATTTGCCCACGCTGAGCATTTATTATGGAAACTAAATTGTGACTCTGATAAACGAAAATATATTTTTTGTTTTAAATTTACTAAATATATGTTTATTAATATAACTATGATTAATATTTAAGTGTGTACAATGTATAAATTTTTTGAAGTAATCTTTTCAAACCTCATTCATGATTTTGAGATAAAATATTGATTGGAAATAACTTTGAAGATTGAGCAGAGCTTGTAAGCCGTTAGGATTTATGAGAAATTAAGCTTGTCTGGATTCATAGCCATTATCAGAGTGATTTTTAATGATATAACAACAACAGAATATGCGACTTGGGAGAATGCAAACACTTCACTTCGATGTTATATTCTTGCCAGTGTTGTGGGTCATTTGAGGCAGCAAATAACACCTCTCGACAATGGAGTAGAAATGCTCCAGACTCTCAAAGGGATGTTTGCTAAAAGTACTGCTTTTGAGAACTGGCGAGCTATCAGCGATTTGATTAACACACGCGCAGTTAGTGGGCATGAAGTCATTGTTTGGCGATGATTTCACATATCAATCAGCGAAGTGGGAGTAAACTTCAAGGAGATGAAGATATATCTCATCTTGTAATCACTGTCTAAACATTTCAATCAGTTCAAAGTCAATTACAAGCCTTATAAGATGGATCGACTCGAGTTCGATTGATGCATGAGCTTGAGAGTGCTGAGCAGTCTCAGGCAGGAACGATATCAATTTTAAAAGAGGGTTACGGTAAGCGAAACCTAAGGGTGGAAACAAAACGAGAAAAGAAGCGTGATACCGGAGTTACCGTCGGGCCTTAATGAAGAAGCGAAAGGCAAGTGCTTTAAGTCTGAATGAAGGACCTGGCTCTAAAATTGTCAAGGCACTTAAAAATCAGGTATGGAGTGATTTACTGTTGAAAGGCTTGTTTAGTGGAGAATTTTAATGATAAATGGATCATTGATTCAGGAGCCACTAATCATGTTTGTTACTCTTTGCAATGGTTTAAATATAGCACGTCTATTGAAGAAGGACAAAGATACTTGAAACTTGGGAACGGGGAGCTAATCTCTATAAAGGCCATAGGACCCGATTGTTTTTTATTTTTGAGAATAATAGGACTTTATGTTTAGAATATTGTTTTATTTGTTCGGATTCAAGAATTTGGTTATGTCAATTGTTTAGTTGAACACGGTTTGACATTACGAGTTTAATTCCTCGATTTCAATATTAAAAAAGTAAATCTTTTTTTATTTGTTCGATTGATCTTATGAATAATCTTTATTTTTAAGTCCCTTGTCCTATGATATAAATGCCATTTAAATTGTTGAAAATGAACAATCCTTGCCAAGAAAGGAAAGTATCAAATGAGCTTACCTTTGGCATTTGCGATTAGGTCATATTAATCCTAATAGGATACATGGTTTTGTGGTGAAAGGTTTTAAATTCCCTATGTTTGAACCTATACCAATCATTGAATCCTATTTGGAAAGGTAAAATGACAAAGAAGGCCCTTCAAGGCCAAAGGATATGTGTAATAAGCCGTAGGTGGTGCATCTTGATATCTCACAGTATGTGTTCGGCTTGAGAGGGTGGGTATGGTATTTTGTCACTTTTACATGTATGACACTCAGTCATGGTTTTCATTCATGTCTTAAAGTCTGAAACTTTTGATAAATTTCAAATAAGGTTGAGCGGAAAAGCAGACAGCTATCCATATCAATGACTTTTGATTTGTAGGGGCGGTGAATACTATCTGAGAGTTTAAGTTTTGTAACTTTCAGCGGGATAGTTTCGCTTCTATCGACCTGGAACACCTCAGCAAAATGGGTTGCGAAAGGAAAAATAAAACTCTCCTAGACATGGTGAGATCGATGCTTAGTTATTCATCTTTACCCATATCGTTTTGGGGATATGCATAGAAGCGCTACATACTTATTGAACTTGATTCCTTCGTCGAGTTTCTAAGACCTTACTGATTGTGGAGCAGGTGCAAGCCCTAGTTTCTAAACCATATATTAACCCTCTGGGTGCTCAGTGCTGTATGTCTTGAGAAAGGAACCACATAAGTTGAGATCCGATATGAAGTATGTTTATTTATTGGATACCACAAGAAAGACGAGAGGTGGACTTTTATAGTTCTCGAGAGAAGAAAGTAATAGTGAGCACTAATGCAAAGTGCTTAGAGGAAGACTATGTAAACAATTTCAAGCCCAAAGTAAGTGTTCTTGAGCTTATTTCGGCTTAAGAATCGCCTAAACCACTGAATTCGGACCTATTGTGCCATTGTTTCAGTCGTGTTCCTTGAAGGGAAAATGAAAATATACTCGAAGGTGAACAAGCCTGAGTCGACTCAATAGTAGAATTTCTTGGTAGATATACAAGTGGACCCGGCTTGAAAATCAAATTCAAAATGATCAAGAGAGGATCTTCTTGTAGAACCACAACAACCCGGTGGAGCTTAGCGTAGTGGGAGAGATCGAGATATCTCTTGTTGGGCGAATCGTACCAAGCTATAACCATTGATAGTGAAGAGGATCCCGTAAATTACAAAGAAGCACTGGAGGATGCTGATGCACGGGAGTGGCTCAAAGCCATGGGCCATGAGGAGTCTATGTATTCTAACTCAGTCTGGTCTCTTGTAGAGGCACCTAAAGGGGTAAAACCTATAGGGTGTAGAGAGTGGATCTCACAGAAAAAAAAGCTGACGAATGGGAAGAGTAGAAACCTTCAAGCTAGATTAGTGGCAAGAGTTGTACTACCCAAAAGAGGATTATGAAGAAACCTTTTAAGCCGGTAATATGCTTAATCCATCAAATTCTTTTATTATTAAATTTGCGAAGTCTAGATTACAAGATTTGGCGGATGGATGTCAAAATAGCATTTTTAAATGGCAATTTAGAAGAGGACATCTACATGCAGCAACCAGAAGGGTTCATAGCTAGAGGGCAAGAACACATGGCATGTAAGTTGCAAAGGTCCATTTATGGGCAATGGCTGTAAAACATGGAACATTAGGTTTGATCAAGCCGCCCAACTTTATACGGTTTTGAAAAAGAGCGCAGATGAACCTTGTGTTTACAAAAAGGATCCAAGGTACAAAAGTAGTTTTCCTAGTCCTTTCGTAGATGACATTTTACTAATCGGAAAGCGACAGAAGGTGTTATCAGAGTGTAAAAAGGATAGGCACATAAAAGCGATTTGATAGTATTCTTGAATCAAACTATACGAGACCCGAACAATAAGGTGTTGGCATTATCTCCAAGCTTTATATATAGATAAAAATTATAGCTAGGTTCAGCATGGGCTTCAAGGAGACTTTACCCTTCAGGCATAAGGAGTTCATCTTTCTAGGAGCAATGCTAAAAACTCTTGAAGCGAAAGAAACGTATGAGGTAGAATACCTTTTTGTGCGTGATGGCAGTCTCATGCCTTTATGTTACTTGAGACGGTCTCACCTTCTATTGTGGGGGTTTATTTGTTTTAGAAACGAGACAAAAGTGTTATTATATTTTATGAGTTTAATTTTAATACAATATGAGGTATTCTTCATATTATTGTGGGCATTGATATTTTGTGTAGAAGGTCCGGATTAATTGTAGAGTATATGATCATATGAATACATTCATAGAAGACATGATCATAGGTTCTCATAATTAATGAATAAGATCACAGTCATTAAACAAAGTTGGGCGCTTTATTTAGACTGTAATATTTTATGAAATAATGTGTCTTGGTTATTATAAAATATTGGTGCAAATTATGCTTGCATTGATAGGATCAAAGTGAGATTTATTTAAAGTTAAATTTCTGTAAAAGGAAATAAATCTCAAGTAATATTTTGTTATTATTCTTCTCTCAATCCTGAGTTTATTATAGATAGGTATTTAAATGATTATTGTTCTTTGAGTTGTGTCAATAAGTGAGTTTATTTAAGCGATAATATCTTGATGATTTGGGAGCAAGATTATTTAATTCTTGGCATTTATGAAATAAACAATATGGAATTTGTATGAAATATCCTTAATATGTTTCGATTACTTGGATGTTATGAAGTCAACGCCGTGCATTTATCCATTAGAAATGATAAATCAAGAGAATAATTGATTGATTGATAGAAAATCTTGATTAATTATTTGATGATACAAAGGAGAAAATAATATTAATATTTAATATTATTAATCTCGGAGTTCAATTGGGCTTTTAGTGGAATAGCACCGGATTAGATAATTGTGGCAATTATGAGGAGCTTTGATTAATGATAACCGTAGGATCCCCAAACTAGCTCAGGAAAAATGGTGGAAGTATCACAATTACAAGAAAGAACCGGGACTTGTTTTTATACTTGAAGTGGGGAGGGTGGATTTTCCTTTATCTGAAGCAAGTAGGGTGTTTAAAACACAAAATAGGTTCACACATGGACTTGGGCCACACCAGGTGTGGAGACGAGTAAGCTGTAAAGTATTCTGGGGCTTGTACTCTATAAATAGAAAGATAATACAACCATGAATGCGAATGAATTATTATAAGTGGCGGAGAAAGAAATCCTTTCTTAGTAATTCAGCGCCCTTTTATTTGCTCTCACACGTCACCTTGAGTGGTTTGGAAGATATCTTGAGTTCTTGTAATGCGTCTTATCTGCAAATCCACAAAATGCGATCATTGGTTATGTTAATTTAGTAATTAAGTGAATATTCTAAATCACATGATGATTCTAGCTTTCGATTATTCCCTACAGTCCTTCGGCTTGCTTTGGATTGAGAGAGATCCTTATTTCATCTTGGACATTTTTAGGAATCTTATTTGTTGTGATAAATTTTTAGCATTTCACTAGCACACTTTCGTTTCACTTTATTGTTCACTATATTCATGAACTCTGTTAGAGTAGCCCACTTAGTTTTGCCGCTTGGCTATCTTAGGGCCTTGGATCATGGGGTCTTCTTTTCCATTGAGGCATATTTTAAGGGTTATCTTAAAGAGCAAGAAGAAAGGAGGAAGAAAGAGTATGAAGGGAAAAAGGAATTGTAGAGAGAGCAAGAAGAAGGGAATTAGAGAGAGAGGCCCAGAGAAAGAAGAATGAGGCTTGAAAAGGAGAGATATTTTGAGATGATTGGGACGGGGTGGCTGATGAGATTAACGTGCTTTTAATTAAATGTGTATTGGAGGAAACGACTATTAATAAGAAACTTCCATAAGTTTATTCTCACAAAATTAGGAAAATCTGAAAGGAAAAAATAGAGAAAGAAAAGAAAAAAATGAATAAATAAAATGAGTTAAGCCCTAATATATTTTTAAATTTCACTTCAAACTAATCATTATATTTGATTTTGGTTAAGATTATTTGTTGGGCAACTATTTCTTCATCATATTTTATTTCTTTGTGCTTTATATAAACTTAATATAACCTAAATGCATCTTTTTGTTATTCCAACTCATATATATATATATATATATATATATGTGTGTGTGTGTGTGTGTGTGTGTGTGTGTGTGTGTGTGTGTGTGTGTGTATATTAATAATCTTCAAAAAACATTTTCCTAACTCACGATTGATACTCAATGTTGTTATTAATGCTCAAAAAATGATGTGTGCTAACCTTACTAATCTTAAAACGTTTTCATATATAGGTGCACTACTAAAGAAAATCTCAAATTATGATGTTCAATTCTCGGCTTTTGAAAAGCTCTTTATTTATCCTACAATGGGATGAGTTTGTTGCTTATCAAAACATCATAGTTTTATATACCTTTTTCTAGCGATGTTTAGGTATGTTGAACTTGGCCAATGATCTACGATATTGACTAATAAAATATTATATTGTCTTCAAAAAAATGTGTTGAAGATTTGGCTTAGATTTATTGCATTTTTGTCTAACTCAGGTGAGTGCGCAGATTACTGTTTTTTTGTAGTCGAAATCAGCGACTAGATAGAAGAGAGAAGTCCACTGTTGGAAAAATGAAGAAGTTTTATATTGAGAGATTAGTTGGAACGGTAGAAATTTCTCTGATATGCTGCAATCCCCCAATCTACAATATGCTCTATTATTTATTTCTTTCATTTTCTTGTCCCAAAGCCGTAGCAAGTGTGTGTCCTTACTTGTTGGAAAATTAATTAGACCAATCTTGTAGAAATTTAGTTCTTTTATGTAGTCCTTTACGGTTTTTCTGTCTTTATAATCACAGGAGTATTCGAGTTATGACGACTTGATTTTGAGTGAGTAGTTGTTGTTTTTTTTTGGTTGAGTAAAGAAGGGTACAATATTCAGATTTACTTGCAAGGTTTTTAACTTCTAATGAAAAAATAGATAAGTATTTGATTTTTTTATAGCTCATTTAATTACAATGTGTGAAATGTTACCTCCTTATGTCCCTTTAAATCTTTCATATGAGATAAGCATGATAGACAAATGTTGGTTAAAAGACATTAAAATATTAAATTTATGATTATATTTCTCATGTTTTTTAGCAGAAAAATAACTATTTTGAACAAAAAAAAAAGCA
Source organism: Tetrastigma voinierianum (assembly GCA_016808115.1). Classification (NCBI taxonomy): domain Eukaryota; kingdom Viridiplantae; phylum Streptophyta; class Magnoliopsida; order Vitales; family Vitaceae; genus Tetrastigma; species Tetrastigma voinierianum. Next base: position 119,275 of record JAEQBH010007159.1, on the reverse strand, counting down.
CATTTTCATTTCATATGAATTATATCTGTAAAAAAATGGTTATTTTGCAAGAAAGCAGAATATTTTTGTCTACTTCATATAAAAAAATTGATGGAGGGGTCAAATTTTAAAGTTAGACTTTAATCGCATATCAACTAAAATAAATCACGGATCAAGATGGCTTCCAAAAACTCATGCGATTATAAGTTTGATCTGACTTTTGAACAATAATGATTTTTTGTCCATTAACTTGTTTAGATTGATATGAGAAAAGGTCTCAAAATTTGTGCCCACTGAGAAAATAGGTGAATAGGCTTCAATCAACATTGACATTTAAAGGCTTGAATCAGCCTAACTAGTGTAGTTTGTCGAATATGTATTTGAATGACTAATGGAAATATTTGGTTAAAAGAACATCAAATAATTCAAAATTTATGATTATAATTTTCACCATGTTTCTTGAAAATAACCTATTTTGAAATCAAAATACAATTTTCATTTCATGTATGTATCTTAAAAAAAGTTACTTTGTAAGAAAACAAGAAGTTATTTTGTCAAAATCATGCTAAAAATTAAATAGAGCGTCAGTGGGCTTTCAATATCTTTTAATCAAATCACCTATCATAATATCCATTTCCTCAAACATGAAATTGTAGTATATTGTACCGACATATACGTATATATTATATTCTTGAATTTTAAGAAATCGGTCCATCATGCTAGTTCACGTAGTAGGTGCTTTCGATGTTTCATAAAAGTAGGACATAAAGGGAGGGTTACGAGTTCAAGTTCTGTGAGGACAATTTATTACATTATAACTAGCTATTATATATATATATATATATATATATATATATATATATATATATATATATATATAAAAAGCTCCATAAAAATTAGAAATCAATTTTTGTGGCAGGAGCTTTTTTATGGTTGACGCTTACATGCCATGGATTAGGGTTTGATGTAACGAGATCAGCAGAATAATATTGAGTCTAAACACCCATAAAAACATCCATCAAATTCATGAAGCAAATTTTTTTTTATAATATAAAATGACTTAAATGTATAGTTGTTATTTAAAAAAACAACTTTAAAAAAATATAATCAAACATACTTAAGTTTTTTAAACTTTACTTTTACCTTAATAGTTGAGTGTAAGGTCGGCAAAAAAAATTATTCTTTAATGCACTTGACTATTTTAGAAAAAACTTGCGAATCATCCTTAAAAGTTCTAGAAGATAAATTGGCAATAATTTATTTTTTTGTATTTTAACATAATATGTGAATTATATTTTTACTACTTAGAGGTTGTCGGACCGGTTCGATTACCGGTTTGGTGATGACTTTTTTAGTTATGATTAATGTTCATTCAAATTAAAAACCTAGTTTTAAGCTTCTTATTTAGGAAAAACATGGCTTTGTTTGCAATTAATGTCATTTGTAGAAAGTTATTTTATTATTGACTTAGGCTTTATTTTCAGTATGTGAGTATCATGTTTTGGAAGTCTCTTTTGTTTTAGATCTAGCAAATTGGCTTGGTAAAATAAATTAGATAGTGTTCTTGCACTTTATCTGCGTAAACATTACAATTTACGAAAAATGGTAAATGGTCTTTGGTCAAAATCCAAAATTATTCTCGTCTCGGATGGCGAAAGCGGACTTCCTTCTTTGGAGCCGTCGCAAAATCTAGCTACTACGTTGAATTTTGTCAAAATTGAGATAGTGAATTTCCACGTTTTCAAGGCAGAGATTGTCGGGTGCCGTGGCGGCTTGTGAGAGACATGTGATGTGACAAAATTTTACTACATGTACCATTATGACACATGTTCGTGATTAGTGAGAGGGATAGGAGGATGATATGGCCCAGATTTAGCCAATTAATGTGAGTGGTCTCAGGAGTCAAAACTAAAGGACAAAATGAGAATAATTGAAAGAAAAAAGAATAAGTCGTCTTGCTTCTCAGCGTTTTGGAAAAAACGTCTGCAGTAGGGGAGAGAAGGCAGGTTTAGAGAAAGAAACTTCTCTCTAGATTCCCAAACTTCGAGGCAGATAGGTTACCAGTAGGCAAAGCAAAATTGATCTACATACAAGGAGCTACATGTGAGACACCGATTTTTGTGGAGTTCCAACAACTCAAGGTGTAGAATCTTCTCTTGCACACATTCTTTAATTTAGAGCCATGTGAATAGATAGGGATGTTATGAGGCCAGGATGGCCCATGTGTTTCGGTTTGGTGGGATTGGTGAAATCCCTATGGTGGGCGTGACGATCTTAGGGGCGTTTCAACATTCCACGTGATTTGTTGTGATTTGTGTGTTGTTTGGATGGTGAAATGAATTGCTTGAATGGTTTATTAGCGTATGAGCTAATTTTGGTGTTATTGTTGTGAATTGAATAACATGACTTATGTGAGGAGTTAATTTTGTTAATATATGCATGTGAAACTCTGTTAACATGAATTGTTGGAAATATGCATTCCATATGTCGGGCACCACAGAAACTGTGATAGGTGTGAGTCTTCGTGACCTGAAAATGAAAGAAAAATGACCGTTTGTGAAAGGAATTTCGAGGAAGATTTTGCCGTTGCGCGGGAGTTGTCCAACGGTTCATCTCGGAGCGGACCATGTTGTTTCGGATGCCCGGCAATTTGCCTCGGAGAGGGTTGTCCGATGGGTTTTCTGAAACTTCGGTGGTATGTTTTTCGAGTAAAAACCTTTTGTTTGAAGCGTATTTCACCTGCTGACGACCGATGTGAAGTCGTGAGGATTTCGAGACAGGATTGGGCATGTAGACATTCAAGTAGGATCATGTATTTTCTTGAGTGTGTTTGGTTGCCATCACGCATGCGTGGTGAGGCAACCCGTGTAGGATAATTATTATCAACACTAGGCATTTGCTCACCGTCGAGGATCGTATTCCAGTCTGAAAAGTGTTCGGGAGGCGCTCATTAAGAAGCCTTTGAAGCAACATGTGGCTTTGTTATTCATTTTGTATAATGTATTAAAATTTTAAACCTTAATATATGTTTGTATTAAAGTGATGTATCAACTCTTGAACTATGGTAATATAGTTGATGTATTTTTGGTGAGTATTGATGTATGGGCCCAAGTGGCCATTTTTACTCATGTATAGGTCTCATAATATGAGACACAGGTATTCCGCGGGTTGACGAATTGTCAACGAGACACCTCGGGATCAGGGTGTCACATTATCTACTGCTCTACGTCTTTGTGATGCCTCAGAATGGTGGGTTAGTCTTATAACTTGATTGAGAATGTTTAGGACTAATTTTTCTATTTAAGGGATGCATTCTTGTAACTTTGAGAGGAGTTTTTCTATTAGAATAAAGAAGTTCGGATTTCATAAATCCATCTCCTTTCTCTGTTGTTTCTATTTCTTGTTCCATCACATACGCTATCTCTGTTTCATGGTGTCGGTAGGCCCTTCCCTAAGGTGTTTGATCTTCTAACTCTGTGAATTCGTTGTACCATTTTGAGCATTTTATCTTTGTTTTCAAGATGAATGGTGGAAATAGTTTGTCTTAACTGCGGTTGAGAAGTTGGTGGGTGGCAAACTACAATTATTGGAGCTTTGTATGGAAGCTTATTGCAGGGCGTGTTTGCGGACCTAGTCTTTGGTGCGAGATGCGGCCAATCCGAGGACACTTCACAAAATGTTGATCTTCGTGAATGGAAGATTAAATGCGGAAAACTCTCTTTGCCTTGAGGACTTCTATTAATAGAGGAATACATTCGACATGTTCGGAATATAGATTCCTGCCAAAGGAAGTATAGAGGAGACTCATGAAAAACTCTTCACTTTCAAAAAGAACACAATCGTGCAATATTTGGAGAATGAACTTGTTGGAATGGTTCAAGGTAATATGTGGATCCCGGAGTATTTTTTGAAAGTTAAATCCTTATGTTCTGAAATTTCAGAGTTAGATGAGCCTATTAGCAATGCACGCCTACGTCGTTATCTTATCCGTGATTTGAGGAAAGAGTTCATGCCTTTCATCTCTTCGATGCAAGAATGGGAAAATCAACCCTCTATTGTTGAGTTGGAAATTTACTTTCAAATCAAGAAGCTCTTTTGAAACAGATGTCCAACAAATCTTCATCGTAAGAAGATAATGTTCTCTATACTAGAGTTCAAGGAAAAGGCAAGCCTTTCCTTAAAATTCAAGTGGAGACAAGCGTGCGGAACAAGGAGACAAGGTGTAGTTTTAAAATTTATTTACGGATGTGGAAAGGAAGAACTATAAAGCTTGATTAGCCAGTGTGTAACACCCAAATTATACCACTAATGGTTTTATAACATGTTTAGGGTATAAAAGTAAAAGTATATTTATTTGGAATAAATAAAGATAAAGTAAAAATAAAATAAACGAGAACTTGGAATTAATACAACGAGTTAAGGGTGGTGTAATTTACCAATTCATGACCAGATTATAAAGTTAATAAGTTCATATGCCAAAGTAGGAATATGCATAAGTTAAATTAAGAGTAATAGAGAGTTGGAGGACCAAAGAGTAATAAAAGTAGGAAGAGACAAGTGGCTTGAAGGAAAGAGGGAGGAAGTTTCCTCCTTTGACTGGATGGTCAAGGATGCTCCAAAAGAGAGAAAAAGTGAAGTAAAAAGGGGATAAGACCAAAATAAATATCTCAGTTTGGTCTTAGAGAGGAGAGGGAAAAAAATGGATAAAGGAGAAAGAGAGAAGAAAGAAAGAAGAGAGAAGAAAGGAAGAGCGGGAAGAAAAATGGAGACTCAGAGGTATGGAATGCTATGATTTTGTATAAAAAAGTATGGAACTTGTTAAGTTCTGTATGGAACTATGAGTATTTGTATGGAACTATGAATATTTGTATGGAAACTATGTGTATGGAACTTGTTAAGTTCGTATGGAAAGGATAATACACGTACAATAGTATGGATTGTCTATAGTTTTGGTATAGAAAGTATAGACATGGTTTAGAACCCTCTATCGACATGGTTTGGGTTGAAACTCCCAAACTCATTTCTTATTTAGGAGTTGAGTTGAAGAGGCTCTAAGGCTCCTATATATGTGTTCGGGGAAAGAATTAAGTTTTAATTTGAACGAAAATTTCCTATTTTGGTCATATAGTTAGCTGGACCTTAGAACGAGTTTTTGGGTAGAAATAAAGGGAATTTGGTGAGTCCTTCTGGTAGAGGTAGCCACGTAGACTTGATGTTAGGCACTGAATTCCTCAATTTAGACCTCTTTAGACGGGTGTAGTGTTTGCAAGGTCAGCTCGGCTGGGTTTAACTATGTATGACCTCCAACTTCGGAAGGTCATAAATCCTTCGCCGAACTCCGTTTTGATTGTTCTTGAACTCGCCGGAAAACCCATTGAGTCAAGAATCCATTCATATTCCTGTGGAGGATATTAGGTGTCAGACCGAGCTCGGCCAGGTCAGGTCAGCTCGGCTGGGTTTAACTCATTATGACCTTAACGGGTCATAATAACGTCGAACTCCGTTTAGTGTTCTTGGACTCTATGGAAATCATTGAGTCTAGAATCTAACCATATGCTATTTAATGGCATTGATATCCACATCTGAAAATTTTTGTTATTATTGCTGCCAAGTGTACTAATCGCTTGGGTAAAAGTCAGTGGAATACATGATAAGAAAAGAGATAGATATGAATAAGAAATAGCAATAGACGTAGATTTGTGTAAGTATAGAAGAAAAGAATAAAATGCTATTTCAGAGAACCGTATAATTGTATGGTTGCCTAAGACCGGATATTGGACCAGACATATATGATCGGTGCTTGGCACTCCTGCCTAGTGCCACGGCGCTTCTGCCACCGCTGCGAGCAGTGCCACGGTAGAGTGCTTTTGGCCCTCTGCTAGTGCTATGGCGCTTCTGACCCAAATGGGCGAGGCACGTATACATGACCGGTGCTTCGGCCTCACACTTTAGTGTTTCGGCACTTCACAGCCGTGGGCAAGCAGTCATGTTGCATCTGGAATGCAAATGCCTTCGGGTATATATTGTCTGAGGTCTCATTCATTCTTTATCTCCAGTCCAAGTGGCCCAGTGTTTATATGTGTATCGAATAAGAAATGATAAAGGTAAATAGTTTGGACAAGGGTACCTAAGGTATTAAAGAAAGTCTATGTTACGCACTCTTTTTTCCCAACGGGGGAGATAGGACGATCGATAAAGTACAAGTAAAACGTACAAGTATAGAAATGTAGGCATATGTCATAAGATATAATAGTCGATAAAGTTCATGAAGATATAAGTTAACAAGATATAAGATGTTGCAAGGAATGAGTACATGTACACAGAATGATGAGCATATATAGATAAGAATGAATGATAAATGCGATAAAAATATAGGAATATATGTACTATAGAAATATGAGAACCATAATATGAAGTTATAGATATGAGAAGCAGAATACAGTTAAAGTAATATTAGTATATATTGCATAAGCAATCATGATAATAATAGTTATTCATGCTTATGAATGTATCTGAAAAATGTAATAAAGCGATTGCACGTGTCTAACCAAGTAGAGGGATAGATTGGCGGCATGCCATTACAAGGGAATAAGATACGCGACATATAAGTTACATTCGATATACGAGGCCCAGTTTGGTCGATGAGATAGATCTCGTTTGGATCACGGTTGCCGAAGGAATTCATGGCGCCTTCGGGCCCTTTATAAGATGATCATTGTCACCGTACAAATTACTGCCGGGCCCTTTATAAGTTTCTGTATCCACTTCTTGGGTATTCTGGGCGCTGAAAAGAGAGAAGTAATAGAAAAGTATAATAGGAAAATAGTATATGAAATTAATTACATGATAACGATTGTTTATGAAGAAAATAGAACAACAAATGGTATGAAATATAACCATGAAAGTAATATATGTATACGAATATGACATGCCTGGAATGGATATGTAATATGAACCATTAGAAAGATAATAGATCAAATGATAAGTACTAGAATAAAGAAAGGAAAATAAATGATATGAAAGGTTATATATCAAACGTCATGATAGAAGTGTATGTTATATGAATGATAAGATAAGTGTAATTGTTGAGAGCGATCCTTAGTTATTGGTCATCCTGTATATGTCCCACTAAAAGTAAAGCTTAGCACGGGTGTTCAATACATTGTAGGTACTAGGAGGAAGCATAAGATAAGGATAGAGGGCGGGACATCCCATCGAGCGAGACGGGCCCGTGAAGATAGGTGCTCATGTACTTACTTCGCGATCTACGATGTGTTGATGAATGAAATGTACATGTCAGTAAATGGGACTCGATATATGTGTATAGATTTTTGAGGACGCGCACTCCGGTGATAGTTCTTTTGTAAATGTAAATAGTTTTGTTATTACGAGAAATTGTTTGTGCCTGGTCTGGTTAGCTCGAGAAGAATAGGTCATTAGAGTCCAGTATAGTCTCACGCCCGGTTTGGTTCGGATCTGCCATTCGGGTTGGATCGGGAATTAGGGTATGACAGAGTGAAGGTGACTTGTTCTCGATGTGGTAAATGACCATATCAAAGAAGAATTGTTGGTGAAGCTTCGTAGTGCGAAGCGAAATGCGGCCATGAAGATTACGATGCTCCAAAATGGGAGCGGTGTTTTTCTATTAAGTCATTGATCAGCAGTAGTAGCTCCTAAGCATCTTAGTGACTCTGTGGTGCGAAATAGTTGGATTGTTGACTCTAGATATTAGCATCAATACTCTGAGAGATGTTAAACTACTTTCTAATGTTAGACCACACGAAGAAAGCTTAAGTTATTGTCGAACAATCATTGCCATGTAATGAAAAGAAATTTAGTATTGACAACTCAAGGTGATGAAGTTGTTTCCCTCGAGGATGTGTATCATGTTCGCTGTAAAAGGATTACATCACGTCTCCTGAATAACGGTGGTAAGTGTAACTGACGATGCAAATGTCTGAGGTTGTACGTTGACCAAATTCGCAAGTTTGACCAAGTTTGACCAACGCACTTAGTATGAACGGTGACTTTTAGAGGATGGAATAGTTTTGGATAATAAGACTTGTTATTAGGCCTGCGTCGATGAGTTCCGCAGAACTCAGGTTGACGTCCAATCAGGCTGCGGATGAGGGATATGATCTGGTAAGTTCAAGCGGTAGTATTTTATTGTTTTTCTGATCAGCAGGGTTTTGCCGAAAACAGCCTAGGTCTGCCAGTATGTTTTTGGGTGCCAAGTGAGGATCTAACCCCAAAGCCGGCTTCAGCGGGTCGTTTTGACCCATTTTAAACCGTCGGGTTTATTGGTAGGGTGAGATTCGGCCACCACTACTGTGCGCAGACGGGGGAGAGGGGGCGATACGCGGAAATTTTCCGATGGCGACCCATTTGAGGTGACGGATCCGCCGGCCGGTAACGCGGCCGCTGACTTAGGTGTCAGTTTTATGGTACCGGCCATTTCAGGCCAACCCATACCTCCTTTCCACCATTTTTGGACCCTCTGAACTCATTTCCGTGGTCCTTTTCTCCATATTCATCACCGTTTGAAAGATACGGAAAAAACAAATTCGGCCGGCTGTTGGATCGAGTTTTTCGGCCACCACAACAACCTTTGGACCAAGGTAAGGGTACTGATGTTCCTGGTATAACGACTTCATTGATATATGGTTTGTGAATTTTGGACATCGTTGGTTAGTTTTTCTTTTTTTAGGGTTGTTTGGGGTGATCTGCAGAAGTTTGGGGCTGAAATAGTACCCGATTGGTCAAGTTTGGAAAAATTGAAGTTGGATTAGTGAAATTGGATGTTTTTATGAATTATTGGAGCGTTGAATTTAGAAGGTAGTCAGGTTGAAGCCCCAATTTTAGGTACCGGGCACATAGAGCCTGCGTGTGGTGGACATAATCAGTCGATTTGGATGGTTTTCTTAGTTACAGAAGTTGATACAAGGCCTTCGGGGTATCCCAATGTTGTTGGTTTAGTTGTCGGAGCCTAAGAGGTGTTTTATTTATATTAGGCACTCACGGCGAGGCGAGGAGCGATCTACGGGGAGGAGGGCGGCGTCTATAGTCTATAGTGGTTTATATGTTTTAAATGATTTGAAATTATTATGTTGACATATCTGTGATTGTCATTTTACATATATACGGTTGATCGAATGGTTGGTTGCATGTCTAAATGTGATTATCGGTCTCATATAAAACAAGTTATCATTTCATGTGAATTTTGTCAACATTTATGTTTGAAGTTATGATTCGTGGATGAGTGCGTGGTATTTGAATATTTTGGAGTGCGTGGATTTAGGTTGTAAACCACCTTGAAAAACAATGTTTAAAAAAATGGATCTTGAAGATTTGTGGAATGACTCGTCGGTATTGGGAAAGTACATGAGTAAAGGGAGCGATTTATATTAGTTTACTTACGTTGTAATACCCGTAATTTTAATTGGTCAGTAACAAATCAGTTATTAAATTTATTTTCCTAGGTATATATTTTATTAATCCTAAAGAAGTTGGGACGTAATATGTTATTTTGACCTCTGAATTATCCTAAATAATTATCATTATGCAATATTATTTTATCCTCTACCTTTATATTATTGTTCAGATTTTAGTGGATAAATACCTGAAACAAAGTGTAATTCAAGGACTTAATTGTATAGTTTAGTTTAAAAAGAGGGATTATGTTGGCAGCTACGCAGTACCGGCTGACCTCCACCTTCTCTCTCCCCAGACACCTCACCACAGTTGTACCACCCCCTCTGGCATGAATTGGCGGGTCAGATATGATGGCGATAAGCCACGGGAAGAAGGTAATCTATCGACCACCCTTGTATTGTGGTTCCGCTGTTAAATCTCAGGAATCGTGTAGGCTCTCTCCTCGCCCCATTGCCGGCTGCAGTGTTGACCATTTGATACCCTCATTTAAACAAACACGGTCTGAGCTCCTTTTACAGCTTGGATCCACCCATGATCGACGCATTCGAGATCGTTTCTTGGGTGAGCGAAGGGTGGAATCTCGGCCGGAGTTGGGGATTGTCGAGTGATTGGGTACTCCGATGGTCACTCTAGCAACTTGATCACATTTTGGGTCAGCATGGGCTTTGACGGCGTGGGTGTCCTTGGAATCGAGTTCGAGCAACCACTCAAATTTTCCGACCGTCGACGGTTCTCGAGGAAGCGATGCCGGTGACGTTCCGTTAAGTGATTCCGGCGGTGATCGTTTCAGCGCGTTGACTTAGTAAGAAGTCTGCTCGCGGCGGTGTTGAATAAATAGTGTATTTGTCGGTAGTGATTTCGTTGTTCCGACCGCCATGTTGCGACGTCCGCGTACTGGGACTCGTTCGAATTAGTTGCGCGTTGTATGATCGAAGTGAGTTGTTGAATTGATTGTGTGTATTGCGGTCACAATTGGTGATTGATTGATTGGGCGATGGTAATAAGTGATTGTGTGGCGACCGGTGTTTGATTCTTGTATATTAAATGTTTGGCAGTTCTGGACTTGTTTGGGGAGTTAAGTCGATTTTAGGGGAAGGTTATCTGAGAAATTTGGTGGTGATGTGCATATGTTAGTCACAACACTATTGAATTGTCTGGTCGAATCTAGAGTTAAGCAAACCTCGATCTTGATATTGATTATGTCTTTTCTATTCTGATTATCAGGCGAACTCAGCCGAAGCATTTACAAAGCGTAGAAGCTGACTCTGGACGATTCTTACAATGGTTGAATATCATATAGTTTTATGACACATCATGCACGCATGCATTGCATAGCATTTATGGCGACCAGGCTGCGCCCGTCATCTGACGCGTTCAGTGCTATTGAATTGTTACTGTTCATTATTTAGTTTGTTATGGTATATATGCATATAGGTAGTATGATGATGGATGTGAGTGTGTATTTGTTGAATTGTGATATTAACTGTGAGTATGTTTGAAATCGACAGCAACCAGAACTGGCGGTTCTTCTAATAGTTACATCGGAGACCGGGTCATACGTGCCGATGAGGTGTGTTATCAGGTTTTATGGTTATGGACATGAGGTTCCACAGTTGAAGTTTCTAGGATCTGGGAGGTAAGGTCAGTTGGCGTTACTCTCAGGCGTGACACATAGTGTGATATGTTAGTTCTTGAGTTAAGGACCACGGTGATGTCATGAGCGCAAGCTATAGTTAATGGATTAAGTGTCGATTGGAGTTAAGGACCTGGTCGAGCTTTTCTCTCGGGGCGCCAGTCACATTGGGTGAGAGCGCAGTATGGCTTGTAGTATTGAGTATAGGGTCTGCTAGAGTTCTCGATTATTGTGATGATTATGTGATGATATGAAACCTGATGTGTGTGCATGCATATATGTGAGTGTGTTATTATATAGTCTCGATATGATATATATATTATAGTGAAATTCTATGTCTTTCTTTCATTTGGTTGTAGAGCGGTATAGATTATATGATATTAACTCCTCTCGAGTATTGTCTCAATTTATTTTGAATCTTTGTGAGTCCTCTTCTCGGACCCTTGACCAAGCATTAAATTCTCTTCCTTCCACGGCGATTACAATACCATCATAGTATTGTAAATCTTGTCTATTTAATCTGAGGTGTCATTCATGGTACTTTGGAATATTAGTATGTTTTGTAATTGGATAATTACATTTCATTTGTAATATGGTAGCGGTGTATGTGAGACAGGGCTTTATTCTCTATTGGGGTTTGGGCATACGAGCATAATATATATATGTATTTGGATATATCGTCGGGTGTTCGTGTATTAGTCGGCATGAATATTTCAATAAGGCCTACGGGTTTCGGTGGCCTTATGCCTTCCATTCTAGTGCGGTCGACCCCAGTTAGGTGATGACACCGCATTGTCTTGAGTTTACTTTCGGAGGTTTATTAGATGATACGTGATGGAGCGGGTTCACGTTTGTGGTGCCCACGTGTTGGCGGTTTACGGAGGTTTATTAGGTGCCACGTGATGGCCGGGTTTACCGGAGGTTTATTAGGTGCCACGTGATGGCCAGGTTTGGAGGTTTATTGGTTGTAAGTGATGGCTAGGGCTTTCCGGGAGGTTTATTAGTTGCTGCATTGATGAAGTAGGGTCTACACAGGTTTATTAGTTATACGTGGTGGCGGGTCCGCAGGTTTGTTAGTTGCCACGTGATGGCGGGTCTGCACGGAGGTTTAGTGGTTGCAACGTGATGGCGGGTGAAGCCACGGGTTCATTAGTTGCTACGGTTTGTTGGTCGGAGAACTACCCAGATGGTTTATGATGGATACATGGTATGGTATTATTTGTTGATTCTGAACATAGGTATATATTTTAATACTTATGATTATGGTGCTTTTCATTGTTATTTTATTCGTATGATTGACCTTATCAGTGTGCGCAATTGATTATAGTGTTCTTAACATTGTGTCGGCTAAATTGTTGAGCATGATTACCATATGTTGGTCTTGGGGTAAGTTGGGTTTTTGTAGAAATGTTCCTAAGCGGGAACCTTTAAAGAAGAGTGAACGGAAGGTTTGAGAGAAGAAATCTTTGAAAAGTAAAAAAAATGTTATTTCTTATAAACTGTGCCACTCATGAGATTATTATCTCACATTGTATTTGAGTTGTTCCTTTAGGTCGAGATAATTACGTTGGAGCTGTTTAGCATGGTCGATATGGGTCTTATTTATATATGTGGTGGGACTTTTATATATAATTGGGATATTAAACTAATGCATGTGTTTACTTCCCTCCTTAAAAGTGGAGCTCACCGTATCTTCCCCTAGGGATGTACGATGGAATTTCACTAGTGAGACCACCAGAATCTGGGAGGCAATAGAGTTAAGTCTGTCGTGGTATCGAGCTTTTGGGATAAAATTCCTTGGGGTTGTACATTCTTGTGCAACTCATCCCGATGTTTGTATATATTACAATATATCATGAAATCGATTATGTTTCATTTATTCTTGAATGATTTTCTTCTGATGGCACTTAGAGGTTATTAATTCAGTGAGTTCAGATCAGGTGCCATTGTGACAATATCCTTTGCCTCGAATTGATGACCTATTTGATCAACTCAGGGTGCAGAGTGTTCTCAGATTGTGACTTGAAGTGAGGTGCCATCAGTTAAGAGGTAGGAATCGGACATTTCCCGAGGCGACGTGAGATCGAGATATAGGCGTTGGGTTTCTAGTGATGTCTTTCGACTCTGATACCAAGCGACTTTCATGGACTTAATGAATCGGTCTTCCTTCCATACTTAGATGTCGGTTTGTCATTGTCTTCGTGTGACATCTTGGTGTACTCGATAAACGAGTTTGGAACATGAAGACATTTGGGTTTTGGTGTTGGGACTTTAAGGCAACCACAGTTAGTATCTGTTCGTGAAATGTGAATTTTGGTTGGTAAGTGGGGTTTCTCGGACATGTAATTTCTGCTGATGGCATTTATGTGAATCTCAGGAAAGTAGAGCGGCAAATTAGGGCAACCTACGGTGAAGTGCGGAGTTCCTAGGATTAAGTAGAAAGGTATTACATAAGTTATAGGGTTCTCAATATTGAGAATCACTTCATTGTTTGACTAGGAAAGGAGATTGAGCGAATTAAGAGTTTTGGTTTGATTCACTTCATCAAAATGATTCTTTTCTGCGGGTTTGGTTTGGAAGCTTCATCTAGCTGATTTGAAGGATCTAACCAGTTAAAGCCACAATCGCATAGTTATTTGTGTAGGATTTGAGGGGATTTGTATAGAGGATATGATTTATGGATTTCTCTCCTTTTTGGAAGTTAGGGTTTCATCTAACCTTAGATTGGTTAGTGATGAGTTGCCAAAACCCTAGATTCTTGTTTAAGTTGTGGTTTGGAAGATGTTTCGGGTTGAATAATTAAACTTTTGATGTGTGTTCCAGTGTTAGGGTGACTTTAGTTTGGAACATGGAAAAAATAGGATATGTTGTGTAGGACATATCTCGAGTTTAGGTGCGTAAGGTGGGTGATTGAGTTGGAAAAGAACACATGCACTTTATCTTCATTGATAATATGGAGATAAGGCCAAGGACCATTTTATGTTAATTAACGTTGTTTTGTGTAATCCCTAATAATGGGGTGTTAAATGTTGATCCTAGTAAGTGTAGAGGAGTGCCTTGGGGATAAGGTTTATGTTGTTATCAAGATATCTGAGTGGAGTGGTGATAAGTAATGAACCACTTGAAGGTAAATTTTATGTGACCACAGTTGTGAAGGCCTAAGGATCTTATGACTTGTTATTTGTGAATTATTTGGAGCCTCGGGTTTGACTTCGCTTGAGCTTGCGGTTGCGAATCAAGGAAGGTGGGATCAGCGCAGCCTGCGCGCTCATGGATTTGATGTTAGTGAGAACTTCGATTATTATTGTACTATTGTGTGATTTTTCATTGATATCGCGTATATTTTTATATGTGATCTTTGAATTAATTGGTACATGATATTTTTAAATACCCGTGTGGTTGAATGCTTTATTAGTGTTTAAAAGCATGGCCTGGGCATAATTTGTGTGATCCGAGGTGATGCTTAGTGGACACGGGCGTGACTAGTCCACGGTTGCAGTGAGAAAGGTCATAGATATCTGTGGATGACAGGCATATCATGGTTGGTAGTCAAACATTTAACCATTGTTATTCTGGGATGATGGTGATCTGATTTGAAAGCTTTAAAGTCAACGATGAAAGTTTGGAATGGTGGTAGTATTTATTCATGTGTTTCCATCATCAACCTATTATCAGCAAAATACTAATATTTTGAGATCATCCTTGAATTATGTATAAATTAAAAATGTTTTATGTTTATATTGTTATGGGATTCACTACGAGTGTCGAACTCACCCAATTATTTCCCTCCTTGTGTAGATGTGGAAGTGCGAGGGCCCATTGCGTGACTTGAGGTTGGACTTTTTTGGCAGTAGTGACTTGATCACAGAATTGTAAGTTGACCATACCAAAATCAGGCCACTTGAGGAAATCGTGTCTCACAGTGTGAGCAAATGCATATCAAAAATGTGCTTGGGCCTACGTCATGCTCATAAAATGTCTTTTCTTATAGCATTGTTGCAGGTGTATTTAATTCTGATTGCTGCAGCTGGGTTCTTTGAGAATTTAAAAAAAAACAGAAAGTACAGTGGGCAGTTTGGCCCATACTCTCTTATACTCTAAGGTCGGATCGTCCATCCACATTAGTCTTCACTGCGAAAAATATGTTTACGTGGTGACGAAGCCCGATGAAATTTCCGCAAGATTACTCACCTAAGTGCAATGTAACACAAACATACAACTCTATTGTGTCTATCACTCATGCATATATTAACAATTTAAATCACATACATCGTGATTTAAATAACATGCCAAACTTAACCATGGGCTAAAGCCAAAATCAAAGCGGTTGAATAGTGGAGACGACCTGAATTTCCTGATCAACGTATTGTTCTTATGGCAGCAACTTGCATGCTGTCTGCAAGCAGTCCGTGAATGTCCAAACCCACACCAAGGATTTATTCGTTGATTGATGTACTGGAACCAAATCACGTGATCGGCCTCCAGCAAATCCACATTACAAGACCCTTAGCAGTAAAAGCAAGTGGGAAGAGCCTGCTATTCTCGGGTTTGTCGAAACTCCCCGTCCAGAGTATCACATAGCCTCAGTGATTGTGAACCAGCTTTCTGAGCGTTGCGGATCAGATCTGATAGTAGATGTTGGAAAATGGACTTTCTCCTCTCTCTAAAACCAATAAATAGCTCTGGATAATTTTGGCGCTCTTACCCAGATTTTCTTTTTCCTTGCCTGTTATTTATTCCCATTTTCTTTTCAACTATTTTTCTCATTTCTCTTTCTCCATTTTCTCATCAATTTATACATTTTTTCTTGTTATCTTTCACTTTCTCTCTTGTGGAGAATTGGTATAAGATCAACACAGGAAATTTCCTCCTCGCAGCTTCACCAGTAAAGAATGTTAAATCTTTATTTTGTTTCATAATTCCTTCTTTGTGGGCGTCATTGCCCATAAATAATGTGAACCATGGGATCTCCCACATGTGGCTCATGTTGTTATCTTTCGATGCCAAAGTGTCACGCGTGGTGCCATCGTATCTCTTATCTGCCATGTGTCATCCAGACACCGCATGTCTCGAAAAGCGTGAAATCATTGCCTAGGAATCAACGAAGTCGGCGTGGTTGCTAAATTCCTTGAGCGATTTCAAGCGGAGAAATCCCCGGTTTCGTCATCTGAGATCTAGACAAATTCTGGATATTTACCGAAATTACCATTTTATCCTTCCTTAGGAAATATGGATTTTCCGGGGTCTCACATGTAGGGTTTTTGAGGATGGAAGGATTGTATGCCAACCTTAGCTTCTTGGTGGTTGAGCATACGTTTTGATGAATATTTAGTGTTATGTGGATATTCTTAAGAATCTTGGTATGCGGACGGCGTCGAGAAAGGATCTTGAGTTTGAGGTCGAGGATCGAGTAAAACTCTCTCTTGGGCGTGTGCATGGGAAGCGAGAAGCTAAGTCCTGCATGGGACCTTTTGAGATTGTTGAGAGGATAGGTCCGGTGTACCATATTCAGACTTCTTGGGAGGAGCTTTCTTGAATCGTGTGTTTCCACATCTCAGGCACTGCCTGGTATCTGGACCCCTCCATGTCTTTGGAGGCACCGGAGATTGAGTGAGGATGACATCTGTGAGAACAACCGGTCTGGTTCTGGAGTAGAGAAAGAAGGAGCTTAGCAACAAGACAATATCCTTAGTGTGAAGATTTTGTGGAGAAACCACCTAGTCGGAGGCGGCAGGAAAGCGGGAGGGGACTTGAATGCGGAGCCGATTACCATAAATCTCTTCCATGACACGGTCTGGAAATTTGTGGACGAAATTTTTCTTTTAAGGGGGTAGGTTGAGCACATGCCAAATATACGAGTTTACACATTTGACCAAGTTTTGGTAAGTTTGACCAACACTTAGTATGTGGGCTGAGTTGAATTTTTCGAGGATGAATAGTTTGACTTTTGATGTTCTTTAAGGACAGCTGCCAAGTGTGGCGTCGATCACGAGTTCACGAGACGGGTTGAGCGTAAATGGGCTTCTGAGATAGAAGTTATGGTCTGGTAAGTTCAAACGATAGTATTTTATCGATTTTGAAGTCGGCCGGGATTTTAGCGAAAACAACCCTAGGCTCTATATAAGCCTAGTTTAATTGATGAAAGTGAGGATCCGATAACTGCGAGAGAAAATTCCAAACCAAAACCCCAAAGCGGAGTCGTTTGACCCATTTTTAGGCCGTCGGGTTTGGTAGGTGGGAGCGGAACCATGGTGTGGTCTCACGTGTTGCATACGCCGGACAGGGAGGAGGAGGGCTGACGGGCAGTAGACGACCACAGCCGATTAAATTTTCGGCGCCCGGCCGCCGGTAGGACCAGCGCCACGATCGGAACAGAGACGACTGGCGACGCTTGACTGATCTTGTTGTTCCGTTGTTTGGGCCAACCGGCCTCTTTCTGCGTTTCAGTTTGAACCATTCAAAGGACCGCTTTTCTGCATTAATAACAGTTTGAAAAATGCCGGCGAATTCCGGCGACGGTGGGGATGGATTCGCGGCGACAACTGGACCAAGGTAAAATCGCGATGTTCTACGGTCTCTTGGGCTTTCCATTGATATATGGTTTGTGAATTTTGGACATCGTTTGGCTAGTTTCCATTTTTAGGTTGTTTTGAATTGATGCTCCGAGAAGTTTGGTGAAATAGAGTACCAATTAAGTCTGAGTTTGGAAATGAAGAAGTTGGATTAGTGAAATTGGATGTTTTTATGAATTATTGGATGGTTCAATTTCGAGAAATTAGCTCTGGTGAAAAAGCCCCAATTTTAGTCACCACAGGACTATGGACGTGACTGTGTATTGGACTGTCGAATTAAATTTGGATGGTTTCTTAGTTAAAAGTTATTCTAAGGCCTTATAGTTTCCGTGTTGTTGGTTCAGTTATTGGAGCTTTAAGTGGTGTTTATTTATAATGGAGCGACTGTTCTGGGGGCTGGGGAGACGATCCTGCGGGGAATGACGGAAGATCTATAGTGCGGATGGTTTATATGTTTTGAAATGATTTGGGACATTATGTTGACATATCTATTGTGATTAAAATATTTTACATATATCTTGGTTGATCGAAATGGTTGATTGCATACAAATGTGATTATGGGTCTCATATAAACAAGTTGTATCATTTCATGTGAATTTTGTCAACATTTTAGCTTTGGAAGTTGTGCGGAGTTAGTGGATGAGTGCGTGGTATTTGAGATATTTTGGAGTGCGTGGATTTGGGAGGTTTGTAAACCACCTTGAAAAACTATTGTTTAAAAAAAATGGATCTTGAGATTTTGTGGAATGACTCGATACGGTATTGTTGGGAAGTACGTGGTAAAGAACGATTTATATTAGTTAACCGCGTGATGTAGGGTTGCCGGAGGTTTATTAGATGACCGCATTGATGGACGAGGTTCACGGAGGTTTATTAGATGCCACGTGGCGGGTTTGCAGGTTTATTCGGTGCCCGCGTGATGGCGATTTACACGGAGGTTTATTAGGTGTACGTGATGGCGGGTTTACGGAGGTTTTATTAGTTGCCAAGTGATGGCGGGCTTGTTGCGAGGGTTTGTCAGTTGCCCGCGTGATGGCCGAGTCTACCTGGAGGTTTAGTTGCCGCGTGATGGCCGGGTGCACTGGAAGTTTATTGGTGCACGTGATGGCGGGTGTAACCCGCCCGAGGTTCATTAGTTGCCACGGTGTCGTGAGGTCGAGCTTACCGGCGGTTTATGATGGATACATGGTATGGTACGCTGTTGATTTCGAGACATGGTATGCTATTTTTAATACTTATGGTTATGGTGCTTTTCATGGTTATTTTATTCGTGATTGACCTTATGTTGTGTACAATTCAGTTATAGTGTTCTTAACATTGGTAATGAAACATATTTCTGGTGTTGACATGATTTACATATGTTAGTCTTATGGGGTAAAGTTGGGTTTGTGAGAAATGTTTCTAAACGGAACCTTTAAAGAGTGAGCGGAAGGTTTTGAGAGAGAAATCTTTGAAAAATAAAAAAATGTTTTCACCCTGCGCTTCTGCCACTCACTAAGATTTATTATCTCACGTTATTGTTTTAATCTGTTCCTAGATTCAACAGGTTCGTAGGGCTGTTTCCGCCAGGTCATTTTAAAAACTCACTTCCAAGGCTGGTACTCTATCAGCTTCTATTTGTTTTGTTTGTTGTGATGAATTTCATCTCTGCTTGTACCTTTAGTTCGAATATAACTAGAATATACTGATATTCGTATTGAACTTTATGGGTGCTTATTTACCTATATGGTGGGACTTTTATATATAATTGGGATATTAAACTAAGCACTATAGTGTTACTTCCCTCCTTAAAGTGGAGCTCCATAGTATCTTCCCTAGGGGCCCGTATGGTGGAATTTCACTAGGCGGGATGCAGGGAATCACAGGAGGGTGTCAGGGTCGAATCTGTGGATAAGACATGTTTTGTTTGGTCGAATGATGTGAAATTTTATGACAATTTAAAATATGTTGATGCAGATGTCCTTGTGGTGGAAAAAGAACTATTGTATGTCCTATTTGAGTAGTGAAGCGTATGTTCCAAAAGACAAGCGGGGAACCACGAGTCCTTCAATTTAGCATGCTTGGTTGGAATCATATTGGTTATCAATTGCTATATGAAAATTTCATAATCACGCTCAATGGTGTTTCTATGTTCGAATTTTTAATACAAAGGTGGTGTGTATTTGGTGCTTGTCATGGAAAATCTCATCGACTCCTTTCCTTAAATAAACAAATTCAGTACATCTCTGTGCTTCAATTCTTACACTTAGATTTATTAGGGCCCTCTGAGAACGCAAGTTACAATATCTGATGATCATGGAGGATGACTTTCAGTACCGCCGGCTTTATTTTTGCGGCCCAAAAAGTGAAGTTTTTCTCAATTGTCGGTTTAAGAAACATGTGGAGCAAGGAGGTGGTGGAAAGGCGTAATATAAAGTGTATGTGAACTAATAATGGAGCGTACATGTACGAAGAATTCCTCACATGCTTGTGAGAAGCATGGGGTGGAGAGGCAAATGGCTTGCCCGAATACCCTCAAGCAAAGCTGGCCTTGTTGAGCAGCTAGCTCACCTAACTACGTGTGCTTATCAGCAGCTACATGATAAAATATGCCTGGGAACTATGGGTAGATACATTTCTATGTGCTTGCTATGTCATCAATCGGCTGCCCCCATGGCCAGGAAAAGAGGTATCTCCTTTTGAAGCTCTTTATAATACTAAGGCAAATGTAAATTATTTTCGAGTTTTTGGGTCATTATGTTATGTTCATGTATCAGAGTTGCGCTAGCTGGATTCAAAAGGCTCGAAAATGTGTGTTTGTTGGCTATGACCCAGGAGAAAGGATGGCGGTGCATGGATGGAGACAAAACATTTGTTATTTCTCACTATGTGGTTTTTGATAAGAACTTGACATCATATTCCTTGCATTTGGAAGAGTAAAGTAGCCCCGGCAGGCCATTTTCTTGTATGCAATATGGATCTAGCGAAAGGGAGCACTATTGATAAAATGAAATAGCACAAATTGAGCAAAAATGAAACTATTGTTTGAAGATCAACAAGGGAAACGAGGCGGCCTAGTTACGGATGATTATGAAGTTCAGGTGGAATTACTCTCTGATGACCTCTTGTTTTTATGGGGTCGATATGTGATGATGAACCAAGTGTTATAGAGATGCCTGAGAGTGGTTGAATGAGGGCTACTATGAATAGAAAAATGAAGCACTGCATAAAAATGGTACTTGGGATCTAGTACCAAAACCAAAAGATGCTGAAATAATTACATGTAAATGGGTTTACAAGTTGAAGAAAAAAGCAGATGGGTCGATTCATAGATAAAAGGCTCGCTTGGTTGCATGGGGATTTTCACCGATAAAGCATGGATTGAGCTATGAGGAAACCTTCAATTCGGTTGCCCAGATGGTGACAATTAGGTAGTGAATGTCATGGCGGGGTGTAAAAATGGAGTGTGTGACAGGTTTCGATGAAAAATGCTTTCCTCATGGTGGCCCGGATCGTGAAATTTATATGGAGTAGCCTCGAGGATTCATCTCACATGTTCCCATTCTCATCTCGTCAGCTCAAGGCGTATATGGACCACCAACAAGCTCGCGTGCACAGTATGGTCGAATTGCTCGAGTATCTCTCATTTTGTGACGTAAGGAATTTCGAGGTCATTTTTTTATTATTTTTATCCAAGAGTTATTGTCATAACAGTGTAAAACATATATTATCTTGCTTTATTGATTCTAATATATACACATGTCTCTATGTGAGACTTCTTCTATATAATTCTCATACAAAATAACGATTTGTAATAATATTTCCACAAGAGTTTGATGTACACAACTTCTTTTGCTTTTATATGCCAAAATATATTAAAAACTAGATTGTTCTAATATATTTTACAAAAGAAAATAATTCTCAGGCCACAACTTAGGCCTTCTAGCCTTCGTACTCACGACCTCGAAGGAGCGTACCGTCTTCTCGTGTACCTGAAAGGGGTCCCACGACGGGGTGAGCAAAGCTCATTAGTGATAATCTCTACAAGGGGTTGCTCCCCGTGGGGATGCACATGCAATGGCATACATAACGTGTATCAGAAACTCCTTTGTTAATTTATGCAACATTGCCTGAAATGTTACGTAATCATGCATGAGATGGGCCTCATACTCACAACCCCAGGTCTAGCAGGCTCACCCCTCATGCTCACAACCTGAGACCCAGCATTTCCTTCACCTGGAATGCCAAGTGTGAGAAACCAATCACCGGTATTTAACCTAATGACTCAAACTATTGGACAACCCTCAAATCTTTAATTTATCATTTCATGATTTTCTTTTTCTTTTGTGGGCCCGCAGTTTTTCGGGACATGCAGCGAAGCACGTCGTTCCAACATTTTTCGCGAACACATCGTCGGGTTCATGTCTAGCAGTGAATAACATTTTTGGTCTTTCACCACGGGGATGCCTCTTGCTCTTGCACTAAAGCGTGCGATTTATCATTTTGATCATTTTACACCCTCGTGAATCTCTACCTTGGACTTGTCCCATTTTGACTCCGCGACCCATTCACCCAGGTGAATAAACAATACCACCACCCACATCCGACTTCAGGGATATTGCTAGTGCATATGAAATGCATTTTCCTTCATGTTACATGTATATGATGTATTTGCTATAATCTTCATGGATAATTATAATAAATACATATAATTCTCCTCCATACCTGACCCGTGTTAATACATCATACAGCAAACATTAACAACATGTCATATTCTGCGCATGTTATTCATACAAGCAATAACACACAACAAAGGTCTCAGATCTTGGACCCATCCAACAGTACCTCTGAACCTTCTCACAATCATGAACCCGGATGGTTCGATCATCCATTCAACATCGAAACGATCATAAAACACAAAGCTTTTGGTTTCGGGTCAAACCCCGACCCACCGCGAATCTCTTGATTTGTGTGAAAGCCGATCATAGAAACCCTACATCCTTTAATCCCGAGTTTTTGGAACTAAACCCTACCAGCCTCTCATGGCTCCCATGAACATCCATACCATACTCGATCTGATAGCCTACGGAAACATGCCATGCGGTCATGTCAGCTTGGAGAGCTATTTACATAGACATGGACCAGGCTTCTTTACTTGGTGAAAAATATAGGTTTTCAAGAATGGTTATGATCACCTACTGCCCTCAACCAGAATATGGATGAATCTTGACTCAATGGGATTTTCATAGAGTCTAAGAACATAATGAAAGCGAGTTCGAAACGAAGAAGTTATGACCTTAGAAGTTGGAGATCACCACCTTGATCAAACCCGGCCGACTGACGACTTGTGGTTGTCCTGACCTGGCCGACTGATCTAACCATGCTAGTTCACCTAAAGCCCTCGAAAGGCCTGGTTTGGAATCTTGACTCAATGGGCTTTCCATAGAAGTCCGAACACGAAACGGAGTTCGGACGAAGAGTGTGACCTTAGAAGTTGGGGTCACACTTAGTCAAACCCGGCCAGTGTCCTGACCTGTCGAGCTGAGCTGACCTTTCGAGACTCACCCGAATTCCTCTATAGGCACATGGCTGAAATATTGACTCAATGGGCCATAGGCAGTGAGTTCTGGAGAACGGAGTTCGGACCGGATGTAGCAGTGAAGTTGGAAGGCCTTAAATGGGATCCCGGATGGCAGTTGACCTCGTGGCCCGACCTCTGGTGACCTCTCGTCGGTCGTATTGACCAAGATTACAGGCAGGATGGAGGGACAGATAGAGAAATTCAAAAGCCTAACATCAAGTTCACTGATGTGGCTACAATTTACGAGAAGGAATCACTGATTTATGGATTTCCACCAACCAGTTCTAAAAGTGGGTTAATGTGTACTACCACAATGTGGCAGCTCTGTCATGGTTCAAAATATAATCAAACATTCCCCTTAGGGGAAGAGAGCCACCACACAACCCTTGGGGTGAAAACCTTAATGTAGGGAGAGAAGACCTACCTCTTGGAGTTCATCGGAAACTCCCTGATTCAGGTCTCTGCCGCGGCCTCTTGTCACAGGAAAGACTTTCCCTCTTGCTTCACCAAAGCCAGATGGTCGATCGTCGGAAAATCTAGAGAGAAAGGTAGAGCCTCTCTTCTAACTCTTCCTCTGGTTTGGTTTTCACTTTCTCTGCTCCTCTCCCTCTCTTCAGCGGAGTTGGGAATCATGAAGTCAAAGTGAGATGTCCTCTCATGCTAATCTTAATTCCTAAGTGAGGCTCCTTGGATTACCATATCACATATCTACATGGTTGCCTCCAATCATGTGTTGCCACATGTCTCTTCTGGGTCCCACTTGGGCTCTTGCGTTTCGCTATCTCATGACATATGTCTCATCTTGGGTCGAGCAATTGGCCCAGTGTACCACCACCCCCTTTCGATGCCTCGAAAAACGTGAAATTTCGACTATATCGCAATTCGACCAGTCGACGTGTTAGCTAGATTTCATGGACGGACAATGATGTTGAAGATCCATTTCGTCGTCGAGATCTAGAGAATTCATATTTTGGCGGATGCTATTTTACTGCCTCTTGAAAATTCGAATTTTTAGGGCTGTGTGTTTGTAATGATTTAGTTCTTCAAGTTATGATCCTAGTTTTATTTGGTATGAAATTCACTTCATCCATTTATATACTATACTTCTTCTTTAATATGGATAATATTAGTTATGCAGAAGTGATAACAATGGTGTTACTTCAGCTTATTGATGAGTTATCCATTCGTTTTGAAATGAGGATCTGGAGGACTCTGATCTTTCTTGGCTGAATAGTCAAAACAAATGGATTTTTCATTTCTCAAAGATCTTATGCTTCAAGTTTGCTGACTCGATTTGGTATGAGAGATTCCACAACAGTAGCCACTCCAATGGAGCCACAACTTAAGTTGCAAAAAATTGAAGGAGACCGGATAAATGATGTCCTGAGATGCGGAAGCCGGCTTGTGGGTAGTTGTGCTTTATTTAACAATACCCGGGCACGATATAGTATATGTTGTTGGACTTATGTCTGTGGACTTGTATGGAGAGTCAAAGCTATGCAGGTCATTTGATTGTTTGTCTGAGGATTGTTCGATATGTGAAAGGAACATTGGAGTATGGTCTCTTTGAGGAAAGCGATATCTTTCTCTTTTCACTTAGTTTATCTCTTGAGAACCTGATTGGGCTGGAAATGTCGATCGATGATCGCGATCGACCTCGCTGATATTTTAGTATTGGTTCTGCCATGATTTCTTGGTGTAGTAAAAGGCAACATATTGTCTATCTCTCAAGCATTGAAGCTAAATATGTGGCATGCGCTTAACACAGGGCGTATTAGATTGAACGACTTTGTTGGATATTGGGTTTCTTGTCAATTATCCAATTCCATCAGTTTGTGACAATAAACCGCAAATAAGTTGGCGAGCAACCGTGTTTCATGCGATATGAACGTGTATCGAGTCCATTACCTATTTGTTCGTGAAAAGTGTTGAAACAGGGTGAAAATGTGGAAGAAAGTGGGAGCAGATGATCGAGTTCGCGGCGTCTTTGCCGAAATATGGATAAGTTTGAGAAATTTCGAGGTGCCTCTTGGTGTTGTTGTGAGTTCATTTGCATATAAGGGAGTTTTGCAAATTAGTGCCATGAATTTGTCAAAGTTATTTTTATTATTGACTTGAGCATATTTTACTGGATATGAGTATTTTGTTTTGTGGAAGTCCCTTTTTGTTTAGACCCGACAAATTGGCTTGGTCCAGATAAATCGGATCATTGCTGTGGAACATCTTTACTCTCGTGTTGTGATGCCTCGAATGGATTGGGCTAGTCTTTTACCCAACAGTTGAGAATGTTTAGGACTAATGCATTCTTGTAACTTTGAGAGGAGTTTTTCTGTTAGATTAAAGTTCAGATTTTAGAAATCCATATCCTTTCTCTGTTTATTGTTTCTCTATTTCTTGTTCCATCATTTGCTCTACTATTTGTTCCTCTCCTTATTGACATCTCCCTGGGATGAATTGCGACATGTCTTCCTTTTCTTTCTTTTGTTCCTTTGTTTCTCCCATGACAGATGATTGAAACTTTGATTTTAAACTTTTCTTAAGCTTGAAGATTTTTTTTTGAAATAGAAATGTTATTGATTCGAGCTAGTGACTATTGTTCCCAATTGAGACAGCGTAATCAGGACTATAAAACAACAAGGATGGACATGAACATATCACGGGTTAATAGCTCTAACATAATATTTCGACATAAAGCCTATACATTTGAAAATTCTATTATATTTGGACTTCATAAGATTCTATTTTAATATCATGTTGACGACATTCATTTGAATTGATGTTTTATCACGATCAAATATGTTTTGTCTTACGAATCGCTAGCTCTTATTTATTACTTAGTCGGTAATGGCGGAGCTTCATAGTGAATAAAACCTGTGTAATAAGGCGATGATGAAAACACGAATACTGCATATGATAAGATGATAATAAAGACCACGAAAAATTTAAAAAAATCCATATATTTGAGAAAGAGTTGAAGGATAAGTTAGAGAGCAACTTGAATTAGATCACTAATATTGAACACGAGGCACTGACTTCATTCATGCTTAAAGGAGCAGTTTCAATAGCTACACACTAGGATCTCCTTATTTAGATATGAACATAATATTTAGAGATCAATATTGTGTGTTTGAATTATATTAACATTCTATTACAGACATGGATCATGGGACACAAAAGCAAAAATTTGATGCTACTTCCCACAAACACACCCACCAAACACTTTACACACATCATTACTTTAGAACTTAAAATCATTAGTGTGGTAAGAATAGTGACTTTAAATGGTAAAGCTTAGACATAAAATCTACACACCCCATTATTCTAGGACTTAAAAATCATTAGTGGTAAGAATAGTGATTTTCAGACAGCACTGGTTTATAGATTTACAAACATCCATCATTCTAGGACTTTTTGAGGAGATTGTACTTATTAAATCTTGATCATTGCTAAAAGAATAATGACTTTAAGGTAAATTTCAGACATAAAATCTAAATATCTAAATTGACATATTCTTTTGTGGTAAGGAGTAAGGAACTTTATTATGAATAAGTTGAGATTTTCATTTAACCTATAAGATTTATGTTTTTAGTTGTATAATTTTCGTATTGATTTTATTAATTGATTAGAGAAATAGGTTAAACAAATAGTTGTAGTGTTTTTTTTTAAAAGAGTTGTAGTGATATTTATTACTTGATATTGTGAATCATTTTTTTTTTCCTTTTAAATAAGTAACCTTTTTGATGTCTACCCAATTTAAAATTTTAGCATAAATATAAATATATTTTTGTTTAGGTATTTTGTTTTAGCAAACCACTATCTACCATAATTGCATTTCTCCAATTAGGCTTTATTATATAAGTGTTTAATATAGAAATTTAGTCCACATGCCTAGTAGAGCGTTCAAAGTTTTGAAAGGTAGGAGATCGAGGACTAGGTCACTGGGATTAGAATCCCCATTGAGGACAGTTAACTACCATTGACAGGATAGACCACGAGAGTGGTGTTTATTTTAATTTGTATGATAATTGTTAAGAACATATTTAGTTTTTTTTTTTTGGGGAGGGGGGAGGGGAGATAGTCAAATTGGAGGACCTTGACATATTGGCATATACATTACAGACCGATTGTTGTTTATATTCATATCTTGTTTCTCAATCTGGACATTTTTTAAATCGGCATAAAATCTATAAATTTGATAACTGATGACTAAAATATTTGCAACTCAGGTTCTTGACATCTTGATATTCAATTTGGATAATATCTTTATTGTCAAATACATCTTGCTTGTCTGAATCGCTCTCACATAGATAAGCACCGCGACAAGGCAGCAGACAACACCACGTCGATAAGCTTGACTGACAAACCCAGTATCGATAAAGCGATGATAAACCTGACGTCGATCAAATGAAAACTGCTAAACTTCAGCATAAAACCCCGTCTTTATTGGAAGAGCCACTTTATTATATAAGAAAATGAAAGAAAAAAGATTTAGAGGGGTGATTTCAAGTCTGAAAATGGCGAAAAATCATTCTCTTGCTTGAGGAAAATAGGCTACAAGAAAAAGAGATAAAGGCTGACTATCTTGTTTTGAATCTAATCTCTTGCTCAACAACTTCGTTTACGATAACTTTTGTTTAAAGGTTCTTATTGATTTCAAGATTAGCATCCACTCTTGTATAATTATGTGCCCCATTTGATCTTATGAAAGGAATCTCGGTTTAAAATAAAGCGAATCTGATCAATTCCTTTTTTTTCTTCTACGATTCACTTGGAGATGGTTTCATTTTCCTTTGGTTTGCTCGATCTTGGTGGTGGGTGGTCGTGATGAGGACTGTGTTGTGGATGTTATATGTGTAGTGAGAGGGGGCGACCCACTTGCCCTTCATTACAATTGTCTTTGTTGATGGAAGGTGTTGTGCTTTTGGAGTTTTATGGGTGATATGTTGAATTGTTATGATTGTAGTGTGGGTTCCAGCAAACATAGAGAGGAGGATAATTGATGGGTCGAGATTATGGTCGTGGTGCGAGGAGGGTTTGTTGTTATTGTAGTATCTGTTTGTGGAGCTTTAAGATTGATTTCCTTTTCTTTGTTACATTTTTATTTTTAATTTTAATTTATATTGTTTTGTCATCTATTACTCTTCCCCAGTATCCCTTTCATTTTATTTCTATTGTTTCTATTTGTATGTCAATGTGTTTTGCCATGTGTTTTCTCATAATATCTAGTTTCCTTTATCGTTTTGGATTTTCTTAATTATTTAATCCATAGAACTAGTCATTTTATTCTCTAATCAAATGTGCAGTGTGAATGCCTATAATTATAGTGTGGGCTCGCATTTTTTTGATATTATCGTTTCGCAAAAGAAAATACTCGTTTGTATTTTTGAAAAATTATTTTGAAAACAGTTTGGAGTCGTTACTTATTTTTGTTTTTACATTAAAAGGGAAAACAAAATAAGAAAGAAAAACCATAAGTATGACTCCTTATGGAAAAAAGCAGGTCTGAGAAAAATTGAGTCTAGGTCCTAGAGTCAGGTTATTTAACAGGAAGGTGCGGTAGGAGCAGTTTACTACCTTAAAACTATAGTGTATTTAAAAAAATCGTCATATTTAAAGATATTCTAAGTACATTCTTATAAATAGTATTTTTAAAATAATTATACATATTTTTATAAATATTTTTTTAAATTAGTTAATTTTAAAAATATATGTTTTTTATTATTGAAAATATAAAAATTATTGTTTAAGGAAAAAAATAATTATCATAGTGATTTCAATTGTGTTTGCCTTTGTAGAAGAACAGGATATTTCATTGAAAGAACTGTCGATTACATCATTCACTGCTAAACGCTTTCTCTTCAGGAACCTCATTCCAGTTATACAGAGAATTCCAGGTTTTGGCAAGCTTGGCTAACGCGTTTGCTACTTTATTGGCTTTCTTGTTTACGTGTGCTATTGTGGTATGGGTCTCTCTCATCAACATTCTACAGTCTTGAACCAGTTGGCCAAATTCAGAATTGTCTTCTTCAGTGCACTGGAGAGCTTCGTATACGACAACGGAATCTCTGTTTCCACTGGATAACGGTCCACCTGCCTCTCTGATCGGACAAACCATGGCTTCCCTCACCCCAATCACTTCTGCCTGTGGGTTGTAACTTCAAAGTGAAGCGTCTTAAGTTGCATCAAGGACCTGTCCAAAATTATCCACGGATCCGGTTCCATTTCTCCGATGGCTTTCTGTTCTTGGAATAGTGCCGCATCGATATTATACTTCAGAAATTCCGATGGGGTGGATCCACCTGCTTTGCACCTTGCTCTGCGCATCACCGTTCCATCGAGGCACCCTTTCCGGTTAGCTTCACACCGACCGGTCATATGAGACACTCTTGTTGACACATTGATAGGGTGGAGAGTTATCCCTCTCCAAAGTTGCCCGTTTCGCCTGTTCCATATTCCCCCAAGTACCGCAGCTATCTTCTGTTGGGACATTGTCACTGGTCTCAGACATTTGAAAGAACCAATCTTTAGGACATTGGGAGTGGGATCATCGAAACTTCCGGTTGGTTGGCCTGTGTCCAACATCGTCTGCATAGCCGCACTCCGTAAATAGATGCGGTTACTCGACAGTGGCTCGCAAAGAACACATGTATCCGTGATTGGCATACCCTCTTGCACAGGTTGAGCCTGGTCGGAAGGCATTCCTTACATGCCCTCCACAGCAGTAGCTTTATTCTTGGAGGGATGTCCAAATCCAAAATTATGTTCCATCCCTCATCCCTTTGCTCATTCAAAACTTGCATGGAGATTTTCCTTGCAATGTGATACCCAGATTCGACAGTGTACCTTCCTCTTTTGTCATAGTGCCAGATCAATGTGTCTTGATGGCACTATTGTTGAGTGGGATGTTGGCTTATCTGTACGCGTGCATCTCTCAAAAAAGATTTCTTCTACCATTGCTGACATACATTCTTTCCACCCAGGCATCACAGCTGTGGAGCTTTAAGATTGATTTCCTTTACTTTGTTCTGTTTTTTTTTTTTTTTCATTTATATTCATTTTGTCATCTATTTTACTATTCTATTCTCCCACTTTCATTTTTATTTCTATTGTTTCTATTTGTATGTCAATGTGTTTGCCGTGTGTTTTCATATTTTATAGTTATTAGTTTTCTTAATTATTTAATCCACATAACTAGTCATTTCAATCTCTACTCAAATGTGCATGCAATTGCCTGTAATTATAGTCGCGGACCCACATTTTTTGATATTATGCGTTTTCTACTTAAAAGGAAAGACTCATTGTATTTTTAGCTTCGAGTTTAAAAATGGTTTGGAGTCATGCTTTATTTTGTTTTTACGTTAAAGGGAAGAACGAAATAAGAAGAAAAACCATAAGTATGATTCCTTATGTAAGAAGAAATGGATGCGGGAAACGCAGCGTCTGATCCAGGATGACTGTTGCAGGGAAAGTATGCGGTGTGTAAACTATAACGCACTTTAGCCCTAACGTTGAGTCTTTACTAAATAAACTAAGGAAAATGCGACTTTTGGCTAATAGATCAATAGTACCAAAGATAAGCAATGATAATATAACAACACACCCAGAAACATATAAATAAATAGACTGATAAGCAAATAAATAAGCAAAGTTAGATGAGAAAATGTATACCTGGATGACATCAATTATAAGCTTAATGTTAGTGAAATGATAAAATACTAAATATTCAAAATCAATTAGAATTAGGTTATAAATCAAATAAAAAATTATCTATTAAAATGATACATGAAATGTCAAGCCCCACCCAAGCCCATTTAATCATGTGGATTGGTATTTTGCAGAAAACTGATTTAAAAATTGAAAATTTGAAAATTTAAAATTTTTAAAAATTGAATCTTGAAATGAATTTGAAGTTTGAGAATTTTGAATTGGATTTTATAAAACTTGAATTTTATAGATATGATTGAAAATTTAGATTTTGAATTTAGAAATTGAGAATTAGAAATTTGGAGACTTGTTTTGAAATTATGGTACTTGAAATTTGAAGTGGGAATTTGTAATTTTAAATTGAAGCACCAGAGATGATATTAAAAATTGGGGGAGACCAATTTGGAAATTAGGACTTGATTTTTTAAATTTGAAATTCAGGAGAAAAATTGAAATTTAGAAATTGAAAGATTAAAATTTGAAATTAGGGAACTTGAATTTTGAAATTAGAAATTTATTTAAGTAAGTGAAAGGATTGGGGAAAAATTGAAGTGAAAATTGAGGAGTGGGTTTAAAATTGAGAAAAGTTGAATTTTAGAAAATGAGAATTTGAGAATTTTAATTTTGAATATTGGACACTTTAATTTTTAAAAATTGAAATGAAATTTGGAACTAGATTTTAGTGGGTTTGGACAGGTGTACCAAATTGAAAATTGAATTTTAAGTAATTTAGAAATTTGAATTTTAATTTGGACACTTGAATTTAAAGAATTGAGAAATGAAAATTTAAATTTGAATTTTTAAATTTTGGGATTTTTTAATAAATTAGATGAGTGAATAATTCATGTTAGAAAAACTCGTCAGACTATTAACGTCAACAACCAGTTGATGTCATGAAACAAAAAGAACAATACACTTACAAGGAAAATTAAATAATAAGACTATAAATTAAATGACTAATTAAATATAACAATAAATTAAATATATATACAAGACAATTGATTAAAAAATAATTATATAAAGAGCATTTCTATAACAAGAAAGTCAAAGGAAACTTACCTAGTAGGCAGAGCAGCTCCCTTCGGTGAGTTGCTTCAAGCTGAAATTGCCTCCAAGTGTGCTCGTCTCCTAAGATTGCCCCGGGCGAAAATTACCCCCAGAAACCATCTTATTAAAAAAACTTTAAACTTTAGAATTTTCCGCTCCACTAAATGTGGGGGGAGGCTCATGGTCTCCTTAAAAAAACAAACTTAAGGGATTAATAGAGCCTAAATTATATAGGCCCATGTCCCAATTTATTCCCCAAAAAAATATTTA
Organism: Tetrastigma voinierianum; assembly: GCA_016808115.1. NCBI lineage: Eukaryota > Viridiplantae > Streptophyta > Magnoliopsida > Vitales > Vitaceae > Tetrastigma > Tetrastigma voinierianum. The sequence goes on along the minus strand of JAEQBH010007159.1, from coordinate 87,078 downwards.
ACTAAGAGCTATTAGGGTCTCCCACTCTTTGGTGGGGGAGGCCCATGGTTTCACTTCCTTCTCCCAAAGGGTTGGAGACTCTCCCTTTTATAGGCAAGAGAGGCCTCCCTCGCTCTCTCACTTTCCAATGGTGGGACTCCAAATATCTCAAAAAGGAAAAAAAACTCATCCAAAGAACAAAACTTGAGGGTGCACCAAAATATGCCGTCTTTGATGGGGACCGTGAGTATAGCAGACACGAAAAGTAGGTGTTGGGCTGAAGTATGCGAGTTGGTGAAATGAGATCGCTCTACTCGAGAAGAAATGAGATCCCCCAGTGAGTCGAGAAAAACACTGGCATGATCAAGCGAAACTGACGAAAGGGCTCTAAAAGCGCTCCAATGGCTTGACAAAGAAAAGGTCTAAGCTTGGCTAAAGTCCGCGATGTGAGAGGTCCAAACTCCCTCCATATAGTCTACCCAAAATGGCAGAGGACGATGTTTGAAGTAGGAAGTAATAATTAGGCAACTCATGGTTGAATGTGAAGAAAGAATATTAGGCTCTATATAAGCGGGTAAAGAACGAGGTGACCAACCATAGATCAAAACACATACACTAGCCCGAGGAACCAGTGGGCAACAAATGGGTGTTTCTCATCAAACAAAATCCTGATGGCTCTACTACACGGTATAAAGCTCGACTTATTGCTAAAGACTTTCACCAACAGTCGAGTATTGACTTTCATGAGACTTTCAGTCCTGTGATAAATCCCATCATTGTCCATACTGTTCTTAGCATTGCAAGTGGGGCCTTCGCCAACTTGATGTAAATAATGCCTTTCTTAATGGGCATCTCACAGAGAAGGTCTATAGGCGCGACCGCGAGATCATGACAATTATCTTCATTATCGTATACATCGTTTGAAGGTATTATGAAGACCGAGGCGACGTACCAAGAAACCGCACCTTTCTTGCTCTCCCGAGATTTGTTACATCCGAAGTGCGAGGACTCATCTTTCTTTGTTCATTCTCCGCAGTGTGCCTTCTACACTTTGCAGTGCATGTTGATGTTGATGTGAGGCCCTCACTTGTGCGACACTACCTATTCGCCAACAGGCTTGTTGAAATTCTCTCCACGAGGATCTTGGAAGCTATCTTGGTTCATGTTGAGGTTTTGCCACACTTTCAAGGGTCTTCTGTCTCCAACAAAAAGTATGTCGTGATCCTCCTACGAAGGCAAACATAACATAGTCGGAAACTGAACTGTCTACACCTTTGCATGTTGGTACTCGTGCACTCATGATGGAACTCTGTCGTTCAATAGCGTGTACATCGAGCTGTTTGGTGGCCTCAATCTCGAGATGACTTCGTGGATATGAATAAACTCTCCCGATTTATGCATGCGCCATCCAAATCATTAGGAGAGGTTAGTCTCCTTTACCCTCACAACAACTTTTGCAGATCCTGATGTGACTTCTTCAAACACCTTTAGACATTGCATGGTTTCTCCCAATGTGAATGGGCTAGTAACCACGATGATCTTTGCAGTGCTTTTCCCATATTCCTTGGGTGCTAATCCAGTCTCTGGAGTTCTACAAAAACATCGCTCAATACTGATTCTTCTGTGAGGCTAAGTATCGTGCTATTACGCTAGGCTGTCTTCTTTGACTGTGATAGGTGAAAATCGCTAATGTCGAACTTCTTTCCTAGTGCGGAGTCCCACGTTTACCTGTTCTCGAACCTTGGTGCCACTTATCTGGAAATATGATATCTATCCTTCACTCTCGCATGATCCCACCATGACCAGATATCATTTGTTCATGACGGTTGGTGATGTGCAGTTGCTTGTTGTTCATGTCTCTGATGGTGACCAGCTTGTTGATCTTGCTGCAAATCTCTCTATTTCGGCCTCTCCTCCTTTCCGCATGTAAGCAAAGGTGGTGTTATTTAAACACGCCATCTTAAGGATATTAGAGTATATTTAGATTCCTTTATTGTATCATCTTTCACCTTTTCCCTTGTATTGGTATATTACTTATATCATAAACTCTCTAAATAATAATTATACTCTCTCTTTCATATAAGAAACTCATTCATTCTCGACTACTAGAGAAAAATGCCTCAAAAATTCTGTGAGAACTATAGAAGCAACTAAATAAAAAATATAATCAAGAAGATAGACATAAGATCACAGAACTATTTATATTTCAGAGGTCCTAATTATCAGTGGTTGAGAAGACCACTTAATCCGGTTAAACAAAGGAAATATAATATCTCTTGAAGTCTTCTAACAAACAGCTTGACGAGAAGCAACAATGAAAATAATAGAAATATTGAATAAAGATTGAATACAAGAATCACGAATGGTCAGATTAGAGAAAAAATATCATGTCATAAAGATCGAAGAGGCAAAAATCTTTCATTTTCTCTTTTAAACATTATAGGAAGGAACAAGACAAAACAAATAAAACAATAATTCCAGAATCATATTAGATTATCCAAAAGCAACGCAATATAAGAGGAAAAAAAAAGAAATCCAACACTTTTTTTCCTTTATGTGAGACTTTTGCAGCAACCAAACATCAATTGAAGTAAGAAATAAAATTATCAAGAATGAAGAATAAGGAAATGACTCACTTGGACAAGGAAGGACTGAACAACAAATTCTCTAAGAGTGGCTGAAAGGACAGGCGTCCAAGAACCTTGATGGCGCAATCAAGGTGAGAGTTTTGCCAACAATCATTGACAAACACGACTAGGAAGGCTACGATGTGAAGGACCACGAAGAGGGGATGATCCAACTATCCTCTCTCTTTCGAGTGCCAAACTTGAAGCCAAGGCATTGCTCACAGCACTTGATCATCAGGCATTGGAAGTTGAGAGGTTTGTGGAGGATTAAGTTCTATTTGATTTTGCTCACTTTGATTTTGCAAGAAAGTGCAGAAGAGTGGCTTATTTTTCCTGTTAAGGAGATGACTTATAAAAGCTTTGATCACGTTAATCTTAATCTTCCAAAGTTTTTCTTTGATCACGGTTCATAGCTTTACTTTATAAGGACCAAGAATTTAGGTGATTGATTAAAAGACCTTTTCAAAGTTAAATTTCGGGAATCTAACTTTTTATTCAATTTTGACAAAAATACCCTCATTTTTTTTTGTATAAATAATCATTTATTTTCAAAGACACATGTAAATACATGAAACGGTAAAAAGACATTTTTGTCCACAATTACTCTATTTTCAAAGAAAAAACTCCTAGAAGATTAAGAATAACAAATTGCTGCTTTATAAAGTCATCTCTTAAATCACAAATAAGCCACTATAATATTATGCCAAATTAAAGAAATTTTAGAAAAGAAAGAAGACATCACCTAATTATTTTGAAGATGTGGAATACAAGGAATTGAAAAGCCTATGGTGACTATTAATTTATAAGTCACAAAATTTGAGCATATGGTATACAAGGTGAGCATGCCCATATCCTGAGGCAAAGCATAACCTTTGCGACCAAACTACGAGCTTCGAAGCCGACTCTTGGATGACCCCAGGTACTGGCACAAACATGACTCTTAACGGATCCCGGATCTTAATGTCACACTACAAAACTTTTCGAGGTTGGATCGAGATAGAATTTGAGTTACCCAAACTCTAGCACTAAATATTATAAAAATAAATTCAGCGACATGGCTTTGTTTGGTAGTACTATGGGTTGTTGATCTTTAAATGAATGGTATATAAAGGGATAGTCATGGCCACAACATATTCAAATTTTTATCAGCTCTCAATGACCACTTAATGCAAAAAAATAATAAATAATAAATAAAGATTAATGTGGTAGAACTAAATAACTTCGAGTATAGTTGTATCGCCTCCTTAATGTGCTTTACACGGTTCTAGAGAATTTAAAAAATGTAAGGCATGAGTTTTGTATTTTCTTTTTCTAATAGAAGTTGATACGTTGTGTGCAAAAAATTTATGCATGACAAAGTAGCGACCCTAATGTTTGATGACAATCTAATTGGGTATCTGTACTTTCATGTAAAATTGTGTTTTTTAACGTAGTGTATTTTCCATTTAAAAAGATGTTCAATAAACTCATCTCCTTACTAAAATGATAAACGGGATGTATAAGGTTGGATGGTTCATAAATTGCAGACAGCGACTTGTTTAAAATAGTTAAATATTAAGAAATTAAGACACGTTTCCAAATTGAAAAACTTACCTTCAAATAATATTTCCAATGAATATGTCATGGAAAAGTTTCCCACGAGATATTACTGCGGTCAGAGATGGGGATCCATGAAAATCATCACTGCATAGGTATTATGCCAAAATTAAAGAAAATTTAGAAAAAAAAAAAAAGAAAGAAAATTTTCATATGTTACCTAATTATTTTGAGAAATGTAGGATTAGGTCTACTACTTAGTACATCCAAAATATGATGTTCCTCGCACCATTTCCCAAATGGTTCTCTGAATATTAATCAGACTCATATAGATTGTCCTTTTGTATAAAACTTAAAAGTGGAGTGACAAGAATGATAGCGGGCGGAGATGGGTTGATCAGATAGTGCATCGACCAGATCTTGGTATTCTTTCTTGAAGATTTTTCTCATCACCATTTCTTTTTTATACTTTTTACCTTTACTCTACACAAGTTTTTACCCAGTCTTTAAATTGATTTCCAAAAGATAACAATAGAATATAGAATACTTGTGTTAATAAGTATTCTATATGCTATCCTTTGATCAAGACACATGAAAACCGGATGGTTCCATAAATTGGCAAGCCAATGCCTATAAAATACTTGTGTTAATAAGGATTCTATATGCTATCCTTTGACCAGGACATATGAAAACTGGATGGTTCCATAAATTTGTAAGTCAACCCTTGTTTAAAATATATAAATATTAAATTAAAATAGCGATAAAAGGGTTCAAAGTGATGATACATTACTTACGGTCACGAAGATCATCTTGTCACATCGAGGCATCACTACACACGTATTATGCCAAAATTAAAGAAATTTTAAAAAGAAAAGACATCACCTAATTATTTTGAAGATGTAGGATTAAGTCTATTGTGTAGATCCAAAATATGATGTTTCTTGCACCATTTCCCCGAATGATTCATGGTTTTATTAAAATAAATAGGTGTCCTTTTCAGTATAAAACAAAATTAGTCGATAGAAATAAACCCTTCACTTCCAAAGACAAATCAAATGAGTGCTTGATCTTTAGGCCTCTCTATGTCAAAGTTTTCATCAACTCTTTTTATATACTTTTAACTTTACTTTGCACAGAAGTTTTGGACAAGTTTTGAACCAGATCTTTTGATTCATTTTCCAAAAAGATGACCGCGTTCTTCTTCCGGTGTTTTAATAAGCGTCTTTAGAAAAATAATAATAATGCTAAAATCATATATAGATAACACAACACAAAATATATTAAAAAACAAGAGCTCCTAATTTACTATTACCTCATCATGGTTGTTGAAACAATATTCCAGATATTTGTTAGCTTGGATGGAATAATAAAACATGAATTTTTATTTAGAAAGAGATGTGTCTATGCATACAGAATTGCTTAAATGTTCACATTTAACAAATCTCAATCAAATAAAACGAAAAATTTAATACGAACATCATTTATAAACAACTTTATTTTTATCAAAAAAATAGATAAATAAAGAAATTTTAGACTTTAGGTTGCCCTGACCGCTGATGTTTTATGAGACCACCACTCCATATGGATGATGAAGTATCATACTATAGCTAATTACTACTCAGATTTGGACGTAGTTAGAGTCTTATGTTTATAAAGTGTTTTCACATTTGGATCAGTATGTGAAATATTATAATTGTTTTGATCGGTGGCCCCAGATCTCTACCTTGGTTGACACCCAGCTAGTCAATCGCGTGGTACCCGCGAGTTGGTGTCTGACCCCACATCATATTGCTAGACCAGGTGTTCCACCAGATCGGAGAGGGACGTGCATCGGACACGATCAAGAGGCATGTGCTAAGACTGGACCATCCATTAGACCTCCGGTGTCATCCCAGCCGATTATTGCAGCCCGTTCAAGGTGGCGAGGAGAGGAGAGTTGATCGAGGGCGAGGCCGTGGTGAGATGGTGGGTGAGGTCATGGTCGAGATGGTGAGGGTCATGGTACCGGCGTGGCTGAGCCCGAAATTGCCATCATTATCACCCACTCAGATATTTGCACCCAATGCTTCCATACCCCATACTTACACATCATGTCACAAATGCTTCATACTTCTATAATTACCCATCACCTTATGCTTTTATACCCCCATAGATTCTTTATCACACCTTCCATACACCCACATACTTACACATCTTAATCCAGGTGTGCTCTAGGCTAACTTCTAGTAGGAGATATCACTTTATCATCCCACCCTTTATCATTACTGTTATACAAGCTATACTCACCTATATGATGAGTGTATTCTTGTTACCAGTCACCCTCTGTGTAGAGATTGAGAGTACGATGAACTCATTATGGTGGGGATGAACCAGGCTCTGAAAAGTGGAATTTGTTGGGTCTTGTGGGATAGGTTGTGCACTACTAAGTATTTCGATGGGATCGGATTTCGAGAAGCTTGAATTTCCAACCTTGTGTTTATATAGTAAAATAAGGTGCGGCTACTCTGAATTCGGGTTCGTTGGTAGCTCGAATCTTTAAAGCGAGTACTTCCCAAATTCTTTATTTTTGAATGCCCACCTCAGACGTGTCTCCTTTTTCCATGAAAAATTCATAATAACCTATTATGTGTCTCTCAAACTGTAAGGTAACAACTAAAATGGAAGAAGTAACTCTGTAAGACTCTCGCCTTTACACACAATAGCGAAGGAGATGGATGTGTTTATGGACGCTGGGGATTACTGATTTCTTCTTTGATAAGACAAAAATTGGAGTTAAGCCCTCAAAATTGTCAGATTATAAGTCGTAATCAACATTTTATTGTTTACTATTAGTGGTTTGATTGTCCTTCAACCCGACAATGATTCTTTATGACACAGAGAACATTTGGAGAGATTCCGATTTTACTTTGTTTTCAAGGAGTTTTGGTGCTTTTGTTGCTTACCCTCGAGTGCTTGAGTCCCAGCCGACTGCTTTGGCTTGAGCGAGATCATGTTCATCTTGGACACTTTTAGAATCTTATTTGTTCTTCAATAAGTTTGTTAAGCATTTCACTAACTTACACTGAACTGTTTTTATTGTTCACTTTTCTATATTCGTGAACTCATCGGCAATTCATAGTTTTTGCCACTTGGGTATCTTAGGGCCTTATGGATCAGGTCTTTATTTTATTAAGGAGGCATATTTGAAGGGGTTGTCTTGAAACTGAGAGGGAAAAGGGAGAGGAGAGAGAAGAAGAGTATGAAGGAAAAAAGGAATTGTAGAGACGAGAAGGAGAATGAAGCAGAGGCTTGAAAAGGAGACATTTTGGGTTTTTGGCAAGAAGAAATTGGAAAAAAAAAATGAACTTTGAAAGCTAAGGAAGGAAGACTAAGTTGTATTTATTTAAAAAAGTACTTTAATTAAGAATTGTATTGGAGGAAAAAAAAATGACTATTTAATAAAACTATAAGTTTGGTTCTCACAAAATTAGGAAAATGCAAAAGGAAAAATAGAAGAAAAAATGAACCTAAGCTCTAAGAAATAAGAGTTAAAGCCTAATATATTTTTTTTAAAATTTCCACTTCAAACTAATCATTATATTTGATTTCGGTTAAGATTTTTTGTTGGGCAACTATTTCTTCATGCGTTTTTGGATTCTTTCTTTTGTGCTTCTATAAACTTAATATAACCTAAATGCATCTTTTTGTTATTCCAACTCATATATATATATATATATATATATATATATATATATATATATATGTGTGTGTGTGTGTGTGTGTGTGTGTGTGTGTGTGTGTGTGTGTGTGTGTGCGTGGCGCTGGGCATTGTGTCTGCGCTAATCTTAAAAACATTTTCCCTATCTACGACTGATACTCAAGGGTGGTTATTAATGCTCAAAATGATGTGTGCTAATCTTAAAACGTTTTCATATAGGTTCACTACTAAAGAAAATATCAAATTATGATGTTCAATTCCTTGACTCTTTTGAAAAGCTCTTTATTTATCCTACAATGGGATAGGCTGTGACGCTTATCAGAAGCATCATGGTTTCATATACCTTTTTCTAACTGTTGTTTATGTGTATCTTGAGACTTCTGGGCAATGCTCTACTGATATTGACTAATAAAATATTATATTCTCTTCAAAAATGTGTTGAAGATTTGGCTTAGATTTGTTTTGTTTTTTGTCAAACTCAAATTGATGCTTTTGATTTATGTTTTTGCAGTCGAAATCAACGACTAGATGAAGAGAGAAGTCCACTATTTGGAAAAATGAAGAGGTTTTATGTTGAGGGTCATTGGAGACGGTAGAAATTTCTACAATATGCTCTGTCCCAATCTTGAATAGTACTTCCCATTACATTCTTTCATAAAAATGACTTTTCTTTATGTTTCGAAGCTGTTCTTAAAAACAATTTTAAAAATATGAACCAAACAGACTTAAAGTTTTTTTGGAAATAATTATTTTAAAAATAATTTTTGAGAACGATGAACAAGAAGTCATAATATGTTTTAATATTTTTGAATAAATTTTCAAAAGCGTCTCTTAGAGAATATTGAGTCACATCTCACTGTATTCTTTACTATATACCCCCAAAAAAAACAAGAAAAATGGAGGGCCCACAAGGCAAGTTGTTAAATAAAGGGTTACAAGATAAATTATTTTCCAAATAAAAACAAACTGCTACGAAGGTATTATTTATTAATTATAAAAATAATTTTTTAGAGACGATCTCCTAAAACACATTTCAATGCTATTTTATAGAAGAGAAATTACCTAGAATTGCTTTCCAATATTTTACAATAATTTTTTATAGCTATTATTTCACTTTTAATTTTTACAATATCCACACAGCACAAAAAAAGAAATACAAGAATTTTGGTGGGAAAAAGGATAGTTGAAACAAGCAAAAGTTGAAGGTGATAAGACTCTTGTGACAAGAACTGATTGGAACCCAAGAAAAATCCTGACTTTTGGGGGGTTATAGATTGAATCTTCCTTGAATTTTTATGCGCGCCCAATTCTTCAGGCTGAGTCAAGTCTGTCCATTGTTACATCTAATTTAATTTATAACTAAAGTGCAAGTGTGTCCTTACTTGTTGGAAAATTGATAGACCAATCTAGTGAAAATTTGGATTCTTTTGTAGGCATGCTGGTTTCTTATCTTTATAATGCTGAGTATTCAGTTATGTGACTTGATTATGAGTGAAGTAGTTTTTTTTTGGTTGAGTAGAAGGGTACAATGTTCAGATTGCTGCAAGGTTTTTTGACTTCCTAATGAAAGAAATGAATGAAGTATTTGATTTTTTATTTATAACTAAACATTTTAATTACTATATAGTAAAATGTTACCTCCTTATGTCTTTCCCTTTAAAATGTTACCATATGAGGTAAGCATGATGGACAAATATTTGGATTTAAAAGACATTAAATAATTCAAAGTATGATTATAATATTTCTCATATTTTTTCTTGAAAAATAACCTATTTTAGAAAGAAAGAAAAAAAAAAGCACATTTCATTTCATGTAATTATATTATCTCTTTAAAAAAAAAAAATGGTTATTTTACAAGAAAATAAAATAGTATTTTGTCAACTTCATGCAAGGATGATGGAGGGTCAAATATTACAAAGATTAAGACTTTCAAAAGGGTCTTTCAAATAAAATCAACTAAAATAAATCTTCGTCGAATGGCTTCAAGGAACTCATGCAACTATAGATTTGATGCGACTTTTGAACAATAATGATTTTTGTCAGTTAACTTGTTTGGAATTGATATGAAAAAGGGTCTCCAAATTTATTGCCTTTTGAAATGGGTGAATAGGCTTCAATCAATATCGACATTTAAGGACTTGATTCAATGCTGACTAGTAGTTTGTCGAATATGTATTTGAATATTTAATGGAAATATTTGGTTAAAACATCAAACATTAAAAATTTATGATTATAATTTTCCCCACGTTTTCTTGAAAAATAACCTATTTTAAATCAAAATACCATTTTCATTTCATGTATTTTATTTATCTCTTAAAAAAAGAGTTACTGAAAACAAGAAGGTTATTTTTGTCAAAATCATGCTAAAAAATTAATGGAGAAGTCAGAATTGGGCTTTCAAAAGATCTTTTAATCAAATCACCTATATAATCATCCATTTTCCTCCAAACATGAGAAGTGTGGTATGTTAATGCAGAGCCATATCTTGTATATATTATACTCTTAATTTTAAGAAATCAGTCCATCATGCCTAGTTCACATAACCAGTGCTCAACGTTTCATAAAAGTAAGACATAAAAAAGGGAGGGGTTCTGAGTTCAAGTTCTATTGAGGACAATTTACTACATTGTAACTAAAAAAGTTATATATATATATATAAAAAAAAAAACTCCATAAAAATTAGGGAAATAGTTAGATTTTTGTTACTGTGCTTTATGGTTGACCACTTGCATGCCATCAAGAGTTAGGGTTTGACGTAACAGATCCAACAGAATAATATTGAGTCTAAACACCATAAAAGCATCCATCAAATTCATGAACAATTTTTTTTTGTAATATGCGAAAATGATATTAAATGTATAGATATTTACAAGTACTTTAAAAAATATAATCAAACATATCTAAATTTTTTTTAAGCTTTGCTTGCTTACCTTAATAGTTGAGTGTAAAAGGTCAGCAAAAATTATTCATTTATGCACTTCGAGGCTATTTTCGAAAAACTTGTGAATCATCCTTAAAAATTCTAGAAGATAAATTGGCAATAATTTATTTTTTTTCTTTTATTTTAACATAATATGTGAATTATATTTTTTACTACTTAGAGGTTGTTGGACCAGTTTTTTCTTGCCTTTCCCCACCCTATTATGTATAATTTTTTTCTATTACTAGGTCGATCTTAACACAGTTTATGAAATGGCTTTTTTAGTTATGATTATTTTAATTCATTTCAAATTACAAACTGGTTTACTTCTTATTTAAAGGAAAAACATGGCTTTTATTGCAGAATTAGTGTCAATTTGTCAAAGGATTATTACTATTGACTTAGGCTTTATTTTTGCTATTAGAAATTATGAGTATTATGTTCTGGAAGTCTCTTTTGTTTAGGAGCCAGCAAATTGGCTTGGTCAAATAAATTAGATCGATGTTCTTGTACTTTATCTCTTGCTCTCGAATATGTGATCTAGATGGTTGCGTTAAATAACGAACAGTTGAGAATGTTGGGACTAATTTTCTATTTAAGGGATGCATTCTTGTAACTTTGAGAGAGAAGTTTTAATGTTAGAATAAAAAGTTCGGATTTCCAAAAAATCCATCTCCTTTCTTTGTTTATTGTTTCTACGTTTCTTGTTCCATCATTTGCTCTACGCTATCTGTTTCTGTGGTCTCGAGCCGGGCCTTATGAGTGTTTGATCTTATTACTCTGTGAGTTCATTGTACCATTTTGAGCATTTTATCTTTGTTTTCAAGATAAATGGTGGAAATAGTTTGTCTCAACCTGCAGTTGAGAAGTTGGTGGGTGACAACTACAATTATTGGAAGCTTTGTATGGAAGCTTATTTAAGGCCAGTACCATTGGGACACAGTCTTTGGTGCATATGCGGTAATCCAGGAGGACACTCCGCAAATGTTGTTGATCTTAAATTCGGGAAATGGAAGATTAGGCATCGGGAAAGCTCTCTCTTGCCTTGAGGACTTCTATAAATAGAATACATTCAGCATGTTCGAGGATATGAATTCACGAAAGGAGGTATAGAGACTCTTGAAAAACTCTTCCTCAAAGAACCCAGATCTGGATGTCTGATATTTGGAGGAATGAACTTGTTGGAATGATTCGAGGTAATATGTGGATCGAGTATTTTTGAAAGTTAAATCCTTATGTTCACAAAAATTTCACCATAGTGGAATGAGCACAATGTAATGCTGCGCCTCGTCATTATCTTATGCGTGACTTGATGAAAAAGTTCATGCTACCATCTCTTGGTGCGAAAGAATGGGCAAATCAACCCTCTATTGTTGAGTTGAAAAATGTACTTTCAAATCAGGAAGCTCTTTTGAAACGGATGTCCAGCATATTGCTGTCGTAAGAAGATAATGTTCTCTATCTTGGGAGTTCAAGGAAAAGGCACAAGCCTTTTTCTGCTGATCAAGTCAGGCAGAAGCATTACGGAAAAAGAAGGAAACGAGGTGTAGTTTTTAAAATTTGTTATAGATGTGGAAAGGAAGGGCATATAAAGCGTGATTGTCAAGTGAAGGTGACTTGTTCTTGATGTGGTAAATCAGGCCATATAAAGAAAAATTGTCAAGTCAAGCTTCGTGGTGCGGAAGCAAATGCAACCCATGAAGATTCGATGCTCAAAATGGGAAGCAGTGTTTTTTCATGAGTGTTGATGACCAGAAATATGACCCTAGCATCTTGGTGACTCTATTGATTATGAAATGAGATTGGATTGTTGACTCACGGATGTTTGCATCATGCTCCTGAGATGTTAAACTGCTTTTCTGTGTTAGACCACACGAAGGAAAGCGAGTTATTGTCACAGCTGATAACTCATTGCACCCTGTAATGAAAAAAGGAAATTTTGAAGGAAATTACAATGATGATGACAACACAAAAGGTGATGAAGTTGTTTCCCTCAAGGATGTGTATCATGTTCTAAGCCTTAAAAGGAATCTTACATCTGTCTCACAAATAACCAACAGTGGTAAGTATGTTTTGTTTGGTCCGAATGATGTGAAATTTTATGACAATTTAAAATATGTTGATGCTAATGTCCTTGTATTTGGAAAAAAGAAAAAGGAATTCTAAAATTGTATGTCCTATCTATTAGTGATGTGTATGTTCGAAAGACAAGCAGGAACACAAGTCCTTGATTTGGTTGGCATGCTTTCGGTTGGGTCATGTGGTTATCAAATTGCTCACCAATAATTTCAGCGAAAGCTCATCAATGGTATTTCTATGTTTAGAATTTTAATACAAATGAGGTGTGTCGCGGCTACCAATATGGAAAATCTCATCGACTCACCATGACATGAATCAAATAGACATCCTTTATGCTTCGGTTCATACACTTAGATTTATTAGGGCCTAGAAGAACACCAACACAATATGCAATGATCGTGGTGGATAACTTTTCCATGTACCGCCGATTTGTGCTGCGACACAAAAGTGAAGGTTTTCTCCATTTATTGAGTTTAAGACACGTGTGGAGCAAGAATTTGGTGAGACGTAATATAAAGTGTATCTTGAACTAACTGTGGAGCGAGGTACATCATCACAAGAATTTCACTACATATGTAGAAAGCATGCGAGTGATGTAATTTGCCAAACACCCTCGGCAAATGTGTTGTTGGGCGGGACTTAGCGTGTTATGATAATATATGAGTTCCGTTAAATGTTCATGTGCTGTATCATAATCACATGCCATGAAAGACTCTCTTTGACTCTTTGCTCTGCTGACAAATGCAAATTATTTTCGGTTTGGGTCATTATGTTATGTTCATATATCAAAGAGTCGCCTTAATTTGGATTCAAAGGCTTCGAAAAATGTGTCTTTGTTGGTTATGACACGGGAGAAAAGGATGGCGATTGCATGGATTACGAGGCAAGCGATTTGTTATTTCTCATGATGTGGTTTTGATGAGACAACATCATTTCCTTGCATTTGGAAAAGTAAGGTAGCCCGCCCAGGCCGACATTCTGGTGACATAGAATCGCGAAAGGGGGTACTACGACAAATGAAATTGCACTAATTGAGCAAATGGCGATTTCGAAGATCAGCGAGGGAGGAAGCGAGCAACTGATTACTTGGATGATTATGAAGTTCAACTGATACTCTATAGTGAAATCTTGTTTTTTTATGGGGTCGATATGTGATGATGAACCAAAGTGTTATAGAGATGCACAAGAATTGGTTGAATGGGAAATTTGCTATGAATGAAGAAGTGAAGCCTTGCATAAAAATATATTGAAGTGGGATCTAATTTCACTGGCTGCAGAAGATCTTTAAAATAATTACATGTAAATGAGTTTACAAGTTAGAGAAGAAAAAGGTAGATGGGTCGATTCATAGATATAAGGCTCGCGCATGGTTGCATAGGGACTTTCTCAACAATATGGATTGGACTATGGGGAAACCTTCGATCCAGGTTGCAGATGGTGACTGACAGTCGTAGTGTAATGTCATGGCGAAGTGTAAATGGAGTGTATGACAGCTTCGAAATGGAAGGGTGCTTTATACATGGTGAGCTGGATCGTGAAATTTATATGGAGTAGCCTCAAGGATTCATCTCACATGTTCCCTTATCATGTGAGTCAGCTGAAGAAAGGCATTATATGGTCTTAGCGACTCCGCGATATGCACGGTAGTAAGTCCGATGCTTCCGGTATCTCATTTTGTGCCTTTAATTCTTCAAGTTATGATCCTAGTTATTTGTGAAATTCACTTCATCCATTTATACTATACTTCTTCTTTATGTGGATGATATGATTATTATCGGTGATAACAATGCTGAAATTGCTCAACTTCGTGATGAGTTATCCATTCGTTTTGAAATGAAAAATCTGGGAGAAGTTCATTCCTTTCTTGGCTAAGAAATAGTCAAGACAAATGGATTTTTCATTTCTCAAAGATCTTATGCTTCAAGTTTGTTGACTCGATTTGGTATGAGAGATTCCACGGTGATAACCACTCGATATACACCTGACTTAAGTTGCAAAAAATTGAAGGAGAGCCATTAAATGATGTCACAAAGTAGCAACAACTTTTGGGTAGTTTGCTTTATGTAACTATTACCAGGCCTGATATAGTATATGCTGTTGGAGTCATGTCTCAATTTATGGAGAGTTCTTGTGCGGGTCATTTGACTGTTGCAAAGAGAATTGTTCGATATGTGAAAGGAACATTGGAGTGTGGTCTCTTTTACAAGGAAAATGTATCTTTCTCTTTTCATGGTTATGCAAACATAGATTGGGCTAGAAATGTCATAGATTGACAATCAACCTCATGATATTGTTTTTGTTAGTTTACGTCATGATTTCTTGGCGAAGTGCGGTAAAGGCTGGCTTATCTGTCTCTCGAAGCATTGAAGCTAAATGTTGGTAGCCACTCTTGCGACCTGAATGTATTTAGATTAAACGACTTCTTCAAGATATTAGGTTTTCTGTCAATTATCCAATTCCCATCAGTTGTGACAATGAAAGCACAAATAAGTTGGCGAGCAACCCGATGTTTAACACGATTACAAAACACATCGAGAAGTCCATTACCATTTCTTAGTGAAAAGTGTTGAAACAGATGTTGTGTTGAAGAAAGTGGGATCGAATGATCAAGTTCAGCGGCGATCTTTACCAAAGCTACGTAGAGCTAAGTTTTGAAAATTGAAATGCTCTTAGTGTTGGTGACAATTTATTTTTAGGGGGTGTGCTGAAGTGGTGCCTGGTGTAGTTTTTATTATTGACTTAGGCTTTATTTTTACTAAGTATGAGTGTTTTGTTCTGGAGTACATTTGTTTGGGCTTAACAGTGGCTTGGTCAAATCGTCAGGATCATGTTGTTGCACTTTAGCTTATCAGTGTTATGATGCCTCAGATAGTTGAGTTTAGTCTTTGTGACTTAGTTGAGAAGTATTTAGAGACTAATTTTCTATTTAAGGGATGCACTCTTGTAACTTTGAGAGGAGTTTTTACGTTAGAATAAAGAAGTTGCGGTTTTTATGATCTATCCTTTCTCTGTTTATTGTTTCTCTATTTCTAGTTCCATCATTTGCTACACTATTTGTTTCACTCTCCTTATTTTGGAAAAACATCCAAGGGTGCAATTGCAGCATGTCTTCCTTTTTCTTTCTTTCTTTTTTTGCTTCCTTTGTTTTCTCCCTTCAAATCGATGATTGAAACTTTGATTTTAAACTTTTCTTAAGCTTGTAGATTTTTTTTTTTAAATGAGAATATTTGATTGAAACTAGTAATACATCTAATTGAGACATATAATCAAATTCGCTAAAACACTAAAGGATCATACAACATCCAAGTTAATAGCTCTAACATAATGACTCGACATAAAGCCTATACATTTGAAAATTCTATTATGACTAGACTTCATAAGATTCCATTTCTATATCATATTGACGACCTAATTTGAATTGATGTTTTTGTCTTATCAAATATGTTTTATCTGTCTGAATCACCCAAAACACTATTACCGTCGTAGTAAGCCGACTAAAGCCAACACAAAACAAATCTTATTTGCAATAAGAAGATAGCGAAAACATGAATACCTTGTATGATAAAGCGATAGCGAAAACACGAAAAATTTAAAAAATCACCTCTTCTTGTTTGAGGAAGAGGGTTTGAAGAGAACAAGTTAGTGAACTTAAGCTTGAAGATTGAAATCACATTAATAATGCTGTTTTATTTTCCAAAACTTCATTCGTGGCAAAGCACAGTTTCAATATTACACAGATCTGCCGTGAATATCGCATAATATTTAGGATAATATTGTGTGTTGAAAGTATTTACTGCCACTATTAGCATCGTCTATAGGACTTAAAATCAAAATTTGATGCCTACTTCAACAAACACACCCACCAACACGCCCTTTTACAGCATTACTTTAGAACTTAAAATCATTAGTGGTAAAGATAGTGATTTTAAATGTTAAAGCTTAGACATAAAAATCTCTACACATACCCCATTATTTAGGACTTAAAATCATTAGTGGTAAAGAATAGTGAGTTTAAAAGGTTAAAGCTTAGACATAAGATTTACACATCAATAATTACAGGACTTTTTTTTTTTTTTTGAGAGGAATTGGACTTAAAATCACGATCATTGCTAAAGAATAATGACTTTAAAGGTTAAATTTCAGACATAAAATCTAAATATCTATAAATAGGACATATTCTTTTGTGGTAAGGAAGTAAAGGAACTTTATTATGAATAGGATTAGAGATTTTCACGTTTAACCTATAAGATATGTTTTTAGGAATTTGTGCTAATTTTCATCTTCACATTTTTTTATTGGTGATTAAGAGAAATAGGTTAAACAAATAGTTGTAGTATATTTTTTTAAAAGAAGTTGTAGTGATATTTATTACTTGATATTGTGAATCTATTTTTTTGTTCCTTTTAAATCAGTAACCTTTTTACACTATGTCTATCACTTTAAAATTTTAGCATAAACATAAATATATTTTGTTTAGGTATTTTGTTTTTAGCAAACCACTATCTACCCATAATTGCTTTCATTTCTCAATTAGGAGGCATTATATAAGTGTTTAAAAATACTGAATTTTTAGTCCACATGCCTAGTAGAGCGTTCAAAGTTTTGAAAGGTAGGAGATCCGGGGGATCCCAAGTTCGAGTCCGCTAACGAGGTTAGTTTACTACATGTGTAACAAAGTTGTAGACCCCAAATTAGTGTTTATTTTGTTGCATGATAATTGTTAAGAACTTTTGACCCTGAGACTATAAGACAACATGGAAGCATTTGGGGCAGGATTTTAGGATTGGGGGTGATTCTTTTGGGAAAAAAGATAGGAGGGCTTCTTTTTTTTTTTTTGGAGCGGTGGGAAGATAGTGGAGGACCTTGACATATTTGTATGTATTACGTGACGGTTGTTGTTTCATTCATATCTTAGTTTCTCGATCTCTTTTCTTTTAAGGAAAAATAATATTATTGATTTCAAACTTGCAATATATCAATATATCGAGAATGAAATAGCTAAAATCATACAAAGATGAAAGCAAATATCCAGAGTTAATAGCATAAATAAATCGGCATAAAACTGTAAATTTGATAAAATGTGACTGAACTATCTGCAGCTCCGGTTCTTCCAACATGCGACAACTATAATTTGATATCTTCAACTTATCAAATCTGTCTTGCATGTCTGAATTGCTCCCACATAGATAAAACAACTATGCCAGATGGCCAAGCGGCTTCCGCGTCGATAAAAAAGCGACGACCAAACAAAACATCGATCGCAGCAATGGCGACAAAGCGTCGATAAAGCGACAAACCAAACGTCGACAAAGCGATAACGAAACGATTATTCGATAAAATGACAACAACACAAAACAAAATAAAACCTAAATCTTCTTTGAAGAGCCACTTTATTAAGTAAGAAAAATGAAAGAAAAAAGATTTAGAGGGGTGAATTCAGGTCAAAAATGGCCAAAAACTCACCCCTCTTTACTTGAGGAAAATAGGCTACAAGAGAAAAAGGGATAAGGGCGGCTATACTGTTTCTGAATCCTAATATCTTGCTTTCGGCTTAACTTGTTTCACGATAACTTTGTTTAAAGGCTCTTATTGATTTCAAGATTAGCATCCACTCTTGTATAATTATGTGCCCCATTTTGATCTTCTATGAATGAGGAATCTCGGTTTTAAAATAAAAAGAAAGCGAATCTGATCCAATTTCTTTTTTCTTCTCCTGATTCACTTTGGAGATGGTTTCATTTCCTTTGGTTTTGCTCGTCTTGGTGGTGGGTGGTCGGCGTGATGAGTTTGTGTTGTGGATGTTATATGTGCGGTGAGAGGGTGACCTCTGCCATTCTATTGTCTTTACATTGATGGAAGGTGTTGTGCTTTGAGTTTTATGGGTGATATCTTGAATTGTTATGATTGTGATGTGTGGGTTCCAGCAAACATGGAGAGAGAAAGAGTTGGAGATGGGTCGAGATTATTGTAGTATGCAACTTTTCTTTCTTCTGTTTTTTTCCATTTATATTCATTTTGTCATCTATTTGCTCTTTAGCTCTCCCACTTTCATTTTATTTCTATTGTTTCTATTTGTATGTCAATGTGTTTGCCGTGTGTTTTCATATTTTATAGTTTTCATTTTATCGTTTTGGATTTTTCTTGATATTGAATCATATAGCTAGTAATTTTATTCTCTAATCAAATGTGCATGAATACCTATAATTATAATTATTAAGACCCAAACATTTTTTTTATATTATCGTTTTTCCAATTAAAAAGGAAAAGACTCGTTTGTATTTTTGAAAATTATTTTTAAAACGGTTTGAAATCGCCACTTATTTTTCTTTTTACATTAAAAGGGAAAATAAAATAAGTAAGAAAAACTATAAGTATGACTCCTTATGGAAAAAAACATGTTTGAGAAAAATCAAGTCTAGGTCTTAGGGTCAGGTTATTTAACGGGAAGGTACGGTAGCAAGCTATAACATCCCTTTAAACTCCTAAAGTGAAGGATCCCGACCCGGATTAACCTCATGAACCCGAGGGGACCTCCCGGCACTCCAACGGATATAGAAACTTTTCCTTAAAACCATAAATTAAAATCAGAAGCGAACCCTTTACAATTCTTCACATATCTTTTTAAATAATGCGGACGAGTGCTAAAAAAATTTCTTTTTCTTTTCTTTTCCAACACTTAGATTTTCGGAAAATCGGCGAGTTTCCTCTGTTTTGGACTTTCCCCAAATTTACAAAACCTGATGAAAACATTTAAAAACACTTCTAAGCTGAATTCATCAACTTCCATATTGGACTCCTAAATCCACAACCCAATCAAACACAATATACATATATATCATTTTATTTCTTTCAAATCATCAAAACATTTAAACCTTCTTCAATTCCATGCATAATTTATCAAAACATGACAAAATATTCACATATACAATATGCAAATTATTTTCAATGCAGTCCCCACATCACGTCGTCTCCTCTAGTAAGCTCGACTCACTTTGCACGGGGAGGTACTCTGGAGTGCACTGTCTCGGAGTCTGAAAATATTTGTTGAAACATATGGAAAAGTGAGCTAAACGAGCTCGGTGAGTATACATTTTCATTTATATAACATTTCAGTACATATCAAAATAATACATACTTATACAATTAAAATCCATTTATACATTAAACATTTATATGTAAACTTTCTTTCCTTAAATACTTATACCATTAAAATCAGTTTATACTTTAAACATTTATACATAAACTTTCTTTCAATAAGCCTTGCTTGCATTTAAAATCCATTTTATGCTTTAAAATTTATACCTTAAACTTTCTTTCCATAAATACTTATGCATTAAATCCATTTATGCTTTAAATTTATGCCTTAAGCTTCTTTCCATAATACTTATGCATTTAAAATCCATTTATGCTTTAAGCATTTATTTGTAAACTTTACTCTTTCTTTATTTCTTTCTTTCATTCTTCAAAGTGGAACCCGGGGGGAATAAACACACCGAGCAGGTTTAGAGATGCCGCGGTGAGGGACAGTCACATTCCAGTCATAACCACTACATTGCGGAGAAACTCACGCTTTGCATAGGGTTCCAGTCATAGCACTTTATCACGTGTAAGGATATTACTCTAGACACCTATTTCCCTCCCTCAGTTAGTAACTGCCTTTCATCTTAATCCTTTGCGGCAAAATTACTTGATGATACTCGATCATGCTTGATCATGGGGTTTAGGAATTAGCAATCGAGTAAAGCATTCTTCAAAAGACATTTATAAATACATTTAAATCCTTTACTTTATCATTAAGACACATATGCATACTAAACATTTTTAAACTTTCATAATACCTTAACATGTGCATACATATTTATGCACATATAAATATATGCATTGATGCAAGATAAAACAATGCAATATAAAAACATTTTCCATATGCCTTAACATTTACGCAAATTTACATTAAACTTTCAGTTTAACATTAAAACCATTCATTTTAAAAACTAAATTCTCAAAATATCATTTTCACTCCACGAGTTCACCGTAATTCAGCTTGCTTTGTTGAGTTCACGTTCCGTCGATCATCCTTTTCACCCTTGCCCGAAAAATCACAACTATACATTAATCATAACTTCATTAATCCACCATACATTCATTTAAAAAGCCAAATGAACAAATTACCCTTAAGCACTAAAAACTCATTCATTTTGGCCAACCTTTTTCCAACCATACCCTATAGACTTTATGACTCAAAAATTATTCAAATGGTCTTCCAAAATTTATGAAACTCTCAGATCAGTTCTTGATATATCAAATAACATCTCTTTAAATTTTCAATTTAAAATTCCGTCTCTAAAGCCCTCAACCATATAACACAATCTGCACAACAAATACTCAGTTTGTAAGACAAAATCTATAACTCCCCTTTGAACCATTTTCTGGGCACTTTAAGTTTTACAATTTATGAACTTCCTTTAAATAAATTTTCCCTAAATTTCTTTTACCCATAATTTTGAATCACTCAATTTGGATGAGTGCAACTCATATGGCCAAAACACTAACCATACCCAAAACATAGCAAAATCAGTAGATTTGCAGGCTCCTTGCTGCAGTCGTATTTGGGCATGAGCTATTGTTGATCTTGGTCCCTTCTATACATTTGCTTGGCTATCTCTTATGATTCTTGCAATTGGAATCCAATTCATTTGGATGATTCTAACGTAATCTATAGCCAGCCACAAACAAAGGGTTTTACAGAAATTTTACAGCATTCCCTTTACTTTACAACATGATCTTTATGCCCTCAATTCATTTCTTTTCTAACCAATTCCCATACATTATACCTCAATTTCATAAATCCTAACCAGATTTCAACATATCATACTAATGCATTATCAAACCCTAACCATTACTCACTTGATTTGTCAAAACCCTAATCTAATCCATAGCTTTCTCAATTTATCTCAAAATCATCATCATTCAACCCCTAAATGCCACTAATTTAACATCCATACAAGAAACCAAATCATTAGGTATGAAAACATAAAATCCAACTTTCCCACCATTAAAACTTACTTGTTTTGGTTTCCTTGGCTCCTCTCTCTTGATTCCACTTGTAGATCATGAAGAGCTTGAATGAGGAGAAAAATCACATCTCATGTGGCCCTTCACTTTTTCTTCTTGCTTCCCTTTCTCTCCTTTCTTTTCTCTCTTTTCTTCCACCTCCTTTCTCTCCTACGGGTTCTCCTCCTTTTTTGAGACAACAACCTCTTAGAATTTATATTTTGACTAACTCTTCCAAAATTGCCCTTTCATACTTGCAAAAATTACCTTTGAACCAAATAAGCTCATTGGTCCATTCTAATGAATCACAAATCCATTAACCTATTATTTTATTCATAACTTAGTCATTAGAAAGATTTTAATTGGCTCTCATAATAAAATATCTCCCTTATAGCAGCTTTTATCTCAGTTTCACCTTATACTTTGCTTTTATATCGATTATATGTCAAAAATATTCTATGGTCGTCTATATTTAAATTTGAACATAAAATATTTTAACTAAATCCTTCACATTGAATTTCAGGCTCAAATCACCGAAATCAGATTTAAAATCATTAAAATCGAGTAATCTGGGACAATATAGTATTACGGAGTGGTGGATCACACAGGAAACTATCCAAACGGACTCCGTTTCACTTTATTTCAGTTTCGTTAGTCTTTATGATTTATTCCAGACCTTTTCGTATTTTCGGCTCAATTTCCGAAAAATTTCAGCGCAGGCTCCAAATTTTCGGTCCGGAAATCACTATTCACTTAAATCTCCTATTCTCTTGTAAATATCAGTTTAAAGTCATAGGAACTGAAATTTCTTACCAATTAGCTATGACCACTCAGATTCCGGATATAATAAGAAAATAAAATTTATTCCTTAGAACATTCGGTTACAATTTTAAAATTCCACTTCATGTCCAAATGGCGTCGGAGCATTCTAAATTCTAATCTACCCTCGTTTCTATCATTGGACTCTGTCATTTCAAAAACTATTATTATAACGTTGATAAGGTTGGGGTTTACAATCACCCCTCCTTATAAAAATTTAGATCCTCTGAAATTTAAATTCTCATATTGCTTCCTCTCTCTGTGATTCATCCACAACACCTTTATAAAGGAATCGCACTTTGTTCAAAGAACCCTAATCATTTCGATCAACAATTTGAACGGTCTTTCTTCATACGTCAAATCTTCTTTCAATTCCAGCGGGTTGATCTCTTAACACATGTGAAGCCATCATATACTTTCGAAGCATAGAAATGTAAAAATATGTCATGTATCACGGACAATTCGGGTGGCAACCTCGACCAAGGCGCTACCTCTCAATTATTTTCATAATTTCATAAAGTCCATATAGAGAGGACTTAACTTCCCTTTCTTTAGAATATAAACACCCTTTCGAGGTGATATCCTCATGTCTTTGATCCCCCACCTAGATTCTAAATCTCTCCTTGGGTTATTAACACTTAACTTACATCAATCTTGTGCTATCTTTAATCTATCAGCGTGCTTTAACATTATCTGTTGTAGCCTGAACAATTTACTGAACCTAAAATTTTCTCTCCCTTCCTCATCCCAACATAATGGAGTCCTACACTTCCCATGCATATAAGGCCTCATAAGGCGCCATTTCAATGCTTGCATGATAACTATGTGTAGGAAAACTCCATTAATGGTAAATGTCTTTCTTCCTTTAAACTCTAACACACAAGCCTTGAGCACCTTTCAATATCTGTATGGCTCTTTTCAGTTGGTCATCCGTGAAATTAAATTACAATCTCTTTTATATACAACTCATTAACTTCTCAACTAAGTCACTATTTTTTCCATGGGTAGGAGATTGGCGATTTAGTCGATCTATCACAATCACCTGCTATCACGTCATAACCACTGCAGCAGAAGTGGAAATAAAAAAATCCATCATGATTCTCTCCATTTCTGCGAGGATCGGAAGAGACTATAAGAACCACCTTGAAATCTTTGATCTTTCAGCCTTAACTTTTGACAAATGAGACATTTAGAAATAAATTCTGCAACATCTTTCTTTATACCCCTCCACCTTTAGTATTCCCTTAGGGTATGATACATTTTAGTGTTTCCCTGGTGCATCGCCTATGTAGAAGAGTGAGCCTCTCCCATAATTTATTTCTTTAATCTTCCCACATCTAGTACACATAACCTGTGACCTATCATCACTATACCATATGCCCGTACTAAAAATCCTTTTAAGCGCTTGATTTCGACTTCCCTTTTCAATTTAAATCATGATCGTATCTTGAGTCTATAGCTCCCTTACCTTGTCTATTAGTACAGGACTAATATCTGTCAATTCTAGTCTAGCACCCTAAAGACCTCAATTCCATAAATCTAAAGGAAGTACCTGACCTTTAGGTGAGATATGGAACCATTAGGCTTCCTCTTAAGAGCATCAGGTTACCCACGTTAACATTTCCTGATGGTCAATAGTGCACTCATAATCCTTAATGAGTTCAACCCATCTCCTCACATCTCATATTTAACTTTTTCTATGTGAATAAATATTACATGTTCTTGTGATGCCGTAAAATTTTACATACAACTCCATATGTTAATGCTCATGGCAAAGACTACAACAACCAACTCTAGGTTATGTCTTAGATAATTCTGCTCATGCTTTTTTTTTAATTGCCTTAAATCATATGCTATCACATTTTCATGTTGCATTAACACACCCCCTAAGCTCTGCCTAGAAGCATCACAATATACTGTATATCCTTCTTGCCCTGACGGAATTGTAAGAACTAGGGCTAAGGTCAAATTCCTTTTTAGTTCATCGAATCTTTTTCGACATGTCTCTTACCATACAAACTTTCATCTTTCCTTGTCAATTTAGTCAAAAGGATCCGCTAACTTTGAAAATCATAACAACCTTCGATAATACCTGCTTAACCTAGAAAACTTTGTATCTCATCACATTCGTAGGTGGTTTCGGTTCACAATTTTTCTCAATCTTTTGAGGATCAACAGAAACCCCCTTCACTGAAATCACATGCCTTAGAAAGGCAACACTGTCTAACCAGAACTAGAATTTACTAAGTTTGGCATACTAAGTAAATAGAATTTACTTAGATGCTTCTCATGATCTTCATTCTTTGTAAATAGATTAAAATGTCATCAATGAATACTATAACAAACTGATCTAAATGAAATTTGAAAGATCCTATTCATAAGATCCATAAGCGGTGGATATAAGTTGATCGACTAGCGACTAAGAACTCATAATGCCTATCTAGTGTTTTGAAAGTTGTCATAGGAACATCCTGCGACCTAATCTTTAATTGATGGTAACTGAGCTTAGATCCATTTTTCAAAGAAATACCCTCGCTCCTGCAATTGATCAAAAAGATCATCAATGCGTGTAAATGGGTGTTGATTGCGTATTTTCACTTTATTGACTCTACGTAATCAATAACCACAATCTTAAACTTTCATCATTTTTTTTTTTTTTTTTTATATATACCTAGAAGATCCTCTTGGAAATACATCCGGAAATTATTTGACTATCAGAATATCTTCCATTCGACTACCATTATCCCTCACCTCAATAGCATAAGCTAGGTACCTTTAATATAACTTTCAAAGTATTTTACTAGCCCACATAACTGTCATATTATTGGTAGGTAGTATTTTCCGTAACCCACATAAAACA
Source organism: Tetrastigma voinierianum (assembly GCA_016808115.1). Lineage (NCBI taxonomy): Eukaryota > Viridiplantae > Streptophyta > Magnoliopsida > Vitales > Vitaceae > Tetrastigma > Tetrastigma voinierianum. The sequence continues at coordinate 61,510 of JAEQBH010007159.1, read as the reverse complement.
ACCTCTGTCTTCCTTGGCTTATAGAACCTAACCTCTTTCCTATAACAATCCTTTGTAGCATGATGTCTAGATAACCAATCCATGCCTAATGTAACATCAAAGTCATGGATATCTAATAATATCAAGTGCGCGAAAACTCTGGCCTCGACAATCACTGCAATTTGTAACAATCAACTTTTCATACTTTTCTAGGGTGGCAAAATCCTACTGTACACATTCATCATTATGTCTTCAATTTCTTCCATTTCTTTCAACAATTACTATTAACAATTCATAATGTCATTGATTCACTTAAACTAAATTAAACATGCATTTCAATTAACCATCTCATTACCCTCTCTAGCCACGACCATGCCTTTTAAGGGATCTCCTATCTGAGTCATAATTTCTTGCCTCTAATTTCCTTACCCTCTCAATGGACATTTGTCGGCTCACGGGGCTGATTAAATGTTGTAGCTAACATCCCGAGCCATCTCGCCACAAAGGTATATGTCCTCTTACAGCCTCGGGAGGCGGTGGCGGCCACTAGCGGTGCGCGGGTGGGAGAGGAACATGCGCGGGACTCATAAACTGTGTTCCTCGGTGGTGGTACTACTGCCTCAGGAGCTCTCCTGGTGGGTGGTCGGCCTCGACGACGCATTTTTTACGTGATTAAAATTAATATGTCATATGTGTATATATGATTTTTAAATCACATAAATTTTTTTTTTTTTTTTTTGAAATCTTAGAAAACATTAAAACAATCATATAAAAATAAAAATTTTCAAATCTTTATAGCATTTTCAAAACCCGCTCTACGATACCATGTTGAAGGATCCGACCCCGGATTAACCTCATGGACTTGAGGACCTCAGGCACTCCAACGGATATAGAAACTTTTCCTTAAAACCATAAATTAAAATCGATTGGAGCGAACCCCTTTACAATTCTTCATATCTTTTAAAATAATGCGGAGACGAAGTGCTAAAAAATTTCTTTTTCTTTTCTTTTCCAACATAGATTTTTTCCAGGAAAAATCGCGAGTTCCCTCTTGTTTTTCGGACTTTCAAATTTAAAACCTGATGAAACATTTAAAAACACTTCTAAACTTCAATTCATCAACTTCCATATTAGGACTCCTCGTCCACAAACCAATCAAACACAATATACATATATATACATTTATTTCTTTCAAATCATCAAAACATTTAAACCTTCTTCAATTCCATGCATAATTTTATCAAAACATGACAAAATATTCACATATACAATATGCAAATTATTTTCAATGCAGTCACATGCGTCGTCTCCTCGATAGCTCGACTCACTGCACAGGAGGGTACTCTGATACTGTCTCAGGTCACGAAAATATTTGTTGAAACGACATATGGAAAAAGAGTAGGCCTTCATGAGCTCGGTGAGTGTACATTTTCATTTATATAACATTTTAATTTATATCAAAATAATACATACTTATACAATTAAAATCCATTTATACATTAAACATTTATGCCTTAAACTTTCTTTCCATAAATACTTATACCATTAAAATCAGTTTATGCTTTAAACATTTATACCTTAAACTTTCTTTCAATAAATACTTATGCATTTAAAATCCATTTATGCTTTAAGAATTTTATACCTTAAACTTTTCTTTCCATAAATACTTATGCATTTAAAATCCATTTATGCTTTAGAATTTATACCTTAAACTTCTTTCCATAAATACTTATGCATTTAAAATCCATTTATGCTTTAAGCATTTATGCGCCAAGCTTTCTTTCTTTATTTCTTTCTTTCATTCTTTACGATGGAACCCGGAATAAACACACGAAACGTTTCAGTGCGACGGTGAGGGCGATCACATTCGGTCATAACCACTGCAGCTGGCGGAGAAACTCACGCTTTGCGCGGGTTCAGTCATAGTACTTTATCACGTGTAAGGATATTACTCTAGACACCTATTTTCCCTCCCTCAGTTAGTAACCTATAACTACCTCTTAAATCCTTACACGCTTAAAGTACTTGGCCCGATGTCCGGTCATAACGATCACTTAGGGGTTTAGGGTAACCATCAGTAAAACATTTCTTCAAAAAGACATTTATAAATACATTTAAATCCTTTACTTTATCATTAAGACACATATGCATACTTTAAAGCATTTTTAAACTTTTCATAATACCTTAACATATGCATACATATTTAATACACATATAAATATATATGCATTGATGCAAGATAAAACAATGCAATATAAAACATTTCCATATGCCTTAACATTTACATAAAAATTTACATTAAACTTTCAGTTTAACATTAAAACCATTCACTTTTAAAAACTAAATTCTCAAAATATCATTTTTACTCACGAGTTCACCGCTCAATTCCGCTTGCTTCCGTTGAGTTCCCGTTCCAAGTCGATCATCCTTTTCACCCCTTTTCAAGAAAATCACAACTATACATTAATCACTGCTTCATTTTAATCCACCATACACATTCATTTTAAAGCCAAATGAACAAATTACCCTTAAGCACTAAAAAACTCATTCATTTGGCCAACCTTTTTCCAACCATACCCTATAGACTTTATGACTCAAAATTATTCAAATGGTCTTCAAAATTTATGAAACTCAGATCAGTTCTTGATATATCAAATAACATCTCTTTAAATTTTCGTTTAAAATTCCGTCTCTAAAGCCCTCAACCATATAACACAATCTGCACAACAAATACTCAGTTTGGCAGAACAAAATCTGCACATAGCTCCCCTTTGAACCATTTTCTAGGCACTTTAAGTTTACAATTTGCATGAACTTCCCTTTAGATAAATTTTCCCTAAGTCTATTTTTACCCACTCAATTTTGAATCACTCAATTTGGATGAGTGAAGCTCCACTTATGGCCAAAACACTACAACCATACCCAAAACAGCAAAATCAGTGAGTTACACGAGCTCACCTTGCAGTCATGTTGGGAGCCTTAGAGCCCATTTGGCTCTTGGTCCCTTCTATACATTTGTAGCCCTATCTCTTATGATTCTTTACCAGTGGAATCAATTCATTTGGATGATTCTAACGTAATCTATAGCAAAATACAAACAAAGGTTTTACAGAAATTTTACAGCATTCCCTTTACTTTAACATGATCTTTATGCCCTCAATTCATTTCTTTTCTAACCAATTCCCATGCACATTATACCTCAATTTCATAAATCCCTAACCAATTTCAACATATCATACACAATGCATTGCTCAAACCCTAACCATTACTCACTTGATTTATCAAACCCTAATCTAATCCATGGCTTTCTCAATTTATCTCAAAATCATCATCATTCAACCCTAAATGCCACTAATTTAACATCCATACAAGAAAATCAAATCATTAGGTATGAAAAACACAAAATCAACTTTCAGCATTAAAACTTACTTGTTTTTGGTTTTCCTTGGCTCCTCTCTCTTAGGTCCCGCTTGTAGATCAGCAGAAGGAAGGCAGATGAGGAGAAAAAATCACATCTCATACTTGGCCCTTCACTTTTTCTTCTTGCTTCCCCTTTCTCTCCTTTCTTTTCTCTCTTTTCTTCCCTCTCCTTTCTCTCCTACGGGTTCCTCCTCCTTTTTGAGACAACAACCTCTTAAATTATATTTTGACTAACTCTTCCAAAAGTGCCCTTTCATACTTGCAAAATTACCTTTGAACCAAACCAAACAATTTGGTCCATTCTAATGAATCCACAAATCCATTAACCTATTATTTTATTCATAACTTAGTCATTAAGAAAGTTTAATTGGCTCTCATAATAAAATATCTCCCTTATAGCAGCTTTTATCTCAGTTTCACCTTATACTGCTTTTATATCGATTATATGTCAAAAATATTCTATGGTCGTCTATATTTAAATTGAACATAAAATATTTTAACTAAATCCTTCACATTGAATTTCGGGCTGCGAAATCAGAAATCGAATTTAAATCATTAAAATCGGTAATCAGGACAATAGCGTATTATTACCGATTACGTTGGATCACACGGAAACTATCCAAGCGGGACTCCGTTTCACTTTATTTAGTTTCGTTAGTCTTTATGATTTATTCCGGACAACCTTTTCGTATTTTCGGCTCAATTTCCGAAAAAATTTCAGTATGACTCCAAATTTTGATCACGGAAATCACTATTCACTTAAATCTCTATTCTCTTGTAAATATCGGTTTAAAGTCATAGGAACTGCAGAATTTCTTACCAATTCCTTTAAAACCCCTCCATTCGGATATAATAAGAAAAATCATTGTCCTTAGGGCATTCGGTTACAATTTTTGAAAATTCCACTTCATGTCAAATGACGTCAGACATTCTAAATTCTAATCTACCCTCGTTTCTATCATTGGACCTCTAATCATTTCAAAAACTATTATTATAACATTCAATAAGGTTGGGGTTTTACATAAAGTTCAGTCTCTACTAAACAAACTAAAGAAATTGCGATTTTTTGTTAATCGATCAATAGATACCAAAGATAAGCAATGATAATATAACTACACACAAAACATATATAAATAAATAGACTTTTAAATAAATAAATAAGCAAAGTTAGATGAGAAAAATGTGTACCTGGACGACATCAATTATAAACAATGTTAGTGCAATAATAAAATACAAAATATTCAAAATCAATTAGAAATTAGGTTATATATCAAATGTCAAATTATATAGCTAAAATGATACACATGAATGTTGGGCCCCACAAGCCCATTTATTAAATTTACACAAATTAGCTTCTGAATTTCATTTATAGGAATTGTTGAATTAATCAGGTGATTGAAATTTTTGAAAAGTGAATTAAAATTGAAAATTTTAAAATGGAAAGTTAAAAAATTGAGAATCTTAGAGCGGGTGAGGTTGAGAATTTTGGATTTATTAAAAAATGTGACAAATCTCATCATATCTACCCATCAAGCCTACCTCAAGTGATAGATCGTTCACTAATAAAACTATAATTGTATTTAAAAAATCATCATATTTAAAGAATATTTATATAATAAAACTATTTTTAAAATACTTTCTAAACACATTCTTATAAATAGTATTTTTTAATAATTATATAATTTTATAAATATTTTTAAAGTAGTTAATTTTAAAATATATGTTTATTTTTATTATTAGAAAATATAAAATTATTGTTTAAGGAAAAAAATAATTATCATAGTGATTTAATTTGTTTTTTTTTAAAGAAGAGACAGGATATTTCATTGAAAAGAACTATAAATTACATCATTCACTACTAAGCGCTTTATAACTTTAGAACCTCATTCGGTTATCTGAAATTCAGTTTGGCAAGCTTGGCTACTTAGCGTCTGCTACTCCATTGGCTTTCTTGTTTCGTGTGCTATTGTAGTATGGGTCTCTCTCATCAACATTCTGATCTTAAGCGAGTTAGCCAAATTCGGGTGTCAACTTCTTGAGTGGATTGGAGCTTAGTATACAAACTTGGAATATGTTTCCACAATCACTTGGTTCACGCCTTTCTCTTATCAAACCGTGGCTTCCCTCGCTAATCACTTCTGCCTCATGGGTTGGCAAACTCCATTGAAGCGTCTTAAGTTGCATCCAGGGCTGTCAAAGGTATCCCCGAGACCATTCTACTCCGATGGCTTTCGGTTCTTGGAATAGTGTTGCGCGCTCGATATTACGCCCGAAATTCCGATAGAAGGTGGAATCCGCCTGCTTTGCACCGCACTCTACTTGCCTCCTTGCTCCTTGAGGCACCCTTTCGGTTCGCTTCACACCATTCGGTCATATATGAGACTCTTGTTGACACATTGATGGGGTGGAGGTTATCCCCTCTCCAAAGTTGCCGTTTACTGTTCCATATTCCCAGTCGTAGCTGTATTGTTTGGAAGCATTGTCACTGATCTCAAGCCTTTGAAACAACCAATCTTTAAACGGGGGGTGATCATCTAGGCTTCTCGGTTGATTGGCTTGTGTCCAGCATGCCTTTGCATAGCCACACTCCGTAAATAGATCACGGTGTACTCGACGGTGGCTCATGAAGAACACATGTATCAGTGATTGGCATACCCCTCTTGCATAGGTTGAGCCTGGTCGAAAGGCATTCTTCATGCCCTCGAGCAGGTAGCTTTATTCTTGGAGGGATTTCCAGATCCCAAATTATGTTCCATCCCTCATCCCTTTGCTCATTGAAAACTTGCATGGAGAGTTTCCTTGCAATGTGATACCCAGATTTGATAGTGTACCTTCCTATTTTGTCATAGTGCCAGATCAATGTGTCTTGATGGCATTGATTGTTGAGTGGGATGTTGGCAATCTCATGTGCATCTCTCTCAAAAAAGATTTCTTCTACCATTTCAATGTCCCATTCTTTCTCTACCATTTCAATGTCCCATTCTTTCCACCCCGGTATCCACAGCTCGCACACTAACAAGTTGGCTAGCTCTAGGCTAGTTTGTGTTTCCACTCTAAAATTACCATCTTCCTCCTCGGCCATAGGTCCGGTCAAACCTTGATCTTTTTCCTATCCCGATATGCCACCTTACCCCTTTGGAAGGCAGGTTGGGAGTTCTAGATTCATTTCCTGCGTAGCTTAATTTGTAAACCCAGCGGGTTGCTAAAGAATCGAGTCTTCTTAATATTTGGCTTTGAGCACTCTTGCAGTGCTCGTCTGGTCTTGAGACTAACTTTCACCCTTGTTTCCCCTAACATTGCTAGGTTGAAGTCTCGGAGTTCTGAAGCCAGAGGCCCCCTCGTTTTCCCAGCATAGTATTCAGCAAGTCAATTTATCGCGTCTTGTCGAGTCGATTTGTTCCCTTGAGAAATGAGTTAAATCATCTTTTTGGGCTCATCGGCCCGATGTTTTAGGGAGAAGAAAAGTGCTCATACAATATATGAGGGTATAGCGACTTCTTAGCTTTGATTGGATCTCCTTCCCGCTTGAGATAGTGGTTTTTCCACCCTTGGGTTCGCAAACGTAATCTGTCCTTGAGGAAGCCAAATACCTCCCTCTTACTTTTCCCAATAAGGGTAAGCCAGGATCTTATACGTTGAGATGAGATTGGACTCCCCGGAATACTTGTTACTAGGTCTACTGCTATTGGGTGACACATTCTGCTAAAAAGATACTTGATTTTGGAAATTTATGGCCTCACCCAGATTCTCTTTGCATCCTCGCTAGGATTCTATGCACATATTTCTGCATGCCTTTCTGTGACTCTAAAAAATAGCAGCCTTTGTCATCCGCATATAGGAGGTGGGTGATTTTCGTGCTTTTCTACATACCTTATTACCATGGGTTCTCCTCTCTGTATGGTACATTTGATGAGTGTAGTGACCTTTGCTCCAATGATAAATATATAAGGAGCTGGGTCTCTTGTCTTAACCCTCTCATAGGGTTGATTGGCCCCAACAGTTCCCATTTGCCCCGGGGCTAAGTATGTATTGTGGTGATGCATTGCTCCATCCACTCCACCCATTTGGGTGCAAAACCCATTCTCACCATTACTCCCAATAAATAGTCCCATCAGACATGTCATGAGCTACTAATATCAGTTTGAGTGCCACCTCCCTATTCTTCCTCTCTCCTTGTCTTCATACGATGGATAGTTTAGGCCACCAATACATTGTCGCTATGGCCCTTCAGGAACAAATGCCGACCGTGCTTCATCTATCAATGTCGGCAGGATGATTTTCAACCTATTCGCCAATACTGGGCTATGATCTTGCAATGTAACGTTACATAATGCAACAGTCTCGAGATCCTTCATAGATATCGGGTTTGCATTTTTTTGGGATCAAAGCAATAATAGTCTCATTTAGTTTTGGAAACTCACCTTGGTTGAGCCAATTGGTACCTAATTGAAAATATCCGTCCGATGAGGTGGGCTGAAAAAGATGGGTTGAAACCATCCTACTGTAGGATGTGTCTCGGATGCATTCGTGTACGTTCAAATTCCTCCATTCGAATGGGGCTACCAACATTCTATTTTGTTCGCTCCCGACACCCTTTTTGATGAATATGTGACAGATATGAGTGTACCCGATTCACATCCTCTTCAAACACTCAGGGAAATATTTTAGTGCTAAATTATTTTAGATCTTTTGCTTTTCCCAATCGCTTCCATCATCATCCTCACCGTAATTTTGTTGTTCATTCGCTTCTCAGGTCGACACTTGCATTGAAATATCTTGTGTTTCCGTCCCTCCAGCTGTTTTTCGCTCTCTCGCTGTAATGAATCTCTCCCCGTTCCACACCTGAGAGCCCTCTGTGAGTTTTAAGGGTCCTAACATCCTCCGATTTGTCGAACCTCCTCAGAATACAATCAATTTTCATCTTCGTCAGGTAACTTTATCCTTTAACTGCTTGCCACCCCACGTCCCCACTTGGATAAAAATGTTGAACACTTATGCATTTTCAGAGCATTTTGATAATCCCTAGTGTCCCGCATTTTCTCACGCCTCATCTGCTCTCTAGTAACCAACTATTTTCAAAATTTAACCTATGCTTCCTTCAGCAAAGATGAGTGATAGTAGTTAACTTGATAGGTGAATGATCTAAAGTGGCTGCGACCAAATTATTTTAAACAAGCTGCTAGTGGAAAAGACTATGCTTATCTTCATCTACCATAACCCTTTCCACTCTTCTCTATACTGCTGGTCGCTCCAAGAGCTCTTGACCCTATAAACGGGTACCCATGCAAAGGCGTATCTGGGAGGCGCAAGGCCTCGTGGATGTACCAGATTAAACCCCTTCATTAGCCGCAGAGGATGGGGAGCTCCTTCCATTTTTTTCCCTCAAAGCATAAGATATCATTAAAATCCTACAACAATTGGCTTGGGAGGTTTAAGACTTCACGGTTGCTCTTAATGTGCTCCAAGAAAGGTGCCTTTGTGTCTTTCCTGATGGCCATAAAAACCCTGGTCAACCTCTCCACAATTCCCTACATCCCTAACACTTCCTAATGTCAATGTGATTTTCGTGGAGAAACCCATTAAAGTCATGCTCCCACTTTCTCCATAAGATTGCCAAGCCTCTCGCTCGACCCACTCGAATCAACACAAAACTCCCCTATATCCCATTTTTTGTTTCAATCATAAACGCTGACTAGCTTCTCGCAGTGAGTTTCGATCGAACTACAAAGTCCGCCTTTACGCCACTTGTTAAATCCGCATATAGATACTCGGGTCCGAGGGCTGCCAAGCCTCGATGGGCTCCAAAGATATGTCGACATCGCTTTCCCGGCAGCTCGTCTACAGTCCCACGATCTCAACAATATTCAGAGGTTCTCCTCCATGGTAGGTGTCACACGCCTTCGCCTGTGGTAAGGCATCTAGGAACCCGCAGCCACCCTCTCAATGCCTCACCCTCTCGAACACAAGGCTTACTGGCACTTTCCTCAACTCGTATTTTATTAGCTACTAAAATACAAGACAATTTCGTTAAAGGCTCTCACATCTCGTGTGGCTCTATGCTTTTCTTTCGATCCAACCTGCAATATGAATTAACCAAGTGGGCATGTTGTGCCCTTATATAGGATGCTCAAGGGCAATCCTAATACAATTATGACTAAGAGTCCCATCTCTTAACCTAGTCTTCAATCCAGTTAGCCAAGACAATCCTTCCCGCTCTAGAGTCCTAACCGAATGAAACTCCCATACACGTCTGTCGTCACCCCACCAAGAGTGGGAGTCCCTCCCGCCTGGGAGTCCTGCTCCGCCTGTGGAGTCTTCCCTACCGAGACCCTTCCCGCCAGAGTCCAAATTCAGGAGTCTTTCCACTTGTGAGTAGAGTCCTTCCCGCTGGACTTACCCGCCTAGAGTCCTTCCGCATAGACTCTTAGGTCGAGGAACCTTGCTGCACTCCTGACAGAAACTCGTCGCCAAGGCTCTCTGCCTATATATTGCTGACATTCTCCCCACTGATTCCGTTTCGCTCAAGTGCCACCCAGCCCCTATAAGCCGCGAGTGCCGTGACGCCGACCGTGCGCGTCCCAACCGGGATTACTTGCTGTTTTCCGCCATGCGTGCTTGGCTCACGCTTTGTGCCTCCGACACATGTTTTCCCAACTGGGCTTTGCTCCTTTCCCAGCGCCACAGGCCAAGGCGCCCCTTACGCCAAGACGGATCAGGTTATCTACCGAGGGCTAACAAACCCTCCCCACTAGAGGTATTCCAACGCCCTTGACTTCAACCGAGCATACTCAAGGATCCTCGACCTTCAAACTCGCCATAATGTAGCACTCCTTTTCCCAACTGCCACCGACGGCGCCCCTTCCAATGAATCAAGTACTGTCCACTCGTTTTTCCAGCTCCCCATCTCTTCCTATCCTCCAGATGCTTGCAATCTCTTTGCCGAACTCGACTCCGACCATAGGCGTGGTTCCGCTTGCTTGCACTCACGGAATGTGATCACCGTGATAAGGCTTTAGGAAGCCATGGAATGCTCCGTAGCTCAACCTCTCCGGTAGCTTCCGCCTCAGGTGCCACGCCCCCATATGCTCACAACTTCAAAGGGTCCATCGTATTTCGGAATCAAACCTCTCTGAAACTGCTTATTCCTGATCTTTTTCCAGATCTGAGGAGTTAACTTCAACAGAACCATCTCCCCTTGCTCAAATTCCTGAGGTCTCCTGCCTCTGTCCGCATACTTCTTCATGCGTCTACTTGCCTTCTCTTAGGGTCGCTCCGCCATCAAGCAAATTCACAGACTTGCAAACTTGTACGCAATGGGCCTACACACACATCCAGTTGCTCAAGAACTCGCACGGTCCAGGGCGTACGTGGTCGAACCCGATTGCTACCTCAAAAGGGCTCATAATTGTATCGGTCTCACGCAGATCGTAGACAACCGAGTCGCTCTAGAAGTTCCAACTAATTTTTTCCGAGAGGCTGTCACGGCGGCGCAAGTACTCTTCCAACACCGATTCACTCTCTCCGTCCCGACCATCGGGCCCGAGGGTGATCTCGCAATGGTGAACTTGCATTCCCCAGACCTACATTCAACAGCCTCAACCTTAAAACCCAGCTCAGAACTGCGATCTCGATCGCTACTATGTCTTTAGGCATCCCCAAAATGTGTTTCACAACATTGCCAAGAAGATGCGCCACGCCCCTTCGTACCGACACCACTGGGAGTCGGGATGAAGACAACAGACGGAGAACCCGTCTACCACCACCAAACCGATCCGAAGCCTCTACTTTCTGAACCCACCGATGAAGTCCATCGATACACACCGCCACGCCCGGAACGGATTAGGGCCGTGAACAATCCCGCTTCCTTCTTCCGCCTGGCCTTGTCAACTTGACAAACATGGCATACCCGGATGATATGCTTCGCACGCCTTCCTTCATCTAGCCACTGAAAAGACCGCGCTACCTAAAGTTCTTTCCTTCCCGGGTGACCAAACTCATCCTCGTATCACGTGTTCTCCCGGCCACAGCCTCTGCCTCGCCTTGCCCGAAGGCACACACATATAGCTTCCCTCCCTCCAAGTAAAGCAACTCATTCTCGAGCCAAAAGATCGCCTCGTGGTGCCATCTCACCTCGCCTACTCAGCCTTGATACGCTGAGTCTCAGGCAAATTCTTCCACCTAACTAGCTGTTTGAAACTGTCAACCGAGCTCAACGATCCCACATAACTTGCCACTTCCTTCCTACTCAAAAGCGTCCGCCACTGGGTTGTGTCGAATCTCTCGCTGTGCACCCACACAAAATCAAAGCTTCCGCTAAGAACTTCGCCATCGAGCTTGCTTCAAGAAGGCTTCTTCCCTCGAGCTGTGAAGAAGGTGTTGGCACATTGCTAGTCACTACTACGAACCGGAAGTTCCCATCAAGGCTTCCAAGTCTCAAGGCAATGGATGACCGTTAGCCATCTCTTTTTCATGTGGGCGCTGCATCTTCCTCCGTCGCATTCAACTTCCAACTCTCAAAGGCCACTGGATGCCCCTCTGCACCAAAGACTCCACCTGTGTGGCCCCGGTCTCGACGATCCGTGTGCACTTCCAAACCAACTCCACGCCTGCGCCCCAAAACCCGCTCCGAGGTGATCACATTCAGAAGCTCGGAAGGCAAACCACTCGCATCCCATTCCCACTTCCTCTCTTTTTTCAAAAGATCCGTGAGAGCACTGGCTATCTTGGAATAGCCCAGTATAAATCTCCTGTAGTAGTTTGCTAAGCCGAGGAACGACGCGTAGCCTGCCACCTGGCCTGGCCGGGGCTTAATCTCGACCGTCGCCTACCTTCGCACCATCCATCCTTATCTCTGACTTTGAAATCTGGATGACCTGCAAACTTGATCTCATTCGAGCAAACTCACACTTCCTCTTTCGATACAACTGGTCTCCTTCACCGTCAAGCACCATCTCAAGGTGTACCACGTGATCTTGTAGAGTCGGGCTGTAGATCACTATGTCGTCCAAGTATACCACCACGAATGAATCCAGGAAGTCGAATAGGACATCATTCATGAGGTTACAAAATGTAGCGGGAGCATTAGTCAAACCAAAAGGCATAACTAAAAATTCAAAACTTCCATACCGAGTTACATAGTCTTTGCCGTATTCCCCTTCAGCCACGCGCACTTGCCAATATCCTAATCGTTAAGTTCAGCTGGTGAAGTACTTGCTCAATCGACGAACAACTGGGCAGCCCGTGCTGTATCTGATACTGTTCTCGATCGTGACTTTATCTGCCCCAGAATCCACACACATCCGGCTGCACCATCTTTCTCTTCTCGAAATGAGCCACTTGCCCATACGACGCTGAGGGTCGGACTGCACTGCATCCAAAGAAACACTAATCGCTTCCGCAACTCTTCTAATCCTCGCGGACTCATCCGATAAGGAGTTTGAGCAAAGGCCTCGACTCGCACGAGCCTCTATCTCGATGATCCATCTCGCTTTCCTGCGCCTAAAGTAACCTCTGGGAGGCATAACATCACAAATCTCCTCAAGATGGGGCTATGGCATCCCGCACTGACTTGCTCGGTCCTGGCTGATCCGATCATCGGGCCGCGACATATGCGTGCTCGCCTTCCTAAGGCCTTTCGAGTCATGGCGGCGCATAAGGTCTTCTCCCCAAGGTCTCTTAGGCGGCCACGATGTCGGGCCACAAAGCATACCGCTTTCTCATCCATGATCAATGGGTCCATTCAAGTGCTAGTGAATAAGGCTACTCTCGTCTTTCGAAGAAATCGCTGTTTCAATATAAAATCAAAATCATCCAAAGGAACACTAAGGAAGTCTATCGTACCTTTCCAATCCCCCATCTGAATTGCCATGTTCTTCGCCATACCATGCGTCTCTTGTGCTTGGCTATTTACGCTTGAGTCACTGGCCATCTTCAATGAGCTTCAAATGTAGAGTCCGTCAGCTCCTCGTTGATACGAATCGCTGGTCAGCTCTACCTGCCTACCACTGCCAATCTTCGCCTCCGGCCAAGCAACTCAACATATATCGGGCCTCCTTCGTGAGTCGCCCTCGGGCCCGCACGATTCAAACAACTGAAGAGGCTGGCCTCTCGTAGGGCCTCACCGCCTATCTCCCTCTTCACCCGAGCACTGGTTTCCTCCTCTTCGGGAAACCGTCGATGTGGCCCATCGTGGTACAAAGCATCCCGACCCGCCTGCAGCTCTCGTGGAGGTGTCCCCTTCTCCCCACTCCCAGCCTCCGCATATCCCGGCTTCTTCCAACCTCGCTCCACTCTCGGGAGGCTTTCCATCTGACTCCGGCTCGACTCTCACGCGCCTTTCCCTTGGGGTGGGAGTAGAGGAAGAGGTCACTCAGAACGGATAAAGCCCGCCGCGCCATGGCCGAGGGCAAGTTCGACACCTTGCCTCTCGGGCTCAGTCGAGCCCATCCCTCGCAACCCGACATTTAAGTCAACACTGGTTTACTTCGTATTACGCCCTCGATGTCAAGGATCAACGAGCTAAACTCCTTCACATAATCTCATCGAGCCCGCCTACTTCGCTTCAGAGATTCCTCGCCATCCACGCAGAAAATTGTGGGTAAGAACTGATCCTTCAGCCTTTTTTCACGATCTCCTACCTGATCTCGGCTTCTGCCAAAGAGCAAATGGCTGCCGTCGTCTCGTCCGCCACCAAAGCAGATCACCCAAGCCAAATACATAGTGGTTATCGCACTGCTCACCCACCGCATTCGAAAGCAAATGATGAAGTATTGCCCATGTCCCAGAGGAAGTCTCTCCTAAGTCTCTTTTTCGCGCGCGCCACCAAATGTCTCGCCTGTGCATCGTACTCTTCAAGTAGAGGCAAACTGCTAGGCAGATGGCTGCCCCGACCACCGCTTTAGCAACACGACATCTCCCTCTAGATCTGATCCGCTTCGAACCTCCTCGGTCATAGTCTCGATTCTGCACATGGAGGACCCCATCCGCTCCTCAATGGCTCTCTCTGTCTCCACATTCACGCCGTGAGTCAAGTCGCAAGACTCAAGATCACCGACCGCCGAAAAAGCGGTGGAGTTCGCCCCGCCTGTCGCGGCCTATCTCCGCAGCCTGACACCCGGTGCCTACCTCGCCTCTATCCTGCTACTTGCTCACGTAGCGCATCAAATCACATCCTCTAGCTTTCATCCGTGGCTCATACCAACCGCCACATCACCCTTTTCGCCTCTCGGTATACACTAGGAACCCGCTAGCACCCTTCAATGCCTCACAATTCTCTCGAACACAAGGCTTACTTCGGCACTTTCCCAACTCGTATTTTATTAGCTACTAAAAATACAAGACAATTTCGCAGCTGCTCCCACATCCTGTGGCTCTATGCTTTCTTTCGATCCAACCTGCAATATACGACCAACCAAGTGGGCACGCAGTTCTTTATAGGATGCGCAAGGCAACTCGATACACTATGACTAAGAGTCCTACTCTAACTCTAGTCTTCAATCCAGCAAGCCAACACAATCCTTCCCGCTCTAGGAGTCCTGACTGAATGAAACTCCTATACATAGCCATGCAATTCCCACCAAGAGTAGGAGTCCTCCCCCGCCTAGGAGTCTGTTCCGTCAGAGTCTTCCCCCGCCCCGAGACCTTCCCGCCTAGGAGCCCGCACCCGCCTAGAGTCTTTCCCCGGCCAAGGAGCAGGAGTCCTTCCTCGCCCTGAGTCCCACCGCCAGAGTCCTTCCCCGCATAGACTCCTTAGGCCGTAGAACTCATTCTGCACCGGACAGAAACTCACGCCTGGGCTGCCCCTCCTCGCCTATATATTGCCGACATTCTCCCACCGACTCACTGCTTGTCTCATGCCACGCCCCAGCCCCCTAAGTCGTGGAGTGCCGTGATGCCTTACATCAGGCGTTGGCCCCAACCTGGGACATTTGCTTGCCTTCCGCTCACGTGCGTGCTTCGGTTTCACGCCAGGCCTCCCGACACATGTTTTCCCCAACTGCTTTGCTCGTTTTCCCTTGAAGGGCCATGGGGCCAAGGCGCGCCTTATGCCGTGACGGACTCGTGTTATCTATCGAGGGGCCATCAAAGAGGTTACCAATCTCATTATACTTTCTTCGCCGCTACTTATCCCATCTATCTTCCTCCCTTCCCATGGGGCACAAGTCCGCCTCATTCTTTATCTCAATACCCTAACTCTAGCTTTTCCTGGTCGACTCCTTTCCCATCCGCTGGTTCCACATAATCGTGAGTTTGGCCTTATCCTTTTGCCGATGTAATAATTTTTATACTTTAGATACTAGATAAGGTAAAGTTGGTAGCATTTTCTGGATTAACGTGGTGTTCCGCTCGTAGTCCACCCTTTCTCGATCTTCCTCACCGCACCATAGCCGTAGTTCCTCCTCCACGTTGTCTCGGCCCTGACTCATCTCTATTGATGTCTTCCGCCCTCTGCGGAACAATCGATCGCAATACTCAGGTGGAGTGCCCCAAAGAGACCGCATATGTAACAAAAAGTGCTTAGACGCTCGTACTTGAAACGCGTATTGAGCGTTCCCCTGTGTTTCCTTATCTTCTTCCATCGTTTCGGCTTTACATCTAGTCTTCTTATAATCCTCATGTAGGGTCTCGATTGCTAAGTTGTTTCCCCGAATCGTACCGAATAATTCACCACGAAAGTTTCCAATGCGTTTCCCTCACTCTCCAGCATGAGTCCAATGGGAATATCTGTGGACCACCCGAAACAAACGTGGAAAAGTTGTACCTCCAATGGTGTTTCCCCTTGCGTAGTTGATGAGCAACGGTAGATGATTATTGAGCGGCCCGGGGTGGCCGGCCAACACTCTTTCAAGATGTACTTGGTGGTAGAATTGAAAAACAAACCGCATGGTTGTTTCTCCTGATGTCGACTCCTTTTCAGACTCCATGGGTTTGAGAGTTGGCACTTCATGGCCCATAGGGTTTATGGTGCTATCCGTGAGAGCGTCTGCAGACATAAGTCATGTTGCCAATTGCCTTCGTTTCCTTTCTCTAAAGTAGCTCGTCCTCTTAGATGCGCTGAGAATTAATGAGAGTTTCTCAAGTCTGGATTTCTACATTTACGGTATGGATTGAAGCGATGATGCGCGAACAAAACAAAACAAGCAAAACTATCCGCGAAGGAGACTATCAAACTCTCACGGAGGGGAGACTATCAAACTCAAAAATCAAAATACAAGTGCCAACATTGCCAAGTGCCAAGTGCCAAGATTTTTGTGATTTCAATTGTTTCAATAAACTAAAATAATACTTATATGAAAAATAAAATAATTTATTATCTAGTCTTTCACGATTTTTTTGCATTTATATCATGAACCAAAAATATATCACGAATATATGAACTTTGGTTTAATTACGAGGAATGTAACCTCGACAATCTGAACCACGAACATTCACTTGCATTTAGTCCAAAACTTTCATGAATTTTGCATTTAAATCTAGACAAATAAATATTTTATTATCTTAAAAAAAATTATATAAATAGGAAAATAAATAAAATAAAATATGTGGAGGTTGTTTTTCTTAAAACATATCTAAAAATTTAGGAAACAAATTAAAAGTATTTTAGTTTTAAAAATATTTCTATTTTTTAAGAAGAATAAAAAACAATTTCAAAATCCTTACTGAATAATTTTCAATCAAAATTGAAAAAATTTCAATATTGAAGACAATTTTAATTTTTTTGAATTGAAGAATAAGTTTATGAAAAATAAATTTACAAAACTATCTTACTAAAAATAGAAATATTTTTAAAGCTAAAATATTTTAATTTGTTTTCTAAGTTTTTAGATATGCTTTAAGAAAAAACTCCACATGTTTTATTTTTTAATTATATTTCATATATAGCTCTCTCCTCTGATTTTCTCTCATCTTGTTCATTTTTAACCCTTTTTCCTCAAGTAAGGAGGGGTGATTTTTAGCTATTCTAACCCTGAAATCACTTATATACATATCCTCTTTCTTTGTCAATCAAGGGTTCTTCCACAAATATTTAGTTATTATCTTGTTTTTCATGTTATTGTCTTCTTATTGTAGCATTTGGTTTATCGTCGACTTGTTATGATGTGGTGATTTTCATTGTTTTGTTGCGATATTTTATTTGCATGGAGGTGATTCAGACATGCCAAATGGTCGGTAAGTTGAAGATATCGATTTATGTAATTAAATTCGGTATGTTGAAGGCGGGTTGTAGACATCCTAGTTAATATATTATCGAATACTTAGGCTTTATACAAATCACAAAAGTTTTGAAGTTTAAATGCAAAGTTGTGAAAATTTTAGTCTTTTGTTAGTATTAATTTTCTCCAAGTTTTTTTTCTAATCAAGCGTACCCTTCTGCGTTAGACAACACATCATTAGGTGTCGAGGTTTATGTCAGTTGGGGATACTGAGCTACATTTGCAATTAAAACCAAAGTTCATATATTTAAAAACAATATTTTTAGTACATGATATAAATTACAAAAATCCTGAAAGTTTGGAATTTTTTTTGCCATTTTCCGTTTTATAAAATATTTATAAATTATAAAATAAAATTTAAAATATTTTTACTATTTTACCATGTTTTAAAGCGCAGTCCGTATAGAACTTGGTTGACTAAACGATGGACGAATGAAAACATACCAGCCGACCCGACCGATATTGACATGTGGCCTGATAGAAGATTCGAGACCAAATAGAATGGAGTTGATCGATTTCATAACTCTACTTATAAGGGTAAACTTTAGGGTGATTTGATTAAAAGACATTTTCAAAGCTAAATTTCGGGAATCTAACTTTTCATTAAATTTTGACCTTATTTTGACAAAAATACCCTCATTGTTTTCTTGTATAAATAACAATTTATTTTCAAAGACACATGTAAATACATGAAACGGTAAAAAAACATTTTTGTCCACAATTACTCGATTTTCAAAGAAAAAACTTTGGAAGGTAGATTAACAGAAATTGCTTTTATAAGTCATCTGCCAGTGACAAATAAGCCACTTGCACTTTCTTGCAGTGGTTTGTTGAGCAAAACTTCGGAAATAGAGACTTGTCTCCACGACCTCTCAACTTTAGATGTCGGTGATAATCAAATTATTAAGACGGCGAGTTCGGTTCTTGAAGTCTAGCACTCGAAAGAGGGACGACAGTTGGATCATCCCCCTCTTCACGGTCCTTCACATTGCAGCCTTCTTAGTCGTGTTTGTCAATGATTGTTGGCAAGACTCTCACTGTGATTGCGCCATCAAGGTTCTTGGACGCCTGTCCTTTCATCCACTCTTAGAGAATTTGTTGCTTGGTCCTTCCTTGTCCAAATGAGTCATTTCCTTATTCTTCATTCTTGATAATTTATTTCTTACTGTTGTGTTTGGTTCTTCTTGAAAGTCTAAGGAAGGAAAAAATTGTTGGATTTCTTTCTTTTCCTCTTCTTATATTGTAGTGCTTTTGGATGTCGGTAATGTGATTCTTGAGATTATTGTTTTATTTATTACGTCTTGTTCCTTCTAAGAATGTTTAAAGAAAATGAAATATTTTGGTCTCGATCTTGATGACATGATATTTATTCCTATTGACCATTTGTTGCCAGGGTAGTCAATCTTTATTCAATATTTATATTATTTTCATTGTTATACCCTTACGTTTGCTTGTTGTGAAGACTTCATGAGAGAATTAATTGTTGTTTCACTAATTAGGGTCTTCAACCATCGATAATTAGGATTAGGAGAGAATACTAATAGAATATAGAATACTTGTGTTAATAAGTATTCTATATGCTATCTTTTGATCAAGACACATGAAAACCGGATGGTTCCATAAATTAAACAACTAACTTGTAAATAGCACATTAATAAATTAATTCTATTCTTTATCCTTTGACAGAGATATGAGCTTTGGATGGTTCCATAGGGTGTAAGTCAACCTGTTTAAAATATAAATATTAAATTAAAAGAAGCGAAAAAAAGTTCCCATGTCTGTGCCTTCCCATGATCACATTGCACATAGTGCAAAGATCATAGTCCAATACAAAGCATAACTATACACACGTATTATGCCAAAGTAAAGAAATTTTAGAAGAAGAAAGACATCACCTAATTACGAATGTAGGATTGAGTCTATACTTATTAGATCAAAATATGAGGTTCCTTACACCATTTCCCAAGGAATGATTCATGGTTTTCGTAAAATAAATAGATGTCCCTTTTCATATAAACTTAAAGTGAGTCCAATGAAATAAACCCTTCTTCCAAAGACAAATCAAATGAGTGTATCACCAGTCTTTAGAGCTCTCTATTTCAAGTTTTCTCATCTCCATCTTTTTTTAATACTTTTAACTTTACACATTGCACAAGTTTTACCTGAGTTTTGAACAAGTCTTTTGATTGATTTCCAAAAGATGACCGCATTCTTCTTTTAGATGTTTTAATAGCGTCTTTAGAAAATAATAGCAATGTTATCTGAACTAAAAATCCTTATAGACAACATGACAACACAAAAAATATTAAAAAAAAACTAAGGCTCTAATTTACTATTACCTCCTCATGGTTATTGAGAAACAATATTCCAGATATTTGTTACCTTGGATTGATAAATCTAAAACATGCTTTTTTATGCTGAAAGAATGTGTCTATGCATACAAGAATTGCTTAAGTAACACCATTTAACAAATCTCAATCAAATGAAAAAACTGAAAAGAGTTATTATGAACATCATTTATAAACAACTTTGTTTTTACCAAAAAAAAATAGATAAATAAAGAAGTTTTAGACTTTTAGTTATGACCCCTTGATGGTTTGCCCAGTGAAGAGCCATGTCAACCTATTATGTGTCTCTCCAGCCTATAAGGGTAACAACGTGGAAAAGTAACTCTATAAGATTTTTCCTTTACACAATAGCGAAGGATGGGATGTCTTTACACAGTAGCTAAGGAGATGGATGTCTTTACACAATAGCTAAGGAGATTATGATTTCTTCTTCGATAAGACAAAATTGGAGTTAAGCCCTCAAAATTGTCGTTATAGTCGTAATCAACATTTTATTCATTTACTGTGGTCGTTTGATTGTCCTTCAACCTCGACACAATGATTCTTTGACTACTTTTAGAGAACATTTGAGAGATTCCGGTTTTATTTTTTTAAAGGAGTTTTCCTTTTGTTGTTTACCACCTAAGTGCCCTGCGTCCACCCGTTGGATTTTTGCTGCTAAGTAAGTCCAAGTTGTTTAAAACACTAAATAGGTTCACACATGGACTTAGGCCCTAAGGTGTGGAGGCCCAAATGGCTATTAAGTATTCTAGGCCTTGTACTCTATAAATAGAGAAAGATAATATAACTCTAAATCTGAATCTGAATTCATTATAGAGAATAGCAAGAGAAAAAGACATCTTTCTTAGTGATTGAGTGCCCATACTGTTGCTCCATCACCTCGGGGATGGTTTAGATGCGGTTCTTGTGCATACTTCTGCAAATCCACAGGTGCGGGCTCATTTGGTTATATTAGTTAATTAATTAAATTGAATATTCTAAATCACATGATGATTAGCTTCCGCTGATTATTCACCTGGTGGTATCGGAGCATTTGTGATTAAATTTTCAAATTTGTTCTAAATAATTTCATGTATTTTGGTGTTTGATTATCAATATGGCACCTAGGTTTTCTATATTTGTTGATTCGCATGATTACGATGTTTAATATGATTTTTGTTCATGGATGGATTGCGAATAGTGGTTGCCCTTGATCCATGAGTAGAGTTTTTGTGTATTTCATTGGTTTGTAGCAAAGGGCTAATCGCGGATTGGTTTCTTCTTGTTTATTTTTTCTCGTCATCTAGAATTCTTGTACCATTTTATTAGAGATTATCAGGATTATTTTTGTAAAATTTTGAAGACTAATAAGAAGAACATAAAGCGAAAGAAGATGAAGAACCCGCGAACAACGGCCTGCAGCGAATTTGTTTTGTGTTGCTGCGAAGGCTATAGACATCCAAATGACAAACGTACGGGGTTAGAAGTGCAAAAAGGAAGAGCAGCGCGGACAAATTTGGGCTGAACCACCATCGAAGCGCCCCACGCGCCCCACAAGCGGCTGCGGCGTTGGGCTTCATGCGCCACCTCGCTCCAGGCCGTACATGAGAGGCGTGGAAAGGGTTTAAGCCGGCCAGTTTTGCGAGACTTCCTCCTCCAGACGTCTTGCTTCTATGGGTGGCTCCGTTCGGGTGGCCTTTTACAAGGGCGGCTGAAGCGACTAGGGTTTCATGTTGTGTGTTTAGAGTTTTGGGTTTTAACTCAAATCTCTTCAATTTTGGGCCTCCAAGCCCAGGTAAATTGAACCTAAATGGATGGGCTAGACCAAAGCTGGACGGGATTAATAACAGTGGGCTCAAGTGTTCTTGGGCTTGTGTTTTTTTTTCTTTTTTCTTTTCTAAGGAAAACCATGGATTGGGGCTCTCTCCTTTTTTTTTCATTAACTCATATATTATTTTTTTATTCATGGATGATTAAATTATATTTGGTAACATGCTTTAGTTGTGATAACATGACATATAGACTAGGTGGTGCCATATTATCTTGCATCAATGATATACATGTGCATAATTAAATTTTGTTTTTTAAAATCTAGATAAATATAGACAGAAAAATCCTTAATTTTTGTGGGTCCAAATAATAAAATGGTCATGTGAAGCCCCATCGGGATAATCATGATCAGGTTTTATTAGTTGGACCTAAATAATTCAGCAATTAAGATTGACCGGTCCACCATAGCAACTCTTAGAGATTAAGAGAATTTTAAAATTAAACAAGGATTCAAAACACGATAATTTTATTAACCTCCCAGAGGCTCTAATAATATTATTATGGGCCATATGAACAATGATTGAAATGAAAGTTTATTATCTAGGAAGGTTCTATCTAAGAAGATTGGGATGTAAGTAGTCCGGTAAGTGACCCCCTATTTTTTTTGGGACCTGACTTAGTTGGATACTATTCATTTTATGATTAAGTTTTAGTTTGTTATAAATGTCTTGCCACGACGAGCATTTGTGGAAACTAAATTATTGTTTACAATAAACAGCAACTATATTTTGTTTTTGATTTACTAAATATATGTTTGTATGCACTTAATATGCGGAGAAGTTAATATTAGTGTGCACAATGTATACATTTTTAGAAATGGTATCTTTCAACCCTATAGCTATGATTTTGAATAAAAACCATTGGATGGAAATAACTTTGAAGGTGGAAAATGAACTTATACATCGTTACGGATTGTAAGAAATCAAGTTTTCTTGGATACTAAGTGGCTATCCGGAAGCTAGTGCTAATGATATAACAAAAAACGGAGACATGCGACTTAGGAGATGCAAACACTTCCTTCGATGTTATATTCTTGCAGTGTTGTGGGTCATTTAGGTAGCAAATAACACCTCGACGATCCAGTAGAAATGCTCGAGACTCTCGAAGAAGGGATGTTTGCTAAAAGTACTACGAGAAGGCTGGCGACATCACTAATTTGATTAATACACGTATGACTGGTGGGCGTGTGAAGGATCGTGTTTGTAATGATTTCACATATCAGTTGGCGGAAGTGATGGGAAAAACTTCAAAAGGAGATGTGATAAGATCTCATCTTGCAATCACTTTGCTAGACATTTCAATTAGTTGAAGTCAATTACAATATGCATAAGATGGATCGAGCTCCCGAGTTCAGGTGTTATGAGCTTGAGAGCGAGCAGTTCTCACTGGCAGAGACAATACAACCCCTAAATCTAGTCTGAATTAAATATAGAAATGGCAGGAGAAAAGACATCTTTCTTTAGTGATTCACGCGCCCACTGCGCGCTTCTCCATCACCTCGAGGATGTAGTTTGGAAGATGCAAGTTGCTGTGTGCATACTTCTCTGCAAACCCACAAGGTACGATATGACTGGTTATATTAGTTTAGCAATTAAATTGAATATTCTAAATCACATGATGATTCTAGCTTCCACTGATTATTCCTACAATTGGTATCAGAGCTTCCGTGTGATTAAATTTTCAATTTGATCTAAACAATTTCATATTTGGTGTTTGATTAACAATATGGCACCTAGGTTTCTATATTTGGTCGCATGTTGATGTTTAATATGATTTTTGTTCATGGATGGTTCTTGAATAATTGTGGTTTGCCCTTCAGTATGTTGAGAGCTTTACGTGCGTATTTCATCGGTTTAGTAGCAAAGGCGTATCCTTATGATTAGGTTTCATATTTTTATTTTTACGAGTCATACAAATTCTTGTACACCATTTTATTAGGGTATAGGATTATTTTTTGTAAAATTTTGAAGACTAATGAAGAACAGAAGCGAAGAAAATGAAGAACCCGCGGAGAACACTGTACACGCGAGACTGTTTGCATTGTTGTAGAGGCTACAGACATCCAAATGACAAATGGCCATCGGAGTTAGAAAGCGCGAAGGATAAAGCCTTGTCGGATAAATTTTAGGCCGAACCACCACCGGATGAGCCCCCATGCACCCCCACAAGCGGTTGTGCGTGGGCTTCACGTGCCTCTACTCAGGCCGCGCGTGACAGCGTGTGGAAAGGGTTTTGGCCTCCAGATTTTGCATACTTCCTCCTCCAGACGTCGTGCTTACATGGGTGGCTCAGTTGGTGTGGCACCTGAATGATGGCTTTGGCGGCTAGGGTTTCATGTTGTGTGTTTAGAGTTTTGGGTTTGCTCAAAACTCTTCAATTTCAGGCCTCTAAGCCCGGGTAAATTGAACCCAAATGGACAGAGTTTGGACCAAAGGCCCCGGGCCGGGATTAATAATAGTGGGCTGCAGTGTTATTGGGCTTGTGATTTTTTTCTTTTTTTCTTTTCTTAGGAAAACCATGGATTGGGGCTTTTTTTTTTCGTTAACTCATATATTATTTTTTTATTCATGGATGATTAAATTATATTTGGTAACATGCTTTAGTTGTGATAACATGACATATAGACTAGTGAGTCATATTATATCTTGCATTGATGATATACATGTGCATAATTAAATTTTGTTTTTTTAAATCTAGATAAATATAATTATGAAAAATCCTTTAATTTTTTGTGGGTCCAAATAATAAAATGGTCATGAGAAGCCCCATCGAATAATCATGATCGGGTTTTATTGGATTGGACCTAAATAATTTTAAGATCTTAATTAGATTGATCGGTCCACCACCGGCAACTTTTAGAGATTAAGAGAATTTTAAAATTAAACAAGGATTCAAAAACCACGATAATTTTATTAACCTCCAAACGAGGCTCTAATAATATTATTATGGGCCATATGAACAATGATTGGAATGAAAGTGTATTATCTAGGAAGGTTCTATCTAAGAAGATTGGGATGTAAGTAGTCCAGTAAGTGACCCCCCAATTTTTTTTAGGACCTGACTTAGTTGGATACTATTCATTTTATGATCAAGTTTTAGTTTGTTATAAATGTCTTGCCCATCGTGAGCATTTATTATGGAAACTAAATTATTGTTTACATTAAATAGAAAATATATTTTTGTTTTGGATTTACTAAATATATGTTTGTTAATATACAGTTAATATTAGTGTGCCTGATGTATAATTTTTTTCCTTGAGAGAAAATGGCATTGAAAGGTGGAGAAAAGCGAACTTATACATGGATTACGGTTATGGGAAATCAAATTTTCTGGATACCCTAAGCCGGCTATCGGTGGTGCTGATAGTATAACAAAAAGCGAAATTTATGCGACTTGGGAGATACAATACTTCACTTCGATGTTATATTCTTGTAGTGTTATGGGTCATTTGAAGCGACAAATAACCTCTCGACTTGAATGAAATGCTCGGACTTCTTGAAGGGATGTTTTGCTAAAAGTCTTTGCCCGAGAGACAAAGGCTGCTATCAGTTTGATTAACACGTATGATTGGTGGGCGTGTGAAGGATCGTGTTGGCAATGATTTCCTATCGATCAAGCGGAAGTGATGGGGGAAAAAATTCAAAAGGAGATGAAGAGGAGAAGATTGCCTAACAATATACATGTGATGGGGTCACATATTATCTTGCATCAATGATATACATGTGCATAATTAAATTTTGTTTTGTTTTTTTTTTTAAATCTAGATACATATAATTATGAAAAATCCTTTAATTTTTTGTGGGTCCAAATAATAAAATGGTCATGTGAAGCCCCATCGAATAATGATGATCGGGTTTTATTAGTTGGACCTAAATAATTTTAAAATGTTAAGTAGATGACCGATTCCCTACCCGGTAACTCTTAGAGATTAAGAATTTTAAAATTAGACAAGGATTCAAAACCACGATAATTTTATTAACCTCTAACGAGGCTCACAATAATATTATTATGGGTAATATGAACATGATTGAAATGAAAGTGTATTATCTCGGAGGAATTCCTATCTAAGAAGATTGGGATGTAAGTGATCCGGTAAGTGACCCCCAATTTCTTTTTGGGACTGACTTAGTTAGACCTATTCATTTTATGATCAGAAGTTTTGTTGTTATAAATGCTTATTGCCACTTTTGAGCATTTATTATGGGAAACTAGAATTATTATTTACAATAAGCGAATATATATTTTGTTTTAGATTTACTAAATATATGTTTGTGTATAATATATGAGTTAATATTAGTGTGTACAATGTATAAAATTTTTTCAGAAAAATGGCATCTTTCAACCCTCTAGCTATGATTTTGAATCAAAAACCATTGGATGGAAATAACTTTGAAGATTGGAAAACGAAGAACGCCGCATACATCGTTCTACGGATTATGAGAAATTAGTTTGTCACTGGATACCTAAGCCGGCTATCCGGAAGCTGGTGCTAATGATACTCTTCTTTCTTTGAATATGTGACTTGGGAGAATGCAAACCTTTCCTTGATGTTATATTCTTGCCGGTGTTGTGGGTCGTTGAAGAGCAATGAATACGCCTCGACAATGGGTAAATGCTCGGACTCTCGAGGGATTGTTTGCTAAAAATGCGCTTTGAGAGGCAAGAAATTTGCTATCATATTTGATTAACACATATGGCGGTGGGCATGTGAAGGATCATTGTTTGGCAATGATTTCACATATCAATCGGCGAGTGATGGGGCAAAACTGAGAGATGAAGATGAATTTCATCTTATGTCCTTCTAAACATTTCAATCGATTGAAGTCAATTACAATATGCATAAGATGGATCGACTCGGTTCAATTGATGCATGAGCTTGAAAAGTCTTGAGCAGTCTCTCTGAGAAACCCCGACGATATCAATTTTAAAGAGGGTTGTTAAGCCCTAAAGGGAAAGCTGTTAGCCCCTGTGCAGATAACCTGAGTCCGTCGCGGCATGAGGCGTTTGCCTTGGCCTGCATGGCGCCCTGGAAAGCAGCGAGGCAAGGTTGGGAAAACATGTGTGTGGGGCACAAAGCGTGAGCATGCACATGAGAGGCAAGCAAGTAATCTGGTTGGGACGCGCACAGTGGCTGTCACGGCACTCACGGCTTAGAGAGGGGGCACGGGGCGTGGCGCAAGAGGCAAGCGAATCGTGGGGAGAATGTCGGCCAATATGGCGAGAGCCTTGGGCGCCAGGGTTTCTAATCCGGTGCTAGCAGTTCCCTCACGACTAAGGAGTCCTATGTAGGAAGGACTCCTAGGCGGAATGAGACTCAGCGGGCGGACTCACACTCTTTGGGGCGGAAAGACTCCCCAGCCCGAAATTTGGACTCCTAGGCGGGAAGGTCACCGGGGCTCTGGCGGAACGGACTCCCTGGCGGGGAGGACTCCTAATCTTAGTGAAGATTAGTAGTGCGATGTATGGGAGTTTCGATCGATCCGGGGACTCCTAGGCGGGAAGGATTGTCGGCTTCTTGGATTGGAAGACTAGAGTTAGAGTAGGACTCTTAGTCGTAGTGTATCGAGATTGCCCTTGACGTCTGGGGCTGTTCCACTTGGTTAATTCGTATGATACGGAGTTGGATCTAAGAAAAGCATAGAGCCCGGATGTGGGAGCCTTTGCGAAATTGTCTTGTATTTTAGTAGCTAATAAAATGAGGTTGGGGAGAGTGCCCTTAAGCCTTGTGTTCGAGAGAATAGTGAGACGTGGGAAAGTGGCCTAGCGGGTTCCTAGGCGTGGCGCCAGCGACCAAGAAAGGTGTGTGACGGTTGATGTCGGGCCGGGGATGGCTAGCGAGGATGACGGTTGATGCATTTGCGTGGCTTAATGCTAGCGGGGACGTAAGTGGCTTGCCGGGGTCATCCGAGCAGCGAGGAGATAGGCACGACAAGCGGCCGAAGCATCACCGCTGGACTCGGATCGATCTTGATCACTAGCGACTTGACTCTGTGGATGTCGTGGGAACCAGAGAGCGAGTAGAGGAACGGATGGGGTCATTCCATGGCTAGAATGCGACCATAAGCCAGGAGTTCGAGGCTGGATCAGATCCTCTAGGGAAGTCGTGTTCTTTGGCGGCGATGGTGCGGGCACATATCTAGCTATGACGGGCCTCTGCGGTGCATTTTGAGCCGAGACTTTGGTGGTCGTGGAATGCAAAAAGACTTGGAGAGCTTCCCTGCGGGACATGGAGCAATATTTCATATTTGCTTGAATGGGTGGGTGAGCAGTGTCTCCTGTTGTGAGGTGATGCAAAGCTTTGGTGCGGACGAGAGCGAAACAACAGCCAGCTAACATGGCCAAACCGGTAAAGGGTGGGAGATCTTGAAAAAGGAACTGAAGGATCAATTCTTACCCACGAACCTGGCGATGGATGGCGAGAATCTACGAGAAGAAAGCGAAACTGACGGGCTCGATTCAAATTATGTGAAGGAGTTGCTTCGTTGATCGCAAACCTCCGAGGGCGTATGCGAAGTAGGCAATTTGTTAATATGTCGGGTTGAGGATGAATGGCGGCGAGGAGGCAAGGTGTGAGCTTGCCCTCGGCCATGGCGGCGGCCAGACTGCCTATCCGACTACAGAGTGACCTCTTCCTCTACTCCCACCCAAAGGAGAAAGGCGCGGTAAAGGAAGTCGAGCCGGAAGTGAGAGGGAAAGTCCTCGAGAGTGGAGAGCAAGGGTTGGAAGAAGCGCGAGGATATCTGCGGTGGCTAAAGTGGGGAGAAGGGGACTTCCTCTAGCTACGGCCCGTCGGGATGTTTTATCTGCCGGTGGGCCACATCGGCGAGGGATTGCCTAAGGGGCTCCCGTGCACTCGGGCGAAGAAGGGGAGAGATAGCGGAGGCCGAGGCCCTGAGCCAACCCTCTTCGGTTGTTGAATCTGTGCGGGCGAGGCGACTCCTGAAGGGGCTGATATATGTTGAGTTCTTTGTGGAGACCGAAGAATTGTGGCGTGGTAGGCGATGGGGCGACCCGCAAATTTCGTATCGCGAGGAAGCGATGACTGGTTTTGGCTGTAAGAACAATGGCGACCAGCGGTAAATAGCGAGCCGCAAAAGAGGCATGGTATGGCGAAAGACGCGCCAGTCGGTTGGGGGGATTGGAAAGAGTGCGATGGGCTTCCCTTAGTGATTTCCTTTGGATGATTTTGATTTTATGTTAAATGACGTGACGTTTCTTTCGAAACGGTGACGCGTTTGCTGCGAATAGAGTACATTGATCATGGATGAGAAAGGCTGCCATGCTATGGCGAGCATCATCAAGCGCCCTAAAGACGCCGAGAAGACGCTGTACGCCACGCAGCCGAAAGGCCTTACCCAGGAAGAGCGACACACATATGTCGCGGCAATGATCGAGATGGCCGGGCAAAAACGAAGTCAGTACCGAATGCCATAGCCCCATCGCGGGAGATTTCGATGTTATACCTCGAGTTGCCTAAGAAGCGCCATCGAGAAGCGAGCGGATCATCGGTCGGCTGCGTGCGAGTCGAGGCCAGCTGCTTTCGAAGCTCCTTATCGGATGAGTCCCGCAGTTGAAAGAGGATTGCGGAAACGATTGTGAGTTCTTCCGGATGCGAGTGCAGTCCCGACCCTCAGCGTAGTATGGAGCATCGGTCTTTGTTCGAAGAAGCGGAATGGATCGCGGATGTGTGTGAATTACCGAACCTTGAATAAAGTCGATAAAGAACAAGTATCGGTACCTTTGGTACCGGGTAATTCGATCGATTGAGCAAATGAGTGCCATGAGAAGCCAGACTTGCGATCGGGATATTAGAAGTGCGGCGTGGCTGAAGGGACGAGCCAAAAGACTGCATGTAGCCAACTTCGGTATGGAAGTTTTGAATTTTTAGTTGTACGCTTTTGGTTTTGACTAATGCTCCACATACATTTTGTAACCTGCGAATGATGTCCTATTAAACATCTGGATTAGTCGTGGTGGTATCGCGGGCTGACTATAGTGATCTGGTAAAAAGACTCTCTGAAGATCACGTGGTACACTACTGAGATGGTGCTTAATGAGGCCCGGCGAGAGCAGTTCCTTGTCAAGAAAGAAAGTGTATGAGTTTGCTCGGGCCAGAGATCAAGTTTACGGGTCATGCGATTTCAAAAGTCGAGATAAGGATGGATGGTGAAGGTCGCGATGGTCGAGATTAGCGGCCGGAGCCAAGGTGGCTTGAGCTGCGATAGTTCCTCGACAGCAAACTACTACATGAAGGATTTATCTTGGGCTATTCCAAGATAGCCCAATGCTCTCAGGACATACGAAAAAGAGAGGAAGTGGGAATGGATGAAAGTGCTGTTTGCCTTCAGCTCAAGAATCACGATCACACCAGGCCGGTGTGAAAGTGCAAAACGCCGATTTGCGTTGAAATGCACGCGGATCGCGTCGGGCGGGGCCCTAGGTGGAAATCTTTGATGCGAAGAGGGCATCCGGTAGCCTTTGAGAGCCGGAAGTTGAATGCGGCGAAGAAGATCTGGCGCGTAGAGAAAAAGATAGCTATGATCATCATTGCGCCAGGCACCGACGCCGCGATGGGAACTTCCGGTTCGTAGTAGTGGCGGACAATGTTACCGCTGCGCTTCTTTGGCTGAAGAAGCTGCGCGCCCGCTTCGATGGCGAGAAGTTCTTGGCCGACTTTTGTTTGTGTGGAAATGCGCCAAGTCGGCTGCATGAATGCTGGCGGGAAGGAAGTAGCGGCGGTGTGACATTTCAAGCGGCGAGGTGGCGGAAAGCGCAATAACGTGTCAAGCGGTAAACGAGTGAAAGGTGGCGCCGCAGCGGCGATGCGGCGCCGGCAGCGGTACTGCCGAGAAGGAAGAAGCATATGTGCTGCTGCTTGGCTTCGGACGGAAGTGCGGCGAAAGACTTACGCGTGCAGATGAAGGCTGATCGCCGAGAAAAGAAGAGCTTTGGCATGCTGGCGATCTTTCGATGACACTGCCGCGTGCGGCTATATGTCGAACATCGCATGACTATTCGAGATTAACAAAAGCAGCCAGGCGAAAGCCGGATGATATTATGCGCTCGGCTTATGTCAGTGAGTTCGAAAATGAAAAGCTTCGAGATAATTTAATGGTGTCGAAATTCTCGAAAATGCGTGTCTTCATCGGCAAAAATGATGCATCAAGCGAAAAGGCGGCAACATCTTGCCATTTGTGTGGCTGGTATTGAGATAATACGAGCATAGTAGCGATCGAGATGCGGCGATTTACGGCGAGTTTTAGGTGAGCTATTCAGGAAGCAATGGGGTACATAATACTGAAGTTGCCGGCTGCGAGCTCGCCCCACCAGGCGATGATCGGCAGTGAATCAGTATTGGAAGTGACTGCGCCGCCGTGTTCAGCTCTCTCAAAACCAGTTGGGCTTCTGAAGCGCAGCTGTTATCTTCATCCGCGGCGGCAACCGCGATATGGTCGGGGATTTCGACACATGCGGGCATGCGGTCTGGCTCTTTGAGCATGGCGTCGCGAAGCCGGTAACAGAGATTTACGAAATCATGCCGGCAAACTAACGATGAAGCGACGACTACAGAAAGAACAGTAAACGCGTATTAGCTGCGGCGGCGGAAGACCTGCAGGAAGTGGCGAAATCGGAACCCGGTGAAATTATCTGGTCTTGAAATCGAAATGATTCCGAAGACTGTTAAATCGATGGACCCTTTGGTTATTGGCTACGCAAGGCGTGAGAAACTACCGAAGTTGAAGCTTCACGACATTCCATGGCTTGAAACGCATCACCGATGATCTGGCGTCGGCGATGCGGCAACGTTCCCGCTGTAATTAGAGAGGCCGGTTGGCAAAAAGATACCACAAGCATCTTTGCAGAATGAAATGAGAGCTGGGCGTGAACCGACGCGACCGATGGAAGCGCGTCGTGAAGAGCGAAAGACGGAAAGAATGGCTGCGTTATGGCGGTTGACATGCGCAGCGATTGAGGAAGTCGCGAAGGGCGTGGTACCTCTAGTGAGGAGGAACGTTATTTCGACCGTCGCTGCTGATCCGTGCGGCGCTCGGCACCTTGGCCATGGCACGCCCCGAGAAAGCAGCGCGGCGAGGTGAAGCACGAGGAGAACACTGGCACGTGACGGCTACACACATGAAGGAAGGCGGCAAATGTCCGGGGCGGAGGCAGCGCCTGGAAGTGGCGTCACGTGGCGCGCGCGGCAGGGGGCGGGCGTGGCGCGAGACAGCAGAGATGTTGAAAGAATGCCGGCGTATGGCGAAGACGCAGGCGGCGATTTCGGCTGGTTCCTACGACTGAGAGGTCTATGCGGAAGACTGCAAGCGGTAGGCTCCGGGCGGAAGAACCACGCCGGTGGCGACTCCCAGCGGCGGACTCCCTGGGCGGAAAGATGAGCGGGCTTTGGCGGAGGCTCTGGGCGGGAGATCGCTGTGATGGCTCAGCTGTGCGCAGAGTTTCATTCGATCGAGGGCTCACAGGAAGGACTACATTTGGCACTGGTGAAAGACTGAAGGATTAAATCAGGAATAGCAGTGTAATTGTATCGGGGCTGCCCTTGGTAGTATCTGCAAAGAACTGCGATCGCCAGCAGTGGCTCGTATGTCTGAGTTGAATCCCGAAAAGCATAGAGGCCGAAGATGTGGGAGCACTGCCAGTATCTTGTATTTTAGTAGCTAATAAAATGCACGGTTGAAGATGCCGTAGCTTGTGTTCGGAGAGTAGTGGGCATTGGCGAAAAGGCGGCCTGAGATTCTAGGCGCGCCTGCTTGGCGTGTGGCCAACCTAAGGGTGGAAACAAGAACAAGAAAAAGAAAGCGTGTACAGGTTACCAAATGCGAGAGGAGGCAATGAAAAGAAAGCCAAAGGCAAATTCTTTAAGTGTGGCGGAGGTGAAAGGACCACAGAAAGCGAGGAATTGCCTAAGGCCACAAATCGGTGTGTGTGATTTACTTGTTGTTGAGCTTGTTTGAGTGGAAATTTTAATGATAAATGGATCTGTTGATTAGGACCACACTAATCATGTTTGTTCCCACTCTTTGCAGTGATTTCCGATATAAACGTCCCATTGAAGAGGACAAAGATACTTGAAACTTGGAGCGAGGGCTAATCTACCGTAAAAAGGCCATGGGATATGGATTGTTTTATTTTTTGAGAATAATAGGACTTTATGTTTAGAGATTATTTATTGCATTCGGATTTCAAAGAGGAATTTGGTTTATGTACAATTGTTTAGTTGAACACGGTTTGACATTCTGAGTTTAATCCCTCGGTTCAATAAGTAAATCTTTTTATTTGTTAAAATTTGATCCTTATGAATAACATTATTTACAGTGCTATCCTATGATATAAATGCATTAGAAGTGTTGAAAATGAACATAATCACCTTGCCAAGAAAAGGAAAGTATCGATGAGCTTACACATTTGTTGCGTTAGGTCGTAACAATCCTAATAGGATACATGGTTTAGTGAAAAGGGGGGATTTTAAATTCCCTAGCGATACGAACCTATACCAATGTGTGAATCTATTTGGAAGGTAAAATGACAAAGAGGCCTTGAAAACCCAGAATATCGCCTTGCAGCATTTGGGGTGGTGCATGCGATGTATCTGTGATACGTGTTCAGAAGCAGTGGGTATGAGTATTTTGTCACTTTTACATATGACTACTCAAGATATGGTTTTGTTTACCTAATGCACCAAAAGTCTGAAACTTTTGATAAATTTCAAGAATATAAGGTTGAGGCAGAAAAGCAATTAGCTATCCATATCAAACAACTTTGATTTGACCGAGGTGGTGAATACCTATCTGGAGAGTTTAAGTTTTACTTAACTCAAGAGGGGATAGTTTCACAACTATCAGCCCCTGGAACACCTCAACAAAATGGAGTTGTAGAAAGGAAAAATAAAACTCTCCTAGACATGGTGAGATCGATGCTTAGTTATTCATCTTTACCCACATATCGTTTGGGGATATGCCTTGAAGCGCTACATGCCAACAAACAGTTACTTCTAGAAGTCGGTTCAGACACCAACGAATTATTAGGCAGTGCGAGCCTAATTTAAACCATATTAAACACGGGGTGCTCCGGCATGTCTTGAGAAAGGAACCACATAAGTTGGAATCTCGTACTGAAGTATGTTTGTTTATTGGATACCAGGAGCGAGAGGGTGGACTTTTTATAGTTATCGGAGAAGAAAGAAGTTATAGTGAGCACTAATGCCAAAATTCTTAGAGAAGACTATGTAAGCAATTTCAAGCCCAGTAGATACCTGCTTGAGAGAGTTTATTTCGAAGCAGAATCGCCTAAACCACCCCGGTCGGACCTATTGTGCATTGTTTCGGTCACGTGTTCCAGCGGAGGGAAAATGAAAAGCCTGCTCGAAGATGAACAACCTGAGGTGAGATAATAGTAGAACAATGGGTAGTGTACAAGTAGAGACAACCCGAAATCAAATTCAAAATGATCAAGAGGATCTTCTTGTAGAACCCACGACAACCCGGTGGAGCCGGCGTAGTGGGAGAGTAACACCTTGACCATCGAGATATCTCTTGTTGGGCGAATCGTACGAATATAACGTGATGCAAAGAGATCCGTAGAATTACAAAGCAGAGGATGTTGATGCATGGGGTGGCTCCAGCCATGGGCGGGTAGAGATGGAGTCTATGTATTCTAACCGGTCACAGTCTCTTGTAGAAGGCTTGAAGGAGTGAGTCTATAGGGTGTAAGTGGATCTACAGAAAAGGCGACCCGGATGGGAAGGTAGAGGCAACCAAGCTAGATTAGTGGCAAAGAGTTATACCAAAAGAGGGGATAGATTATGAAAAACCTTTTAAGCATTATCATGCACCAAATCATCGATTCTTTTAAGGCTGTATTTGCCAAAGTCTTGATTACAAGATTTGGCGAGATGGATCATCAAGTAACATTACAAAGGCAATTTAGAAGAGGACATCTACGTACAGCAACCAGAAGGTTCATAGCTAGAGGAGCAAGAACACATGGCATGTAGAGATTGCAAAAGGTCCATTTATGGGCCAGCAACATCAAACATGGAACATTAGGTTTGATCAAACCATAACTTTATACGATTTTGAAAGGCGATGAACCTTGTGTTTACAAAAAGAGGATCCAAGATGCAGTAGTTTTCTAGTCCTTTACATAGATGACATTTTACTAATCGGAAACTTGACATAGAGGTGTTATCGAGTGTAAAGGATGGTACATAAAAGCAATTTGATATGAAAGATTTGGGGGCTTGAATATATTCTTGGGATAAACTTCTCTTTGAGGCCCAGGAACAATAAGGTGTTGGCATTATCTCGAAACTTTTATATAGATAAAATTATAGCTAGGTTCGGCATAGAGAATTCAGGAGAACTTTACCCTTGGGCATGGAGTTCATCTTTCTAAAGGCAATCACCAAAAACTCTTGGCGAGAAAGAAGCGTATGAGTAAGAATACACTTTTTGCTTGGCGTGCGTGTAGTCTCATGTATGCCATGTTATGTACCAGACCAGATATTTGCTCTGCTTGATGGGTTATTTTGTGTTTTTTGAAACAAGAACAAATGTGTTATTATATTTATAGGTTAATTTTAATACAATATGAGTATTCTTCCTTATTATTGTGGAGCATTGATATTTTTGTGTAGAAAGTGGGATTAATTTATGAGTATATGATCATATGAATACATTCATAGAAGAAGACATGATCATAGGTTCTCATAATTAATGAATAAGACTAATATTAGTAAAACAAAGTTTCCAAGTCATTAGACTCGTAATATTTTATGAAATAATGTGTCTTGGTTATTATAAAATATTATGCAAATTATGTTGTAGATCATCAAAGAGATTTATTTAAAGTTAAATTTCAGAAAAGGAAATAAATCTCAAGTAATATTTTGTTATTATTTCGGACCTTTAGTTTATTATAGATAGGTATTTAAATGATTATTGTTCTTTGAGTTGTCAATAAGTGAGGTCTATTTAAACGACCAATATCTTGATGATTTGGGATAAGATTATTTTAATTTGTCGCATTTAAGAAAATAAATAATATGGAGAATATCCTCTCTTAATATGTTTCAAGATTGAGCAGCATGTCACCAAGCTGCAGTATATTTGATCATGGAGAAACTCGATAAATCAAGAGAATAAATAGAATGATTTATTGATATAAATCTTACTATCACTTATTGATATTTTACAAAGGAGAAAATAAGAGCAATATTTAATATTATTAATCTCTAGTTCAATTACGGGCTTTTAGTAATAATATTCATTAGAGGTAATTGCTTGGCAATGCAGGAGCCTGATTAATGATGAACCGGGTAGGATCCCCAAACCAGCTCAGATAAAATGGTGAGCACATCACACTACAAGAAAAGAATCCTGACTGTTTTTATAGCAAGGGAGATTGTTGATTTTTACATACAGCAAAGCCCGTGTTGTTTAAAACACTAAATGGGTTCATTATTATGACTGGTTCCAAGGGGAGTTCAAATGGCTATTATTGTAAGTATCTAGGCTGCACTACAATGAGAGAAAGATAATATAAACCATAACCAATCAATTTATTAGAGACATTTAGAAAAGAAATCCTTTCTAGTAATTCAAGCGCTCACACGCCGCCTCCATCACCTCGAGGATATTTTGAAAGATATGGCGTCTGTGTGCATACTTATCCGCAAATCCACAAGGTACCATCCACTGCTATGTTAGCTTGTAATTAAATTGAATATTCATAAATCATGATGATTCTACCTTCAATGGACATTATACGCCTTCGCCTTTGCTTTGATTGAGAGAGACTATGTTCATCTTGACATTTTTAGAATCTTATTTGTTCAAATTTTTTCAGATTTCACTAACTTTCACACTCCCCTGCTTCAATTTATTGCTCACCACTATATTCATGAACTCTATTGAGCAACCCCCTTAGTTTTTGCCACTGCCACAGCCTTAGAGCAGCCTCCTTGGATCTCCTGAGAGAATTTTTGGCCTTCGTTGCGCATATTTTGCAAGTTATCTTAAAGAGCAAGAAGAAAAGGAGGAAAGAAGAAATGAGATATTTTTCTAGTTTCAAAAGAGGAAATTGGAAGAAAAGTGAAGAGACTTTGAAAGCTAAGGGAAGGAGACTAAGTCAGATTGGCTTAAAAACGTGACTTTAATTAAATGTACTGGGAGAGCAAAACGACTTGATTAATAAAGAAGATCAATTATAAGAGTTTGGTTCTCATGTGTACCAGCCGAAAATGCAAAGGAAAATAGAAGAAAAGAAAAAATGAATAAAAATAAAATAGGACTTAATATAGTTTTAATTACTCATAACTAACGTCATATTTTATTTCTGCAAGATTATTTGTCAAAGCAAACTATTTCTTCATCTATATTTTATTTCTTTCTTAGTAATTTCTCTATAAACTTAATATATAAAATGCATCTTTTGTTATTCCAACTCATATATATATATATATATAGAGGAGGTAGAGATATATATATATATATATATATATATATATATATATATATATATATATATATATATATATGTGTGTGTGTGTGTGTGTGTGTGTGTGTGTGTGTGTGTGTGTATGTAGGCGCACTTTCAGGTGCGCTAATCTTAAAAACATTTTCCAGCTACCATTGATACTCAGCCTCCCCCCCCTCGTCTAATGCTCAAAATGATGTGTGCTAACTAATCTTAAAAACGTTTGTATATATAGGTGCACTACTAAAGAAAATCTCAAATTGGCGATGTTCACCTCGACGCTTTTGAAAAGCCTTATTTATCCTACAATGGGATAGGTTGTGACGCTGGCCTCAAAGCATCATGGTTTCATATACCTTTTCTAACCCGATGCTTGTGTGTATGTCAGACTTCCGCCAGAATGATCTACCGATATTGACTAATAAAATATTATATCAAGCCTTCAAAATGTGTTGAAGATTTGGCTTAGATTTGTTCGTTTTTTGTCAACCCAATCATGCTTTTGATTTATGTTTTGTAGTCGAACAACGATCAGGATGAAGAGAGAAGTCCACTATTTGGAAAAAATGAAGAGGTTTTATGTTCAGTGGTCGCTTGAGACAAAGAGAAATTTCACAAGCTCTGTCCCTAATCCATAATATGCTCTATTATTTATTTCTTTCATTTTCTTGCCCCAAAGCAGTAGCAAGTGTGTGTCCTTACTTGTTGGAAAATTAATTAGACCAATCTTGTAGTGGATTCTTTTATGTAAACCTTTCGCTTTTCATCTATAATGCCGAGTATTCGGCTATGTGACTGATTATGAGTAGAGTAGTCATGGTTTTTTTGGTTGAGTAGATTCCGCACAATGTTCCGTGGAGATACTTGGTAAGGTTTTTACCTAATGAAAAAATGAATGAAATATTTGAATTTTTTTTTATAGCTAAACACTTTAATTAATGTAGTAAAATGTTACCTCCTTATGTCCCTTTAAATGCACTTATATGAGATATACAAATATTTGGTTAAAAGACATTAAATAATTCAAAATTTATGATTATAATATTTCATATTTTTCTTGAAAAACCTATTTTAGACAAAAAAAAGCACATTTTCATTTCTCATGTAATTAGTATTATCTCTAAAAAATGGTTATTTTTGCAAGAATAAGAATAGTATTTTGTCAACCAAAAATTGATGGAGGGTCAAGAGATTAGACTTTCAAAAGGTCTTTGAATCGCATCAACTATACAACTGGATCAAGATGGCTTCAAGAAACTCATGCGATTATAGATTCGATACAGCTTTTGAACAATAATGATTTTTGTCCATTAACTTTTTTAGATTGATATGAGAAAAAAGTTCTCAAAATTTGTGCCCTTTTGAAATGGGTGAATAGGCTTAACCAAATAATTCATATACTTAAAGAATCAAATGCTTAATTTAGTAGTTTTATTTTAATATGTATTTGAATATTTAATGAAATATTAAAAGACATCAAATAATTCAAAATTTATATTATAATTTTCACCATGTTTTTCTTGAAAATAACCTATTTTAAATCAAAATACAAATTTTCATTTCATGTATTTACATTATCTCTAAAAAAAAGTTACTTTGGTAAGAAACAAGATAGTTATTTTTGTCAAAATCATGCTAAAAATTAATGTGAGTCATATCAAGCCAAAATATCTTTTAATCAAATCACCCTATATGATCCAATCCATTCCCAAACATGAGAGAGAGAGATGAAGTATGAATAAAACAACATATACCGATATATATTCTGAATTTTAAGAACGGTTCATCATGTTCAGTTCACGTAGGCTCTCAATGTTTCATAAAAGTAAGACATAAAAAAGGGAGGGGTTCTGAGTTCAAGTTCTGTTGAGGACAATATTATATTTACTATTATAATTAAAACTCAAGTATATATATATATATAGAGAGAAAGTATATATATATATATATATATATATATATATATATATATATATATATATATATATATATATATATATATATAAAGCTCCACTAGGGAATGTAATTTTTGTGGCTGAGCTGCAGTTTAATTCACATGCCATCAAGAGTTGGGTTTGATAATGCATCCAATGTATCAATATTGAGTCTAAAACACCATAAAAACATCCATCACCCGAAGTAAATTTTTTATAATATCTGAAAATATTAAATGTATAGTTATTTAAACAACTCAAAAATATAACAAACATATCTAAGTTTTTTTAAGCTTTACTTTTTACCTTAATAGTTGAGTGTGGGTACTATAGTTCTTTTATGCTCGAGGTTTATTTTCAAAACTTCATAATCATCCTTAAAAAATTTAAAGATAAATCTGGCAATAATTTATTTTTTGCTTATTTAATACAGCATATGGGAATTACATTGGCCAATACTAGAGGTTGCCTGACCTCGCTTTTCTAAGACTACCCCGGTTTGATGAAATGACTTTTTTAATATGATTAATGTCTTCATTCAAATTAAAAACCTAGTTTTCGCTTCTTATTTAGGAAAACATGGCTTTGTTGCAAATTAGTGTCACGACTCCAGAAAGTTATTTTTATTATCACTATAGCTTTATTTCTTACTAAGTATGAGTATCATGTTTCAGAAGTCTCTTTGTTTTGATCTAGCAAATTGGCTTGGTAAAATAAATTAGATCGTGTTGTCAGACTTTATCAGAAACCCGAAAATTCTAATTTTCCTCGAAAATGGTAAAATGGTCCCTTTCCACAAAACATCCAAAATTATTCTAGATCTCTGAGAAACGAACTTCAATCGGTTGAATCGGCTCCCGCGAAATCAGCACTGACGTTATTCCTTGTCACCCGAGATAGTCTGAACACTTCACGCTTCAAGGCACTGGGGTCTAAAAAGTCGAGATGACTGGCCAAGGGTAGACACGCTGATATATTGCTCACCTACTACATATACCCCGCTGACATTGTGACATGATTAGTGAGAGGATAGAGATGAATGCTTAGATTGAGCCATGTAAGTGGTCCCAAGTCAAAAACTGGGAATGAGAATTAATTGAAAAGAAAAAGAATATCATCTTCTTCTCCACATTTCTGAAAACGCAGCAGTGAGAGGAATCCACAGAGAGTAGAACTTTCGGATTTCTGCCGCATCATTTGGTCATTCGCCAAGAAGAAAGTTGATCTGCACACTACAAGGGCTAATGTGGACTGACGGTGGAGTCTAACAACCCAGCAAGACAGAGAATCTTTTCCTACTGGTTATCTTCACAAGAGCCATGTGAATGGTTAGGATGCCCGAGGCCTGATGGCCATGTGCTGGCCCAACAATTGACTGAGTGAGAAAATCCTATGGTGGCCGTGAACGCGTCGAGCCTAGATTTCACCTGCTCACGGATTTGCAGATTTCATATGGTTGTTTGGGTAATTCAAAATGAATTGTTTCATCGGTTATTACCATGTGATAATTTTGGTGTTATTGTTGTGAATTGAAGAATAATAATTTATGTGAGTTAATTTTGCTTAATATATGCATTTAAAGTATTAGCATGAATTGTTTGAAATGACATAATGCATTCCATATGCATCTAGGCACGATAGAGTGCATGACAAAATGAAAGAAAATGAAAAATAATGAAAGAATTTGAGGAAGATTTTCTAAGAATCTTGAGAGTTGTCCAACAGCTCATCTCACCATAAGCTGAGGATTACCCAAAGAATTTACTGAGGGTCATTCAATAGATTTTTACCGAACTTCTGTAGAGTATGTTTTCGAGAGAACAAAAACCTTTTGCTTTGAAAACCCAGAGTTTTCACATTTGGCTTAGGCAAGTGTGTGGGAGGGAGCTCCAGGAGGACTCGGTGACATGGGATCAAGCATGTAGACATTCAAGTAGGATCATGTATTTTCTGAAAGTGTGTCTGGGTTGCCATCACATGTGCACTTAGCGGGAGGACCCATGATAGTCACTACAGTACTTGCTCACCCCTGTCGATGACCATTATTTCAGTACAAGAAGCGTCGACTTCATTGGGGAGTCACAGAATAGTGCCTTTATTCATTTTGTATAACATGTATTAAAATTTTAAACCTTACAGCATGCTTACAGATAAGAGCCGATGCATCAACCCTAACTATGGTAATAGTTGATGTATTTGGTGAGTATTGATGTATGGGCCCAAGGGCCATTATGGTCTCATAATATGAGACACACCGCGGTCACTGTCAACGACACCCTGGATCAAAACACACAGCTCCATCGCTTCACGTACGTGATGCCCCGATAGTCGGGTTAGTCGCAACTTAGTTGAGAATGTTTAGGACTAATTTTTCTATTTATGATAATTCCTTTAACTTTTGAGAGGAGTTTTTCTATTAGAATAAAGAAGTTCCTCATCATAAATCCATCTCCTTTCCATTATTGTTTCGGTTTTGTTCCATCATTTGCTCTACTATCCTGCTTATGGTACGAGCCAGATCACCACAAGGTGTGCTCGACGACCTTCTAACTCGTGAATTCTGTACCATTGAAGCATTTTATCTTTTGTTTTCGTGATGAACGGTGGAAATAGCTTATTCAACTCATGTACTTAGAGTAGTCGGGTGGGTGACAACCCACATGTATCACCATTGGAAGCTAGGAAGCTTATTACAAGGCCAATATTTGTATCTAGTCTTTGGGTGCAGATATGTATCCAGAGGACACTCCACAAAATGTTGATCTCGTCTAAAATGGAAGAATGCGAAAGCCTCGTTTCAGGGACTTTGTATTAGGATAGAAGATCCAGCATGTTCAGGAGCAGAATTCACCAAAGTGAAGTAGTATGAGGAGACTCATGAAAAACTCTTCACCTAAAAGAACACACAAACAAGTATTGGCTAAATATTTGGAGAATGAACTTGTTGGAATGGTTCAAGGTAATATGGAAAGTTAATCCTTATGTACCAAATTTCGTGAGTTACACTTATTAGCAATGCAAGCTCACGTCGTTATCTTATCCGTGATTTGAGGAAAAGAGTTCATACTTTCATCTCTTCGATGTGCAAGAATGGGAAAATCAACCCTATTGTTGAGTTGGAAATTTACTTCAAATCAAGAAGCTCTTTTGAACAGATATCCAAATAAATCTTCTATTGTAAGAAGATAATGTTCTCTATACTAGAGTTCAAGGAAAAGGCAAGCCTTTTCCTGCGTAATTCAAGTGGACATCTCCCCTGAACAAAGAAGGAGATACGTGTGTAGTTTTAAAATTTGTTACATATGTGGAAAGGAAGGGCATATAAAGCTTGATTGTCGAGTGTGTAACACCCCAAATTATACCCTAATGGTTTTATAACATGTTTAGGGTATAATAAAAGTAAAAGTATATTTATTTGGAACAAATAAAAAGATAAAAATAAAAAGCAAGAACTTGGAATTAATACAATGCTAGGTAAATTAATACTTACTTCAATTCACAGAATCCAAGGGTCATAAGTTAATAAGTTCATGTTTTAGGACACATATACAAGAATTAAGAGTAATAGAGAGTTGGAGGACCAAAGAGTAATAAAAGTAGGAAGAGACAAGTGGCTTGAAGGAAAGAGGGAGGAAGTTTCCTCCTTTGACTGGATGGTCAAGGATGCTCCAAAAGAGAGAGAAAGTGAAGTAAAAAGGGGATAAGACCAAAATAAATATCTCAGTTTGGTCTTAGAGAGGAGAGGAAAAAATGGAGGCAGAAGGTAAGAAGGTAGTTAAGAAGCAGTTAAGAAGAGAAGCATAAAGGAAGAAAAATGGAGACTCAAGGTGTATGGAATGCTGATTTTGTGTGCAAGAAACTTTGTTAAGTTCTGTATGGAACTATGAGTATCATTTGTATGGAACTATGAATATTTGTATGGAAACTATGTGTATGGAACTTGTTAAGTTCGTATGGAAAAGTGTGTCGATTTTTGTAATAAATAGTATGGATTTGTCTAGTTTTGGTATAGAAAGTATGATACATGAACCTCACCTTGTGTGTATGGTTTGGGTTTAAAACCCCAAACCCATTTTCTGTTAGGCTGAGTTGAGAAGAGCTCTACAGCCTTTATATATATATGTGTTTTCGAAAGGTCCGGGTTGCAATTTGAACCAAGAAATTTCCTATTTGCCATATTAGCTGGACCTTAGAACGGGTTTTTGGGTAAGAAATAAAGGGAATTTGGCAGTGAGTCCTTCTGTTAAATTGTAGCCACGTCAATGAAATTGAAGTTAGGCTTTTGAATTCCTCAATTTAGACCTCTTTAGACCAAGTTATGGTCCTTTTACCAAGGTCAACTCGGCTGGGTTTAACTATGCATGACCTCCAAC
The DNA here is from genome assembly GCA_016808115.1 of Tetrastigma voinierianum. Taxonomy (NCBI): domain Eukaryota; kingdom Viridiplantae; phylum Streptophyta; class Magnoliopsida; order Vitales; family Vitaceae; genus Tetrastigma; species Tetrastigma voinierianum. The sequence goes on along the minus strand of JAEQBH010007159.1, from coordinate 17,942 downwards.
TTAGGAAGGTCATAAATTTCGCCCGAACTTTTCGTGTGTTCTCGAGTATTGAGTCGGCAAATCCACCTCATATTAATGTGGGAGGATAGGTGTCATACCGAGCTCGTCCAGGTCAGCCAGCCCTCAAACAGGTCACCGGTCGGGTTTGACAATACGCATGACCTTCAACTCTCTGAAGGTCATAACTCCTTCGTCCGAACCCTCGGTGTTCTAATTCATGGAAAGATAATTGAGTCTAGAATCTAACAATATTCCCCATTCCTAAGATCCACATCCGAAATTCTGGGCCGTTGTACCAAGTGTACTAATCGCCAAAGTCAATTGGAATACATGATAAGAAAAGAGATAGATATGAATAAGAAATAGCAATACGAGATTTGATATATGTAGAGAAGTATAGAAGAAAAGAATAAAATGCTAAGTCAGAGAATGATAATAGGCGAGACCGTCAGACCTGGATATCAAATGACAAGACATATATGATCGCGTTTCAAGACTCCCGCTCACGACGCTCTATTGGCACGGCAGCATCGATACATGATCGCGGCTTGGCATCTCCGCTAGTGCCACGGCGCTTCACACGCAGGCAGGCACATACATGACCGCGTTTCCCCAAGACTCCTCGCTAGTGTGTTTTCGACACTTCTATTACCACGTGCTGTGCACGTCATGTTCTGCATCGATCTAACTGCACCTCTGCATATTGTGACCGAGTCTCATTCATTCCCTTTATCTCCACCCGCAAGCTGCTTAATGTTTATATGTGTGTGTATTCAATAAGAAATGATAAAAAAGGTAAATAGTTTGGACATGAAGGGTACCTATGGCATATTAAAGAAGAAGTCTATGTTCAAGACTCACTGAGATATCGTCCGATAAAGTACAAGTAAACGACAAGTATAGAAATGTATTGCATATGTCGGCAAGATATACGTTTAATGTTCTTTACGAAGATATATAAGTTAACAAGATATAAGATGTTACTGTGAATGAGTACATGTACACGAATGATGTGCATATATTAGCTATTAATGAGTAAATGTGGCGCATGATAAAAATATAGGAATATATGTACTATGTGAGAAATATGAGAACCATAATATGAAGTTATGATATGAGAACGAATACAGATATTAAAGTAATGATAGTATATATATTGCATAAGCAATCATGAGAGATAATAATAGTTATTCATGCTTATGAGATACGAAATAATAAACCGATCGCTGGTCCACCAAGTAGAGGATACTGGGCATGCCATTGGGGTGGAATAAGTCCGGCAGCATAGTTATGTTCGATATCGAGGCCTCGTTTTCTCGATGAGATAGATCTCGCTTGATCACCTGCCCCGAAGTCACACAACATCTTCTGCCCTTTATAAGATGATCATTGTCTGGTGAGACATCGATAACAATATGCCTTCGCCCTTTTATAAGTTTCCTAGATCCACTTCGGGTATTATTGTGCATGAAAGAGAGAGTAATATGAAAAGTATAATAGGAAAACAGTATATGAAATTAGTACTTGATAACAGTACATGAAAATAGAACATAACAAATGGTATGGTAAGAGAATCAAGAAAGTGGTAATATATGTGCATACGAATATGACATGCAATGAATAGGATATGTACAGGAACCATTAGAAAGATAATAGATCAAATGATAAGTACTAACAAGAAATAAACATATGAAAGGTTATATATCAAACGTCACATGATAGAAGTGTATGTTATATGAAGATAAGGATAAGTGTAATCGCTGGAGACGATCATGCGCTTATCGGGTCATCCCCAGGTGTTCCCACTGCCGCAAAGCTTAGCACCTGCAAGCCTCCAACTGCGGTAGGTACTAAAGGAGGAAGATAAGATAAGGATGTGAGACGTGACATCCCACATCGCCAGTAGTAGGCTACCGTAGATAGGTGCTCACCAAACACACTTCCACATCTCTCGATGTGTCAGACAGATAGCAAATGTACATGCCCAACGCAAAGGGCAACGGGACTTGATATGTGTATAGATTAGGACACCACTCCTAAGTGGTGTGGCTTTTTGTAAATGTAAATAATTTTGTTATTACGTAAATTGTTTGTATAACCACGTGTACAAGTTTAGTTTCCAGAATCGTCAACAGAGTCCCGCATATAGTCTCACGCCGCCCCTGATTCGGTCGGATCCGCCATTCGCCTGACGGAATCGTGGTGTGACGTGGAGCGAAGGTGACTCGTTTCGATGTGGTAACCAGGCCATATCAAGAAAAATTGTCGAGTCGCTTCGCAGCTAAGCAATGCAACCCATGAAGACTTCCGATGCTCCAAAATGGGAGCGTTGTTTTTCATTGGAAGTCATTGATCAACAAGAAAAATACGGCTTCCCTAACGCATTTCGTGGACTCATTGATTATGAAAATGATCGATTGTCGACTCTTAGATGTTCAGATCATGCTGGCAAGAGATGTTAAACTACTTTCTAATGTTAGACCACACGTATGAGCTTGTTATCGTCACGCACAATCATCGGGACCTTAGAAAAAGCGAAATTTTGAAGGAAATTTGTAATGATGATGACAACCTCAAAAGGTGATGAAGTTGTTTCAAGGATGTGTATCATGTTCTAAGCCTTAAAAGGACCTTTTACATCCGTTTCACAAAATAACCAATGGTAAGTGTAATCCACCGCACTAAATAATGAGTTTTAACACATTTGACCGTTTGACCAAGTAAGTTTTGACCAACACTCTAGTATGTGGCCCCAGTTGACTTTTTAGAGGATGAATAGTTTTCGTTAACTAAAGGCACCATTTTGGTAGCCTGGTCGATACGAGTTCACGCATTGTGTCAATCCGCACTTACCAAGAAGTTATGGTCCTGCAAGTTCAAATAGCAGTATTTTATCGCTCAAGTCACCACGACTTAAAACAACTTAGGCTCCATATAGCTCCAGGTTTTGGGTGCCAAGTGAGGATCTAACCTCAAACCCGAGAGAGAATTCCAAAACCCGAAACCCCAACCTGGTCGTTAATTCATTTTAAAGCCGATCGTAAGCCTCAAATTGTACGATTCCACTTCACCATCGGCTGTACACACGCCGTATTGTGTGGAGGAGGAGGACGCACCAGACGATCACGGTAGATCTCACAAATACGGACGCGCCTCCTGACGCCAACAAGGCAACTACGGGCCGCCTCAACTGGTCGCTGTGATTTTTGTTTTCCTGCCATATTTCCGTGCCAACCCATACTCCTTTCCACCATTTTCGGGACTCTCCGAACTCATTTTCGTGGTCCTTTCTCCAGATCATCACCGTTGAAAGATACCAACAAATTCGGCCCGTCACTGATCGATTTTCCGCCACCACAAAGAACTTTCGCGACCAAGGTAAGGGTACCGATGTGTTCCTGGTCTCTCGGGCTTTCCATTGATATATGGTTTGTGAATTTTGACATCGCTTGTTGCTTTTTTTTTAGGTTGTTTCGTAATTACCGAGAAGTTTAATCAATAGAGTACCAATTGGTCAAGTTTGGAAAAAATCAAGTCGATTAGTGAAATCGATGTTTTTATGAATTATTCTGACGTTGAATTTCATGTCAGATCCCGTGAAAAGCCCCAATTTTAGGTACCGGGCCTATAGAGCACACTGCGGTAATGCACGGTTTTGAGTCCAATTTGGATGGTTTCTTAGTTCTGTTATTCTAAGGTTTCTGCATTCCAATGTTGTCGTCTGGGCCATCGAGCCTAAGTGGTGTTTTATTTATATTATTGTGCACTCACGCTACAGCTCGGGAGACGATCCCGCGCAGGGAGTCGACTGAGCGTCTAGTCTATGAGTGGTTTGTATGTTTTTAAATGATTTGTGGTGGCTATGTTGACATATCTATCATGATTAAATATTTTACATATATAATGCTTTGATCAAATGGTTGGTTGCATACAAATGTGTGATTATCGGTCTCATATAAACAAGTTATCATTTCATGTGAATTTTGTCAAATATTTTAATCGCTTGGAAGTTGCGTGGTTCGTGGATGAGTCCGTGGTGGCTTGAATATTTTGGGTACGTGATTTAGGTTGTAAAACCACTCCTTGAAAACTATTGTTAAAAATGGATCTTGAGCAGGGAATGACTCGATACTAGATTGTTTGGAAAGTACATGTGAGCAAGGGAACGACATATTAGTTGCCACGTGATAAGGCCGGGTTTGACCCTGAGGTTTATTAGTTGCCACGTGATGGTCGGGTTTATCTGAGGTTTATTAGATGACACGTGATGGACAAGTTCACCCGGAGGTTATTAGGTGCCAATGGCCGTAAGCCATCCTGAGGTTTACAGGTGCCACGTATGGCCAGTTTTACCCTGCAGGTTTATTAGTTGCCATGATGGTCGTGCTCACTGCAGGTTTGCCAGTTGCCACGTGATGGCCTGGCCCACCCGAGGTTTATTAGTCACACGTTGACGGTAACCAATGTGCTCATTAGTTGCCACTGTCGCGTGAGGCTCGCCATCGACTATTATATGATGATGGATACATGGTATGGTACGCCGTTGATTTCGAACATGGTGCATACTATTTTAATACGTACTTATGGTTATGGTGCTTTTCATGGTTATTTTATTACGCATTGACCTTATGTTAGTACAATTCAGATTATGCTGTTCTTAACATCAGGTCGGCTAAATCATGGAGCATTTACTGTCGTCTTGGGTAAAGCCGAAATGCTTTCAAGAGAACCTTTAAAAAGAGTGAACGGAAGGTTTTGAGAAGAAATCTTGAAAATAAAAAAAAAGTTATTTTCCTTATAAACTATGCCACCACCACTTATTATCTCACGCATTGTTTTAAATTTGCTTCCCCAGGGGTCCGTAGACAACGAGTGGCCTGCTTTCACAATGATTCGACACCGCTCTTCCCGCCGCAAACACCGCCGTAAGACTTCTCATCGCCTTCATCTCGCTTTGTTTCGTTGTATTGGACTTATTCATCTCTACTTGTACCTTTAAATTCTCAAATACCTTAGAATGCTCTGACTGTATTGAACTTTATTTCTGTCCTTATTTATATATGTGGTGGACTTTTATATATAATTGGATATTAAACTAATGCATGTTTATTCTCCCTAAGCGGAGTCTAATCGTGATCTTCCTTTCTAGGGACACATTACGTGAATTCACTAGGCGAGACCAACTAGAACTCGGAGGAATCCAGGTCTGGTCCCGCCGCACGAGCTCTAGGTTTCTAAATTCGTCACACACGCAACTCCATCCAATGTTTTGTATACCTTCCCAACTCACCTGAAATCGATTATGTTTCATTTATTCTTGAATATAGTTTTTCTTCCCGATATGGCACTTGTAGAGGTTGTGTGCATAGACACAGACAATATCAAGGTCACCATTCGTAATCCAATATCCTTTATTCTCGACTGATGGATCTATTCGATCGCCCATGGTGCAAGAGTAGCTTCAAGATCGACTCAAGTCAAGGTACCATCGCGGCGATTAGTGGAATCTACATTCCCAAGACTAAGATTCGTATCGAGATATGGGCGTTATGAGTTTAGTGATGCGTTCTTCTCGACTCACCTCAATGCCCCAAAGAAATTTTCATGGACTTAATGAACCCAGTCTTCCGTCCATACTTAGATCTAGCTTGTCATCAGTTTTCATTGACGACATCTCGTGTACTCGAAGCGAAGTTGAACATGAGAGAGACATTTGGGGCTCAGGTTATACTTTAAGGCAATACTGGGCAGTATGCCAACAAAGAAATGTGAATTTTTGTCACGTTTTCGTATATGTAATTTCACGATGGCATTTACGTGAATCCTCGTAAAGTGTATGGCAAATCGAGCAACCAACCACGTTATGGCGAGTTTCCTTTAGATTAGTAGGGTACACGCAAAGTTCATAGAAGGTTCTCAAAATAAAGTAATCACTACTGCTTTATTTAGAAAGTGAGATCGTTTCTCAAAAAAGGTAAGGGTTTTCGGTTTGATTCAGAAATGGTTCTTTTCTAGGGCTCGTCAGGGAAACTTCCCACTCCTATAGATTTTAAGGTTGATATATGGAAACCCTAATCCTTGGGTTATTTGTGTAAGGATTTGAGGATTTTTGTTGGTGATATGATTTTATGGATTTCTCTCCTTTTTGAAGTTGGGGTGTGGTTTCATCCTAACCTTGATCGTCGATGATGAGTCGGGCAAAACCCTAGATTCTTGTTTAAGGTGTGGTTTGAAGATGTTTCGTTGAATAGAGTGACTCCTTTGATGTGTGTTTGAGTGTTGGGGTGACTTGGTTGAACTATGGAAAAAAAAATGGGGCTAAGTGTTTGCAGGACATATCCTGCCTGGGGTGCTCCGACCGGGTGATTCCATGGGAAGTTAACCCATGACTTTACCTTCAAATGAGTAATATGGAGATAGAATACAAAAGGTGCTTGTGTGTTGAGTGCGCGCCATCTGTGGTAACCCTAATAATGGGTGTTAAATGCTGATCCTGTAAAGCAGAGTGCACTGGGGGAACCAAGGTTTATGCCGAAGGTATATGATATATGTGAGTCGAAAGTATGATAAAGTAATGATCACTTCGAGTAATTTTTACAAGGGAGGACAGGAGAGGCTAAGGAATCTTATGACCTAGTATTGTAGTCCTCGGAGTAGCCCTCTCGGTTTCACTTCCTTAGAGACTCAAGGGACTTCAATCTACATGAGCGTGTGGATCTTATAACCTTCTCCCGGCTTACAGATCGTGATTTGATGTCGTGGGAACTCTGCACTCATTCGTGTCCAGGTGATTTTTCTAGTGATATAAACGATATTTTTATATATATATGGAAATCTTTGAATAATCGGTACATGATATTTTCTTTAAATACCCATGGTTGAATACTTTGTGAGCTCTGGTTTAAAAGCATGACATGGGTGAAGAGATTCGTGGAGAGTCCGACCATGTAGTGGACACCTGACGAAGCATCGTCCTGGGATCGGTAGTCCCAGAAGGTCAGATACTCCCATATGTGCATATCCTCGTGAACGTCCCAGCACGCAGCTATTCTCGATGATCAAGAATTTCGGGTGAAAGCCTAAAAGAGTCATCGATGAGCCGAGATGGTGGTAGTATCGCATTCATGTATTTCCATCATCAACCTATTATCTCAGAAATGCTAATGTTTTGAGATATCTTGAATTATGTATAAATTGAAATGTTTTTATGAGTACGGCTTGTTGTGGATTCACTCATCGAAATGCCTAACTCTCACTCTACCATTTCCTCCACCTATTACTGGTAGTAATGAGGCCAACCGGCTGCGTGACATGAAGGTCGGGACCTCGTAGGTTTTCGAGGATAGAGCGATTGTATGCCAATCCCTCAAAATGGAAGCATACGCTTTTGATGAATATTTGGGTTGGTTATGTGGATATTCTTAAGAATCTTGAGCATGTGGACAAGCGTAGAAAGATCTTGAGTTTGAGGTCGAGGATCGAGTATTCTTAAAACTCTCCTCGGGAAGGCGTACGCCTGTAAAGCTGAGGGGGCCAAGTCCTCGCTGTCGGACCTTCGAGAGGATCCGGGGCCATAGATTAGACTCCTACGGAGAGGAGCTTTCGAGTCCATAATACGCTTCCACATCTCCATACACAAGTATATCCTCATACCCCCACATACAGCTTCATGAGGCAACTGCAGATCGAAATGGTGGACGACTTATCCTACAGGAACAACCGCAAATTCCTCGGTAGAGAGTTATGAGCTTCTCGCAACAATATCCTTAGTGAAGATTTTCAGGAGAAACCACCTAGTCGAGGAGGCGACCTCGCAGAGTGAGGACCAAATGCCGAGCGTACCCCATCTCTTCCACATGACACAGGTACGAATTTCTGCACGGAATTTTTCTTAAGGGGGTAGTCAGAACGACCGCACTCAAATACGAGTTTTAACACATCACCAAGTTCGACCTCAACACTTGCAAGATGTGGGCCCAAGTTGACTTTTTCGAGGATTTAATAGTTTTTAGTTAACTAGCGCACTACTTAGCGCCTCATCGATAATGAGTTCACGTGACAGTTGAACGCCAAAACTGACTTACTTGATAAGAAGTTATGATCCTGGTAAGTTCAAACAGCAGTATTTTATCAATTTTCAAGTCATCCGGATGGAACCGAACAACCCTAGGCTCTATATATAAGCCTGTTTGGGTGCTGCTGTGATCCAACCCCAAACCCCGAGAGAAAATTCCAAAACTGAAAAGCAACCGGGTCAAGCTAATCTATTTTTAAAGCCGACGGTTCAAATTGGGTGGGAGAGCCGATTCTACTAATAACCATCGACATGCGCTAGACAAGGAGGAGGAGGACTCACTGTACTGGCCCACGCCGTGAAATGCCTTCTGTTACCACGGACGAGCCCCTCCCCGACGGCCCGCCGCGAAGGCGACGACGGTCGCCAACTCAAGCCCGCCCAGGTTTTCTCCCACATTTTCAGCCAACCCATGCCTTTCCACCATTTTCGGACCCGAACTCATTTCCGTGGTCCTTTTCTCCATATTCATCAATGTTTGAAAGATAACAAATTCTACTTACTGCTTGATCAGTTTTCCTACCACCACAAAGAACTCCTTGTAATTGGTGGGCAAAACATGTTCCTGGTCTCTCGGGCTTCCATTGATAAGGTTTTGTGAATTTTGGACATCATTTGTTTAGTTTTCCATTTTGTGGGGTTGTTTCGTGTAATTAATGGTAGAAGTTTGGACTGAAATAGAGTACCAATTCGGTCAAGTTTGGAAAAATTGAAGCTCGATTAGTGAAATCGGATGTTTTTATGAATTATCGATCTACTGAGAAATTAGCTCCGGTGAAAAGCCCCAATTTTTTGTGCACCGCCTATGAAAGACACCGTGTAATCGACCTGGTCGGAGTCCAATTTGGATGGTTTCTTAGTTCTGTGTTATTCTAAGGCCTTTCTGGGCAATCCAATGTTGTCAAGTTCGCCATATCGAGCCCTAAGCCAGGTGTTTTTATTTATATTATGTAGCACTCATACGTCGTCGGAGATCCATCCCGCAGGTACAGACCGAGTCACTATAGTCCGTGTGAGTATTTATATGCTTGAAAATGACGGGGGTATTATGTTGACATATCTATTGTGATTAAAGATTTCGTATATACCGACTATCAAATGGTCGTCGTATACAAATGTGATTATCACCCTATATATAAAACAAGTTATTTATTTCATGTGAATTTTGTCAACATTTTAATCGCTTTCAGCAAATTGAGTTCGGGATGAACTGTGGTATTTGAATATTTTGCAGACGTGATTTAGGTTGTAAAACCACCTGAAAAACTATTGTTTAAAAAATGGATCTTGAGATTTTCAGGAATGACTCGACATAATGCGCATTGTCGGGAAAGTACATGTGAGTAAGGGAACAATTTATATTAGTTGCCACGTGATGGGCCGTGTCTCGTGAGGTTTAGGATGACACGTGATGGATGTTCACCCGGAGGTTTAAGTTTAGGTGACATGATGGGCTAAGTTTACCCTGAGGTTTTTCAGGTGCCACGTGATGGCCGTGTTTACTGAGGTTTATTAGGTGCCACGTGATGGCCAGTTTACCCGAGAGGTTTATTAGTTGCCAAGGATGGCCTGGCTCACTCGGAGGTTTTCTATTAGTCACACGGATGGCCGGGTCTGAGGTTTGTTACCACGTGATGGCCTGCCTACCCTGAGGTTTATTAGTCAGCCACGTGATCGTCGCGTGAACTACGTTCATTAGTCGCTTACTGGCATCGTGAGGTCTGGTCGACATCGCTTATGATGGATACATGGTATGGTACGCGCCGCTGATTAACATGGTATACTATTTTAATACTTCGGTTATGGTGCTTCTTCATACGGTTATTTTCATTACGTGATCGACCTATGTCAGGTACACCGGGACATAAAGTGTTCTACCATCAGGCTCGCCAAATTGTCAGCTACGATTTCTACATATACGTCTCGGGGGTAAAGTCAGTTTTGTGAAATGTTTATAAATCCTGGAACCTTTAAAAAGAGTGAACTGGGAAGGTTTCGAGAGAAGAAATCTTTGAAAATAAAAAAATGTTGCTTCCTTATAAATCATGCCACTCACTAAGATTTATTATCTCACGTTATTGTTTTAAATCCTTCCCAGTCCGCACAGTCATAGGTTCTGCTTCTCTTCACGCCGTGATTCGACACCGCTCCTTCCCACCGCAAATTGCCTTCGACTCTATCGTCTATTTTTCGTTGTATCGACTTGTCTCCTACTGCACCTTTTAAATTCTCAAATACTCTAGAATGCCTCGATATTCAGATTGAACTTTTACGGGTCCTTATTACATGTGGTGGGACTTTTATATAATTGGGATATTAAACTAATGCATGTGTTTATTTCTCAAGTGAAGCTCCAATCGTATTCTCCCTAGTGTGGACTGCATGCTGAATTAAAGGACCACCCTGGGAACTCGAGGGAACCGGCCGAACCTCGTCAAGAAGCATGTTTTATGAGCCGTCCAAATGATGTGAAATTAACAATACCAGCCAGTACTGACGCTGACATGTCTAAGGACCGAAAGTTAATTTATCAGGACAGCCCTATTTATTAGTGAAGCGTATGTTCAAAAGACATATTATCGCTGAATGACGTCCTTCAATTCAGATGCCTGGTTAGGTCATATCGTTATCAATTGCTATAATACCCCAACAAAAATCACCAACGTGTTCCTACATGTTCCACGAATTTATCAAAATATGCAGGCGTGTCGGTCGCTTAATATTAGAGGTGGAGAGAAAACCTAATTCTTCCACATAAATGAACAAATTGAAAGATCCTGTGTATTTCAACCCTCAATAACTCGATCTTATTAGTGGCCTACAAGAACACCACAAGTTACAATATGCAATGATCGTGGGAGGACGACTTTTCCGGCACACTTCGCTTATTTTTGCGTAAAGACAAAAGGGAAGTTTTTTTCAATTTATTCGGGCTTTAAGAAACATGTGGAGCAAGAATTTAATATCGAAGACTCAATATAAAGTGTATGCGAATCAATAATGAGTACATGTTCAAGAATTCCTCATACCCGAGAAGTTACATGAATCACCGAAGGCAAATGACTTTGCTCCAAATACCCTCAACAAATGGCCTTGTTGAACTTAAAGCTAGCTCACTCACCATCGTGCTTATCATGGCTGGGCATGAAAATATGCCTAGGGAACTACTGGTAGATGCATTTCTATGTGCTTTCTGTCATCAATCTACGCCCCACGCCGTGAAAGAGGTATCTCCTTTGAAGCTCTTACTAAGTCAAATGTAAATTATTTTCGAAGCTTCGGGTCATTATGTTATGTTCATGTATCAAAAGAGTCGCAAGTCGGATTCAGGTTCGAAAATGTGCCTCATTAGTCAAGCACACTAGGAGAAAAGGATGGCGTGCATGGATTCGAGACAAAACATTTTGTTATTTCTCACTACGGGTTTCTTTGGATAAGACAAACATCATATTTCCTTGCATTTGGAAGAAGTAAAGTAGCCCCACTTGAGCCATTTTCTAGTAATATAGAATCTAGCGAAAGGGGGAGCACTAACTGATAAAATGAAATAGCACAAATGAGCAAAATGAAACTATTGTTCAAGATCAAGGAGAGTCACAGTACCCTAGTTACTGATGATTATGAAGTTCAACCTAATTACCATGCTGACTTTCTCTTTTTTGATGGGTCGATATGTGATGACGGAATCAAAGTGTTATAGAGATGGCACAAGGAGGGTTGAATGGAAGTCAGCTATGAATGAAGAAATTGAAGCCTTTCAGATAAAAATGGTACGTGGAATCTAGTACCAAAACCAAAAGAGGCCGAATACATAAATGGGTTTTCATGTGCGATGGGTCGATTCATAGATATAAGGCTCGCTACAGGATGGGGATTTTTCACCAATATGGATTAGACTATGAGGAAACCTTCAATTCTACAGCCAAGATGGTGACACCAGGTGAATGTCGCGGCGGGTGTAAGAAAATGAGGTGTATGACAACTCAATGTGAAAAATGCTTTCCTTTATGGTGAGCTGGATCGTGAAATTTATATGGAGTAGCCTCAAGGATTCATCTCACATGTTCCCCTATCATGCGTGCAGGTCGCCCTCAAAAGGCATTATAGTCTCAAGCAAGCCTCGACGTGCCTCGGTATTAGGTCAAATTATCAAGATCTCTCATTTTGTGACGCCCCAAATTTCGAGGGTCATTTTTTTTATTATTTTTTATCCAAGAGTTATTACATCACTCTTAAGCAAAACATATTAAAACTTGTTCGTTTCAGATATACACATGTCTCCAGTATCGAGATTCTTCCTATATAATTCTCATACAAATAACTAATTTGTAATAATATTTCACAAGAGTTTGATGTACAACTCTTTACACTTTATGCCAAAATATATTAAAAACTAGATCGCTCTAATATATTTTACAAAACACCAAGGCAACCCACTTGCACTCTCAGGCCCTCGGCATGAGCCGTCTCTCTCGTGTACCCGAAAGTGGGGGTCCCACGACGGCAGAGCAAAGCCCGCAAATGATAATCTCCTGGGCGTTACTTCCCCACCTAAGTGCACATGCAATGGCATACATAGCCAATCATACTTTTCATACAATTTATGCAACATTATATGAAATGTTCGTCATGCATGAGATGCGACTCATACCACAACCCAACCCAACCGACTCTCTATGCTCAACCTCGAGTCCCAATGACTCTTCACACCCGAATGCCGCGTGAGAAACCAATCACCCAGATCCAATGACTAAACTATCGATTACCAAATCTTTAATTTATCATTTCATGATTTTTTTCTTTTCAGGGGCCAAGGATTTTCTCGTTTTCACGCGACTGCTCCAACATTTTCGCCGAACTTACACTTCGTTTATTCACGCTCTTAACCGCCATCAACATTTCCGCGCCTTCACCCCGGGATTCTAATCCCGTCTTCAAACGTGCGCATTTATCATTTTGATCATATTAACTCGAATTCTACCTGACTTTGTCCCGAGCTCACCCATTCACCCCAATCGATGAATAAACAATACCCCGCACCCACACCCGACTAAGCTATGTGTGTCCGTTGCATATGAAATGCATTTTCTTCATGTTACACGCATATATGAGTGCTACATGCAACATCATCAGGCTGGGCGGATAATTATAATAACATATAATTCTCCTCCATGCACAACCCATGTTAATACATCATACAATAACAAATATTAATAATGATGTCATATTATCGCATGTTATTCATACAAGCAATAACACACAACAAGTTGTCTCAATTCGACTCCATCCAACAGGTACCTCACGAACCCTTCACAATCATGGAACCGCATTGGTTCCAATCATCTGATACTCACATCAAACAATCATAAAACCTAGAAACTTTAGTTTGAAGTCAAACCCCAACCCAACATGGCTCTGGATCATGGGTGAAACCCATTATGAAACCCTCTACTTCAATCCCAAGTTTTTGAACTAAACCATATGGCCTCTCATGGCTCTCCCATAGACATCCATACCATACTCATAATAATAAGCCTACAACATGCCGCGCACCGGGTCATGTCAAAACCCGACTATTTAGATAGACACAACCAAGCAATCACACACACTTGCGAAAATAGGTTTTCAGAATGGTTGGTGATCACCTATTGCCCTCAACCGGAATATGGATGGAATCTTGACCAATGGGATTTTCAGAGTCTAAGAACACCTGAAACGGAGTTCGAACGAAGAAGTTATGACCTTCCGGTTGAGGTCACACGCGCCAACCCACTCTAGGCCGACTGACGGCAGAGGCTGTTCCGACCGCTGAGCTGATGATCTTAACCATGCTGAGTTCACCTACAGCCCCCCAAAGGCACAGGTTTGGATCAATGGGCTTCATGGAGTCTCAAGAACACCGGGAACGGAGTTCTGACGTAAGAAGTTATGACCTTCCGAAGTTGAGGTCACACTTAGTCAAACCTTTTGTACTCGAGTTGTCCTGACCTCGTCCGCTGAGCGAGCTTATTTCTGAGAGCTCACCTACCCTCTTATATGGTGCTAGCGAAATATTGACTCAATGAGCTCCCATAGAGTCCAAGAACACCCGAAACTGAGTTCTGACGAAGAAGTTATGACCGGTCCGGTCGGAGGACCACGCCCGCCGACTCCTACTAGCCGACCTCTACCGAGTCGAATCTCTACAAATCTCTGACCTCATGCTGCTGACCTCATCGCTGACTCCCACAGCCGACTCTCCTCTCAATTAGACTGTTCAGGGTAAAAGGACCATAACTTGGTCTAGAGGTCCGGATTGAGAAATTCAAAAGCCTAACATCAAGTTCACTGATGTGGCTACAATTTACCAGAAGGAATCACTACAAAATTTCCTTTCTTTCCCACCCAAAAACCAGCCTAAAGTCCTAAGCACGTGTACTACTGCAATGTGGCAGCTTCTATGGTTCAAAATAATATAATCAAACATTCCTTAGGAAGAGCAGAACCACCACACAACCCTGTGGTAGAAAATAAACCAAAGTAGAGAAGGAGAGTTTATCGAAACTCCCCGATTCCCAGGCCTCTACTAGAGTTCTTGGCCGAGGAAAGATTTTCCCCTCTGCTTCACTGTAAACCGATGGTCCGATCAAGCCGGAAAAATCTAGAGAAGGTAGAGCTCTATCATAACTCTTCCTCTCAAATTTTGGTTTGCCTTTCTCTCCTCTCCCCTTCCAACCGATCGGGAGAAACAGGTGTCAAGGAACACTCGCTTACTCATTCAATTCTAAGCTGGTTCCTCGATTACCCTTATCACCTTATCCATTCACTTATTTCCCAATCACAGCCGCACGCTCTTCTCGGGCCCCACTAGCCTATTTTTTTTTACTTCGCTTCCACTTCGACAACGTCTCATCTCAGCCACTAATCGCGCTAAGCGTACCGCACTACCTCGACATGTGCCTCGAAAAACGCGTGAAATTTCTCGAATTATATCGCAGAATTCGATGAAATTCGACGGTAGCTAGATTTCATGAGACGCATTGCAATGGTGAAGTCCATTTTTGTCATTCGAGATTCAGAAAATTCCTTATTTCAATCGAAATTACTATTTTACCCTTCAGTAAATTCGGAATTTTCCGTGGTTTCACACATTTCAGGGCTTTAATTTTTCAAGTTATGATCCTACTTATTTGTGAAATTCATTTCATCCATTTATAATATACTTCTCTTATGTGGATATGATTATTACCCATCTTATAATAACATGCCGAAATTGCTCAACTTCGTGATGAGTTAATTCATCTGCTTTTTTGAAATGAAAAATCTGTGAGGTTCATTCCTTTAGCTAAGAAATATTACCACAAATGTAAATGGATTTTTCATTTCAAAGATCTTATGCTTCCAAGTTTTGCTAACTCGATTTGGTATGAGAGATTCCACAATAGCAGCTACCCAATGGAGCCACAACTTGCTGCAAAAAGTAAGGAGAGCCATTAAATGATGTCACAGTACCGACATACCAGGGGTAGTTTGCTTTATTTAACTATTACTGTGCCCGATATAGTATATGTTGTTGGTCTCAATTTATGGAGAGTCCTTGTACTGTCATTTGATCAAGGTAAAGAGAATTGTTCAGATATGTGAAAGGAATATCGGAGGCTGTTGGGTCTCTTTTACAAGGAAAAACGATCTTTCTTTCATGGTTATGCAAAACAATGTAATGGGCCGGAAATATAGATCGATGCCACCAACTATCAACCCTGCTGATATTATTATTTTAGTATTGGTTCTGCCATGATTGGGTAGTAAAAAAGGCAACATAATCGTTTATCATCTCTCAAGCACATTGAAGCAATGTAGCCACCGCCGCAACACAAGACACCGGTATTTCGATTAAACGACTTTCAAGTTATCGGGTTTGGTCGTCAATTATCCAATTTAATCGGCTAGACAATGAAAGCACAAATAAGTTGGCGAAAGGACAGCCATGCCACATAGCACACGGTCCATTACCATTTTGTTCGTGAAAAGTGTTGAAACAAAGAGATTGTGTCAAGAAAGTGGGAACAATGACTGTTATTTGACGTTTTGTACTACAAGCTCACCTGCAGCCTCGAAGTCCTCTTTAGCCGTTGGATGCTTCATATTTGCACTAAGGGGGAGAGTTTTGCAAATTAGTGCCATGAATTTAACAAAGTTATTATTTTTATTATTGACTTAGGCTTTATTTTACTAAGTATGAGTATTTGTTCGGAAGTCCCTTTTGTTTTTAGAGCCGCATGGGCTTCTGGTCAACGGATCATGTTGCCGCACTTTAGCTATCGTTTCACGTGCTAGGATACCGATAAATGGCCAAGTGTCGCAACTTAGTTGAGAATGTTTAGGACTAATGCCTTCCTGTAACTTTTGGTGAGTTTTCTCATATTAAAGTTCGCATTTTAGAAATCCATATCCTTTCTTTGTTTATCGCTTTCTTTATATTTCGTTCATCATTTGCCTACTATTTGTTTCTGTTCTCCTTATTTTGGAAAAATACTTAGGGTGCAATCGCAAAGATGTCTTCCTTTTTCTTTCTTTTTTTTTTTTTTTTGCTTCCTTTGTTTTCTCCCTTCAAACCGATGATTGAAACTTTGATTTTAAACTTTTCTTAAGCTTGAAGATTTTTTTTTTTTGAAATAGAAATGTTATTGATTCAAACTAGTAATACATCTAATTGAGACACATAATCACCCCACTATTGTTAAAGGATTTGACGCAACATCCGGTGTTAATAGCTCTAACATAATGACCTCCGACATAAGCCATACATTTGAAAATTCTATTATAATCGGACTTCATAAGATTTCCTATTTCTATATATCATATTGATTTTACCTAATTTGAATTGATGTTTGTGTCCTGATCAAATATGTTTTGCTCCTCGAATCGCCTAAAACACTATTACCGGCCGTAGTGCTTCACTAAAGCCAACACAAACAAACACGCCTTAAGGCCAAGACGATGAAAAACACGAATACACGCCTAATAAGATGATGACCACCACGAAAAGGCTAAAAATCACCTCTTGTTTCCGAGGAAAAGGGTTTGAAGAGAAATCAAGCTAGAACTTAAGCTTGAAGATTAATCACACTGATATTAATCCTGTTTTATTTTCCAACTTCATTCATGCTTAAAGAAACGCTTCAATATTACACACTAGATCTACTGTGAAGATATCATTTATGAATATTTAGAGATCAATATTGTGTGTTGAACTATTTCGCTACTATTTTCGCATCGTCATAGGACTTAAAAACCAAAATTTGATGCCTACTTCCACAAACACACCCACCAACACGCCCACACACACACACATTAGAACTTAAAATCATTAAGGGTAAAGAATAGTGACTTTAAATGTTAAAGCTTAGACATAAAATCTACACACACCCCATTATTCTAGACTTAAAATCATTAGTGGTAAAGAATAGTGATTTTAAAGGTTAAAGCTTAGACATAAGATTTTACAAACATCCCATCATTTAGGACTTTTTTTTTTTGAGAGAGATTGTACTTAAAATCGATCACTGCTAGAAAGAATAATAGACTTTAAAGGTTAAATTTCAGATATAAAACCAAATATCCTAAATTGATATACTCTTTTGTGTAAGGAAGTGAAGGAACTTTGTATTATGAATAGGATTGAGATTTTCATTTAACCTATAAGATTTTATGTTTTTAGTTGGTATACTTGCTTGATTTAATATTAATTGATTAAGAGAAATAGGTTAAACAAATACTGTAGTGTTTTTAAAGTTAAGTTGTAAGATTTATTACTTGATATTGTGAATCTATTTTTTCCTTAAATAAGTAACCTTTAAACACTATGTCTACCAATTTAAAATTTTAG
>JAEQBH010007158.1:0-328716 GCA_016808115.1 Tetrastigma voinierianum | reverse complement strand
AAGTTAGTCTTTTGTTTTGAGAGCTAATTCTCATGGTGTATGGATGAAGAGTTTCATTTATGGGCTTAGAATCGTTGATTCTATATCGGAAGCCACGAAGATATATTATGACAATTTAGCTTCAATCTTTTTGGCTAAAAACAATAAAAGAGGAAGTCGAAACAAAAACATCAAGTATTTAGCCATAAGAGAGCATGTTATGGATAAGATAATGGTCATTGAACACGTTAACACTAAATTGATGATTGTCGATCCTTTGACGAAGGGCATGCCACCATTATAATTCAAGGATCATGTAGATCGTATGGGCATTGGTCTTGTAATTTTGATTTCCTTTGAATGAATGAAATTATATTTTTTAGTTTTGATTTCTCTCTTTTGTCTAATGCACATATTTATTTTTCATTTTAAGATATATAAATAAAGGTATGGATCAAGAATAAACATATGGTTTATTCATTAAGATATATGGGTGATTATTATAAAACATGATACATTATAATACATGATACATTGTAATACATGAAAGATAGTACTCGCTTTAGAGGACCTATCACCATAATTCGTGTATCTCGTCTTGTTATGGGGTATATAGACCAAATGAGAGAATGTTGATGATTTTTACTGCCACTAGCTTCACCAAAATGTTGTCCATATATGACCACACCAAGAACACGTCGATCTAATTGAAGTCGGCATTTTGCTGCCATCGCCACCTTCACCAAAAGTGTGGTCCATATATGACTACACTTGGAACACGTCGATGACCATACATGGAAATAGCGCTTTGGCCACGTCGATGCCACAATCACCTCGACCATTCGTAGCCTGCGTGATGAGCGGAGGTCTATATATATCAAGCGTGTTGGTCCACAGAGTTCATTCTCATTCTGAGTACACCATCATAGAGGTGAGAAAGAAGATTTTGAAAGAGCAACTCAAATTTTAATTTCATTCTATTATTTACATTTAAAGTTGATGATAGAAAGTGCATCCTGATTCATTCATTCTATTGCATCTTGAATGCTTGTTATGAATCAAGAGCAAGAACAAATCGTGTTCTAACAAAAACAAACAAACAAACAAACAAACAAACACCACCTCAATTTTCTTCTAGTTACAAAGGAGTAAGTTTGGGATGGTCAAATTCCACATACCAACAGGGATTTTGATACAACAAATAACAGAAAATGCTTACTAAGCCCTTATTCCACAAAAACCTGATCTCAAGGTTATCACAAAATATATTTTCTTTTATCTTAAACTCATGAAAGATGAATCATTAATTCTCAGTGATTTCTTTCTAGTTTTTCAAAGCTTGTTCTAAGTATTTTTGTTTCTATAAGAAACAGTTTCCTTGCAAAATTCATTTCAAAAAAGCACAATTTGGTGATATTATTACCATTTCTAGAATAGATTTAGCAATATCTACTATTGTGAATATTGCTCATTGGGACACATTTTTCAATTTTTAGTTTAAAAAATAGAAGACAATTATAATTTTGATATAAAATATAGCAGGGAACTTTTTTAATATTTTAATTTAGGTCATCATTTTTCAAACTAAGGTGACATTTGTTTTTTTTAGTTTTTTTGTTCTAAGCAAAATTTTTCATTACTTATTGATGAATTTTTAAAATTTTTGATTGAATAGAAAAAACAAAAATATTTGGCTTTTTGACTTTTTAATGCTTTTTGAATTTTTTTCTATTAAGAAAAAATTAGATATTCAAAAATAAGAAAATCATATATTTTATGATAAAATTGAAACTCTCATAATTTTGCTAATTAAATAAAAACATATATTTTAAAATTTTTATTTAAAAATTTATTGTCTCAAAACTTAGATAAAAATTAAAATATTGATTTTTTTTATAAAAAAATAATACTTAATCATATTAAGCATTATTAAAAACAAAAGTTCTATTTAGTAATAAAACAAATGGCACCTCAGTAAAAAAATTTCTTACATTCATTTCACACAAAAAACCAAACGGCATTGTAAATTTATTCTATAAGAACTACTTTTAAAAATTTAAAAATTTAGGCTAGCAAAATTTTTTAATCTCTTAATTTTTCAAATAATCCTAATTTTTATATTTTAGATGAAAATGATTTTTATTTTCTATTTTAAAAAATAGAAAATAAGAAAGCTGCACATCGATACCATTCTTA
This sequence comes from Tetrastigma voinierianum, assembly GCA_016808115.1. Classification (NCBI taxonomy): domain Eukaryota; kingdom Viridiplantae; phylum Streptophyta; class Magnoliopsida; order Vitales; family Vitaceae; genus Tetrastigma; species Tetrastigma voinierianum. The sequence goes on along the minus strand of JAEQBH010007158.1, from coordinate 326,541 downwards.
CCAAATCAGGCCATGCGCTTTTCTTGGAATGAACTCCTTTGAAAAAAGATAAGACTTTTTTTTTTCTTTGTTTATGAACACAAATTATTTTTTTAATTTTTATTTTGTCATTTATTCACTCGTTGTAATATTATGTTATTATAAGAATTTGAAACCATCTATTCCCTAATCCATAATTTTACCATTTGAGTTGGTCTTAAGGGCAGCACAAATTATTAATTAAGCACAAAACTTAAAATTAAGAAAATCTATAAAATTACTAAAATTATATTATATGTAGTACAAAATCTTTATGATTGTTTTTAAGAAATTTAATTTAATTTATTAGGCCCTTGATATATAGATGAGAAGCATTATAATAAAAGATCTAAAAATCATAAAAGATAAAAGAACATCCAAATTAATAACATAATCGATGGCTCCAGAAACTTATATTTAATTATTAGTCTGCGTTTGATATTATTATTATGGTTGAAATATTAACCAGTTAAATTTATATAGCAGGTGATGATAGTGATTTGATTTGTGTCTTGATCGGATATCTTTGTTGGTTTGAATCGCTGCCATCTGATAAGCCTCCACATAAATAAATGTCGCGCTCGGCGAGACAATGAAGCGTTATTATCGAGGCGATATGTCGCGCGTCGTAATAAGACGGCGTCAACCATACGTTACGGTAAAAGAGCGACAAGCTACTGGCGTCATCACCCAAGGCAGCCGATAACCGCGCGTCGTATCAGTGGCCAAACTGCGTCGTGAAAAAAAAGCGATTGAAAAAACCTATATCTATATAAAATAATCACTTTATTGACGAAAAAAATGCTGAAAAGAAATGTCGAGTAGTGATTTCATGACAAGAATAGCAAAAAATTTATCTCTTTTTACTTAAGGAAAAAAGGTTAACAAAAAAAAATAAAATTGAAGAAAAAGAGGTTAGGAATCTTTATGATTGTAACATAGTCTAATGATTAATATCTAAATTTATATAATCCTTTAAGACATATCTTCCATTTCATTTCCAAATTTAAACCCAGTCATTCCAAAAAATTCTGAAAATTCTAAGTCAAGCGAAAGAAACAAAGAAAAAAAAGGAAAGAAAAAAACTTCAATTTTAATGAAGTTTGGTAAAACCGTCCCTACAACCACCCTCTCCTTTCTCCTTCCGTTTTTCTTCTTCTTCTTCTTCGTCTTCTTCGTCTTCTCTCCGTCTCCCGTTTCTAATCATCTAAACGGGGGAGAGACCGCATAGATCAATCAATCCACGCTAAACGGCGTTGTTTTGTTCCTTGAAGCTGGGAGACGGCGTCGTTTGGGTCTGGTCGTGGTGAGATCCGATGGCGAGAGCCAGATCGTCGGCGAGCAGATTGAGGTATTGCAATCCCTCGTACTATCTAAAGCGGCCGAAGCGTCTGGCCCTTCTGTTCATCGCCTTCGTCTGCATCAGTTTCTTGGTCTGGGATCGCCAGACTCTGGTCAGAGAACAGGAGGTAAATCTTTTTAGAGAAAATAGAGGAAAAAAAAAAAGATTGTAGTATACAATCAGATTTTTGTTTTTGTTTTTGTTTTTTTAATTTTTGAGTGGGACTAGAGATTTGATATAGCAATTAGTATTTTCCCCCTATGAACCGTTTGAGCCATGATCTGTTGCTGAGCGGATGGAGGAAAGTTTTTTTTGAAATGCCAATACACGTAAAAAGATTTAAATTTTTTTCATTTTTTGGGGGAAATGAATTAGAATGCAAAGCGTAAGATTAAGGATTTATCCTTTTTAATTTATAATTTTTTTTTTTTGGAAATTCATTTGAGCAATGCTTAGCGGCTAACAAAATGTAGGAAAGCTTGGGAAACCTAAAGATAAAAGTTGGATTTTCCTTCACTTTTTCTGTGGGGGAAATGAAATAATTCGAAGCTTAAGATTCAGGATTTCTGGGTGCTGGTGTTGTTGTTTTTAAGCTGTTTGTGTGATGTTTTGTTCCTGAGAAATGTAGGAAAATTTGGGAAACACTCAACTAGTAGTCACATGTTTTCAGGCTATAGACAATACAAAACTTAAGATTTGGAATTTTGTAACTGTGGAATTAATAATTTTTCTTTCTTACCAAAGGATATTGTAAATTCTTTATTTTAGTTTTGATTTTTTGTTATGTACATTGTAGTTCTGTTTTTTATATGAATTTCAGAATGAATGGGTTATATTATTTCTCGAAGAATGAAATACAAATTATATTGGCTATACACGATAAAATCAGGAAAAAATTCAAGAAAAGTTACAGCTAGGAGACATAATCTGGTCCTGATTTCTAAGACTATATAAACTGTATTCCAAATACAAGATAACATAAAAAACTAATCCTTGACATGTTTCTAATTTCTTGGACTGTACAACCTACATTTTCAAATACAAATTAACGTCAAAGATTAATCCCCTAAGAGTTGGATAGGCTTAAGTAAGCCGGCTGGGTGGATTAGTGTAGCTTTTGGACACTCCTCCTCAGGCTGATTTGAAGATATCTTCCATTACCAGCTTGCAAAGTAATCTCTCAAATTGCTTCTTTGGAAGTTCCTTAGTAAGTATATCTACAATCCATTGTTTAGTTGGAAAATCAAACCACAATCCAATTTCCCCTTGATGAAATGCTTATCAACTTCTACACATTTCATTTGTTCATAATTTATGGAGCTGGAATAGATTGTACTTAGGTGAAGAGGCTTCTTCAGTCATAGGCTTTTTGGAGTGGTTGCCTTAAGTTGAGGGGCGGTGAGGTTTTTTTGTTCTGCTTGCTCATTTGCTCTTTTGGCTGGCTGCATACTTCCTGTATACTGTGCAACATTTTTTTTTTGTATTTTTGTTTATCTATTAAAAAAGAAGAAGAAAAACTTCCACACATTTCATTCCATCATGGGGTGTTGGGTTACATGCCATAACAATGGTAGACTTATTGTCACAGTCAGACTTTTTTTATTTTCAATGTGCAAACCAAAGTTTGTACTGGGAATCCTAGTGAACAGATGGGGTGCAACCCCTCTATATGAGCCTTCCCCCCTAAAATAGCAAATCTGTCTTCTATAATTAACTGTTTCCCCATATAAATTTTCATGTAACAAGTATCTTCACCCAAAAAGTTTTATGCTGAAAACTGAAGCTTGCATATTTTAATTTGAAGAAGAATCGGTTCCCAGTTGTCTTCATCTTCTAAAAAAGAAATTTAATAGCTAGATTTTGCAGGTTAAGTGCAAACTGAATGCAAATTGGAACATTTGAAAGTTTTGGTAAGAAATTTAAAATGCTTATTCTTTGGTTGCAATCCAGCTTCAACCAGTGTAATATGCTTAACAGTTTTTTTAGAGCACTGGTATCATACCTAATATCTACATATTAGAAAATTCTAGGCTATAGTTTTCCCGTTGTGTTTTCAGTCAAATCTTTGCCCAATTCAAAATATTTATTTTATTATTTAAACACAGAGTAACAATACATATTAAGTGGGTTCCAGTGGGAAAAATTGAACATTGCTAAATATCCAAGTTCTCCGAATGACACTTTCTTCAATTCCCTAGAAAGCAGTTGATATTTGCCTTCATATGGCTTCTTATTGATTTAGGTTCGCAAAGAACCAACTTGTCGTTACCTTGATCTGATTTTCAAATAGTTGCTATTACATTATGTGTGTATGTATAGATTGAATGAGTGGTTATATTGGCAGCTTGATGAATTGAAGAGTGATGGAGGAAATGCTGGTGGCCTCAGTGGCAAAAATAGTAAATCCTCCATGAAAAATACTGTTCCGGAGGACCCCATTGACATTCAGCGAAGAGAGAAAGTAAAAGTGCTGTAGCTTCATGCGTGAGTTAGGTAATGAAGTATCGCGTCAGGGACAGATGAACTTCAGGTTTCATTGATCCTTTTTTTGTTTTTGTTTTATATCTACATAGATCTTGTACTTATGTCCAGTGCCCCACTCCACTACCTTCAGTTTTTGTTTTATTTCTAAATTATTTCTTCACAATGCAATCTTTACTACATTTTTGCCTATATTTTATATTTTTAATACAAATATGTTCCATCTCTCTATGAATCAAAGATGGTTGGCATATGATAATAGAAGTAATACTATATTTTTATTGACAAATCCGACGAATGCTTCACCAAAATCTTTTAAAAGACTTCAACTTAAATAACTGAAGGAAAATGATAGGGAAACTATTGCATGGTCTGTCCCATATTTTTATATATGTATCCAAAAGACATAACTTTGGATGTAGAATATGGTGAATATCCAAAAGACACAACTTATATATGTAATATCTTAAGAGTAGTATCAATATAAAGACCCTATTCATGTGCTTTCTCTGTAGGATGTCTTTATACTTGTGCTATTGGATTGCTGATGAATCAAAAGAAGAAAAAACAAATGTGAATTTTATGAATATTTTAAAATTGGGGGACCCCCTATCCCCCTATCCCCGTATCTCTTTGTCTTGGGAATGGATATCTTAATGATTAGTAGTAATTTGTGGGAAGGGAATTTCTGTCTGGATGTAAGGTGAGGGTGCTAGAGAGGAGAATTTGGAGGTGTCTGCCTTCTCTAGAGATGATACCCTTTGTTGTTAGTAAAGATAATCTGACCAATTAGCTGTTTGAGATGGATCTTGATGTGGTTGAGGAATTTTGCTCGGGTGAAATCAACTTGAGTAAACGAGATTTTCCCTTATTGGAGCGGGAGAATATTGGTCTTTGACGGAGTTAGGAGCTGCTGAGCCCAGGCTCGTTGCCTGCTACGTATTTGGGCCTCACAGGGTGCGCAGTCGATTAGGATGTGGGATACCATCGAGAAGGTTTAGAAAGGAGGCTAGGTTGGTTGGAGCGTTAATATATCTCCCGAAAGGGAAGAGTTACACTTATCGAAGTACTCTATCTAATCTCCTATCTATTTTATGTGGCTTTTAGGATCCAGTCTCGTGTGCAAAAAGTAGAAAAAATCCGGAGGACTTTACGTGGGAGTGGGGGATGCGGAAAGAAGCCTCACTTAGTTGAGTTGGGCCACGGTGTGTACAGATAAAAAAGTTGGCGGCTTGGGGGTCAGAGGCTTACACAATCTAAACAAAGCCTTGTTAGGAAAATGGTTGTGGCGTTTCGCAAACGAAAGGAATTCCCTTTGGAGGAAGACTATTAGGAGCAAATTTGGGGAATCGAAGGGGGGTTGGTGCTCCGGGGAAAATAGGAACAGTTTTGGGACAGGTTTATGGAAAGAAATTAGGAAAGGATGGGATTTGCTTCACTTAAATGCAAAATTTGTGGTTGGTAATGGTAGCAGTGAGTTTTGGAAAGATGCAGGGGAGGCTTTGTGCATAAACGTTCCGTGTTGTTTGGCAGCGAGTTCAGAAGATATCAGTGGTGGAGTTTGGGATGTTTCGAACGTTGGTGGATGGTCCCCTCGTTTTAGCAGGAGCCTTTCAATGATTGGGAAGTGAGGGAGGTGGTGAATTTTATGAAAATGATCCATCCCTGGAAAGTGGTCGCAAATAGGGAGGACAAGCTGGTCTTAAAAGTGCCAGCTATTTATTGATAAAGCTCTTGCATGAGGTTTTGATCTGCTGGCCCAGAGACAACACCTTACCTCTGCCTTGTCAGTTTGAACGTGCTGGTCCCTTAAAGGTGGGTTTTGGGAGCGTCTTGGGGAAAGGTGACTCTGGGCTGACTCAAGCGAGAAGATCGCCCAGCCAACGAGATCTTTACCTTTGTGAAGAGGAGGAGGGATCACAAACCATCTTCTAGTTCATTATTCGAGAAGGCCCGAGTGCTTTAGGAACTTATTTTGGCTATAGTGGGGATTGGATGGATCTTCCCGCTGTAGTGCGACGGTCGCCAGCTGCGGCGAGGGCAAAGTGGGCAAGAAGCGCAAGAAAGTTTGGAGGGCTGCGCCTTTGTGCCTCTTCTGGGCAGTGTGGTGCGAGAGAAATAGAGTGGTCTTCGATAATGAGACATTCTCGATGTATAGATTAAAGAATTCTTTCATTTGTAGCTTTTCGTCTTGAGCCAACGTGTCTAGTGGGGTTAGAGATAGAAGTATTTTGGATTTTTTAACCTGGTTGGGGTATAGGTAATTGTTTTCGGGTTTGGGGTTTTTTCTTCATGTTTTTGGTCCTTCTCCAGGCTTTGTCCCCTTTGTATACTCCCAGTGTACTTTTGGGCAGCTTTGCTGTTTTTTGTGATCAATGCATGTTTCTTTATCCATCAAAAAAAAAAAAAAAAAAAAAAAAATTTATGAATATTTTAACTGAAGGAAAATGGTTAGGAAACTGTTGCATATATATATAAGACCCTGTTCATGTGCTTACTCTGTATGATTTCTTTATACTTGTGCTATTGGATTGTTGATGAATCAAAAGAAGAAATTTTTTTTTTAAATTTTATGAATATTTTAGAAACTGCATGTTATAATATTCCAAAAATAATTTCTTTCTAGGGAACTCTCAAATAATCAAATTACGTGAAGAGTTATGAAATCTCAGCTTTGTAACTAGATATCTATGATTTCATAGACGTTCCTAGATTTATGGCATTTGTATTTTCATGGTGTTTATGATGTTTCATTTTAAACATGCAAATTCTCATTAACATACATTCTTTTCCCCTTAACAGCCACAATCCAAGAATGGTGTCAATAGTTTTGGAGGTCTTGGAGCAACATTAATAGATTCTCTTGATACATTATATATAATGGGACTAGATGAGCAGTTCCAAAGAGCTAGAGAGTGAGTTTTAGACTTCAATTGTTTTTCTCAATTACTTGGATTTTATCTCTTTTACTCATGGCAGTTAAATTGTTTTCCTTACTCTCATAGTACCAGAAAAAGCATTAAGGGGCTTCCATAGTTTACTAAGGTCACAGTTTTAGAAGAGCTCTTCTCTCTTCTCTTTTAATGTATTCATTTTTGGAGTTCTGTTGTCTTTATCTTAGATTATTTATTTTTTGACTTTTATTAATTTCTCAACTCTTATCTCTAATTAATTCTATTTGCTTTCCTCCAAACGAATGCTTTTCTAATCCTTATTTTTCTGTTTCAATTGTTTACTCCTCTCTCTCTCTCTCTTTCTCTCTCTCATTCTCTCTCTCTCTCTCACTCTCTCTCTCTCTCTCTCTCTCTCTCTCTCCGCCCCTTATCCCTCTCCCTTTCTGTGAAGATCTTAAATTATAATTTTTTCGATGTATCATATTTATGCACTTGTTAAATACATGCCTACGGTATTTATGTTTTGTAGTTTTGGTAATTCAATTTCCTGCTTAATACTAATGTGTTATTCATGGCAGCTGGGTTGCAAACTCATTGGATTTCAACAAGAATTATGAGGCTAGCGTTTTTGAGACGACCATAAGGTTGCATTATAAGGTTTAATATTTAGATAGTTTAATTTGTCCTTTCTCTTGTTTGGAAGAACAGTTATGAGCTATGGTGTCCTTGCAATCTTTAAGATGAACCTGAGAATGAAATCTTGCATTTCTGACGTAATTTTTGGATTTTTTTTTTATTTGAAATATTGAACTCCAGAGTTGTAGGTGGACTACTTAGTGCATATGATCTCTCAGGGGACAAAGTGTTCCTTGAAAAAGCTAGAGATATTGCCGATAGGTTGCTACCTGCCTGGAATACACCTTCTGGGATACCCTATAACATTATTAACTTAGCACATGGAAATCCACATAACCCTGGATGGACTGGAGTAAGTATCTAGTTTCTGGTTGTTCTCTTGTCACTATTTATTGAAAGTTGTTTTATTTATCTGTTTATTTATCTGTTTATTCTTGCCTTCTGCTGATTGATTATTCTATTTTGGCAAAGTTTGTCTTGGGCTTAGGTATGGAAATCATGCAACTTAGTTAATGTGGCTTATTTGGAAAAATATTGTTCATTTATCATTTCACTATGTGATTACTGCGACTTAGTCATAAGCAATGCCTGGAGTTCTTAATTACAGCTTGGTCTACTGCTGACCTAAAATTAATCTTCTACTGGCTGCATTTTGGCATACATCATGGTGTGATTTGGCTTGTTCTTAAATCCTAATGACTTAACTATGTGGCATGATTGCATGAGCATGAACACGAATAAGTTGTCCACATAGATATGTAAACTTGGTTAGGTAATGAGTAGCTTCTGTTGTGGGGTGAATGGGATGTTCTAGAAAAGGGGGAGATGTTTTATCTCCTATTTCTAAATTTATTGTGAGGCTTCGTATTCATTTTCTAGATCTGTTTACACATTTCAATTAATTGAGACAACATGGTGGCAAATCATCAAAATATGAAAGGTAATCAGGATTGAGGCTTATTGAAGTTCTTATAGTTGTGAGTCAGAAATGGTGGAATCGTTTGTCTCATATTCAAGATAGAGTGTTAGCAAGGATGATAAACAAGTGGAAGCTGTCCCAAAATGTTTGCTACTCTCTTCTGTATGGAATTACTCTGAAGCATGAGTCTGGAACTCCATCTGTTTTATGCATAGAAAGACTGGGTTTTCCCATCCATTTTCCAGAGTTTATTTTCATTGAGTTAGGTGAAGCAGGATTGTAGTAGAGTTCATTTTCACCAGCCTAGGTGGAATGGGATTGTAGCTAGTTGGTATTGCTTGCAAATAGGATGGAAATTGGTATAATAATTTGTTTAGGCATTTTGATCCCTGAATAACTTGGGAGTTTGTGATCTGTTTGTTTGATCCTCGATGTTCCATGGGTATTTCCTAAGCTAGCTAAGGACACTTTTATTTAGTAGGCAGTGATGGGTATTTCCTCAGTATGCAAAGGGAGGAGAAAATCATGCAATTTATTCCTCTCTGCCTATTTCTCTGTTCATGGAAGAAAGGAAAATGTAAAGGATCTTCAATGCTTTGGTGCTGTTGAAATTGCTAGTAAAAGATGTTTGTAAGAAACCGATATTTGTGTGCTTCAGAAGATTATTAGGAATGAGAGACTATCCTTTCCAGATTCGTTTGATGGCTTGATATTTTCGGGTGCCCTTAGTTTCTTCCCTATTTTATTGTGGACCATGGGGTATAAGTCACTTGTTGACTTAACGCTGCACGGGGCTATCAATCCTCATGTGTACACTCTTTCTTTTAGTAGGCAAATAAATAATTGAATTGCTACAAAGGAGGCACAAACCTTATGCATAGCTAGGAAGTACACACAGATTGCCAAAGCAGCAATAGATAGACTAGAAAAAATCCATAGCACAATAACCACACCCTCAAACAGTGTCCAGCTCTTGAGAAAAGAAAAGGTGGCTTCATCCACAGGATCCCTTATCATTCAAGCAAGATTTGAGTGTAGAAATATGGAAAGTAAAATCAAGGAAATGTCAAGGACAACTCAAAGTAGATGGATTAAGGATATCATCGTATGCTACCCCTTCCACATTGTGGAATTAGTGGCTCATTGGTTCTTCTTCTTTTTCTGCATGTACAATTCCTTTTAACTGAATTCTAACATCCCTTGAACTAATTGGTTATGAGGGGCTTTTTTCATATTGTCACATTGTATGAATCAGCCCAACAAATATACGTTCCAGCCACTACAAACAACTCTCAAGTGGATTTCTGCGAAGGCTATCCCATCAACTCCAATTTCCAATCATGAAAGCTCTTGGGCAAATGTGGATGTGGCCTCGACTGCCATCCTCCATTCATAAGTAAACAAACTTTCGTGGAAACTTCTAGCAACAACTATCTAGCAAAGACTTATGGATCACACACAAACAGCCCCTCTTAGCAGTTTCCAAGATTCAATGGCTCTCTTTTTCGTTCTTCCATCCTCCATTCATATGTAAACAAACTTTCATGGAAACCTCTAGCAACAACTATCAAGCCAAAACTTACGGATCACGCACAAACATCTTATGGTGATATTCTAAGATTTTAACTGATGATTGACTTGGTGTTATAAAATGTTCATGGATCCTTTTTTAAAAGTGTCCAACCTATTGCTACATAGATTAGGTCTGTTTCAGATTACTTTTGGCCTTTGACTTCTATCGGGAGCTTGCTAAATCAAGATTATAAACATGTAAATCATATAATCCAAGAAAGGGCTTCCAATGGAACCTACATGATCCTTGCTTCCCTGTTAGTCTTTTTTTTTGCCAAAAGAAGTCTTTCCCTGAAATTATAAAAAACATACATAAGTTCTTATGGAGCTCAAAGGAAAAAAAAAAAAAAAAAAAAAAAAGAAGAAAAAACCAAAAAGAAAACAGCATCTTTTTTGATCAGTAAAAAACAGAAAATATATTAAAAACTTGAGGCATAAAAGCTCCCGAAAAGAGTATACAAGAGGAGTACAAAATGGGAGAACACCAACACTTTCACCTATACCCCAGCCAGGTTATAAACTCTACCAAAGAATTTAAGTTATCAACACTATACAACTTAGCCCACGACCATAAGGTGAACAAAAAAGAAGATTTCATCCTGAGAGCAGAGAGGGTCTCATTCTGCGAGTCATGTTCCTTTCATTCCCAGTCAAAATAAACAAGAGAATGTGACCATACTTTATTAGCTTTTTGCCAACCAGCACTGACAGAGGGTTATTAGGCAGATTAAGGAACACCCAGTTATAATCCATAATGGCCAAAAAAAGATTCCTAACACCTTGGCTCTCGAACAAAGTATGGAGCAAATGATGTGTTTGCTCATCCTCTTCGCATAAAAAACACACATTTGAGAGGATCCTCTCCTCTTGAACAGTCGAGGAAGCACCTTGCCTTGAGCTTAAGTGGCAGAACAGGGGAACGATTGGGTTCAGGATGGAGCGCAAAATGCGCTAGGAGAGATACATTGTTAGCTTTCGGTACATAAGTCTGGCGAGAAACAAAACTAGGCTGGTCTCCTTTAAATTGACCGATCCTCTCTTGAAGGCCACCCCAATTTTCTGTTTGAAGGAAAAAGAAGAACCTTTACCTCATCCATCTCCCGATCATTAAAAGGTCTTAGAGAGACGGGGACGACCCCCGAATCCTCCTTGAGGAGTCCCAGGCTTACGCTACCTTGCATATTTGTGGCTGCCAAGTTAGACGAGAGTGGGGAAGCATTCTGATATCCCACTGCTTGCTGGGGATCTTTGCAGCCTCGAGTCATTTCTAAGGAAGAAGTGAGTTTTGAGAAAAGGCGAGCCAATTTTTTAATAGATGTCTTTCCATAACCCAGTACTATAACCTCCTATGTCGTGGTGTTAAACCCCCATCTCATCCCCAATTTAGTGCGATCACAGTCACCAAGAATCCTCATTAGCGGTGGCCCAACACCACTTACAAATGAGCTTTAGTCATCTTGGAGGCTTCTCACCCCAGAGACCCCGCTCCTTTTTCTAGGCAAGTTTGTTTTCCGGTTGTGGTGAGTTTCTCTCTGGGTGCCACCACCCGTAGAAAGTCTCTGCGAATCTTATAGGTCTTGAACAAACAATCTTTTGCATTCTAAACAGGGAAAGAAAGTAAATAGGAAGGCTAGACAGTGTACTCCGAATGAGTGATCCTTTCCCCCTTTGAGATATATTGTCTTTTTAGGGTTAATGACGCCTTACAAATCTTTCTTCGATGAATCCCAGGCCCCAGTAGCCTGTGAGGAGCCCCAAGTGGAAGACCCAAGTACGTTGAGGGGAGGGACTCAGCTTATGATGACTTAGCGGCTAACACCTCCATTGTCCACCACACCCAGGAGGGGATAATCACTTTTATTCAAGTTAATCTTCAATCTGAAAGGCTTCAAAACCCCATGAAGTCCGTCTCAAATACATTAGGCTGCTCGAGTTGAAGCCCCATGAGGATAGTATCATCGGCATATAAAAGATGAGAAATAGCAATATCCCCTCCATCTACTGCCCAGAAAACGCAGCAGGAGATGGAAATTGCCTTCCACTGCGCTTAGCGACGACTCGGGGCTTCCATTACGATAACAAAAGGTAGGGAAAGGGTCCACTTGTCTCGGGCCTCTTGGAGCTCGGAAGAACCGGAAGTAGGAGAGACCATTAACCATAGCGGAAAAAGAAGGCTGTGGAGATGCACCCGGTTAATCCGGCTAATCCATTTTAGAGCCGAACCCCATTCTCTCCAAAATCTGAAGCAGAAAATCCCATATGATGTGATCATAAGCCTTTTGATATCATTTTCTGAGAATCACTTTCTCTTCCTTCTTAGAATAGAGTCCAGCTGCCTCATTAGCTATTAATAGTCTTTGCCTTCAATTTGCCTCCCTTCTCTGATACGTTAGAGCGGGAGAAATAATGTTACTATAACGGTTTTGATTCTGTTAGCCATCACTTTCGATAATATTTTGTACAGACTCCCCACTAAACTGATGAGTCTTAAGTCCTTTAGATCCTCGACAGTCCTTCCCTTGGGAACCAGAACCAAGAATGTAGCATTCAGACTTTTAATGGCCCGGTTATGTTCGAAGAATTCCTAAGAAAGCCCGTAACCTCATCTTTCACGAAATCGACTAAATGACCAAAAAGGCCCGATGGGAACCATCGGGCTGGGGGCTTTATCACCAGTAAGCCACGAAGTTGAAGCTAGGATTTCCTCCTCGTAAACATTTCTTCCGGCAGAAGTTTGATGCGCCCCGATCACTTTGAGCGGAGATTGGGGAAGGCGGAAGCACGATTGCTCGGGCGTGGGAGACTTTGGGCGCGACCCGGACCTTCTTTAATCTCAGGCTCCTTGACATATCTTCTACCATTATCTTGATGCTCCCAATGGAGTTCCTCCTCTATGAAATTGGCCGTCACGTGAAGAACCTTGTGTTTTGTCCCCTCGCTATGACCTTGTTTTCCTGGATTTCTGTCTCCAGGAGACCTCTTCCATATCCACCCACTTCTTATACTCCTCTACAGCCTTTTCCCTCTCCTCGATTTCTTCGAATGAGCACTTTTCCTTCTAAAGTCATCCCCAAAAGAGATCACCTTAAGGCGCCTTCTTTGTAAATCAACTTTGCCGAAAACCTCTTTGTTCCAAACCCTCAATATACCTTTCAGGGCCTTTAATTTGGAGGCCAAAACAAAACTAAAGGAGACATAGAAGTGTAGGCTTTGCCACCAGTCTATGAGAAGGTCCTTAAAGCCATCAAACTTCAACCACATGATCTCAAAACGGAAGGGTGGTCGGGGTCATCCCTTCTTTGTCTAACATAATGGGGCAGTGGTGAGACACTGGTCTCGGGAGAGTACTTTGAATCGTATTCTCCCAGGCCCCGGCTTTCTGTCAGTAGTTACCAAAAATCTATCGGGCCGGGACATACGCGGTGTGAGACCTCCCCTCCAAGTAAAAGGTCCCCTTGCAAAGGGAGATCTCTAAGCCTCAACTCATTCATAACTTCTGAGAAACGCCTCATAGAGTGCGAGAACCTGCCCTCCTTGTTCCTTTCGTTGGGGGAAAGGACCATGTGGGAAAATCTCCACCTATGCACGGGGCCCCTCATGACCCTACATCGACTGATTCTTCCTGTAATTCCTTTGCTCCTCAGCCGCCTTAAACCTGATTGCCGGAAACCATCATCCATATTTTAAATATGCACGTATGAAGAAATGACCAAGTTCGACCTCCATCACCTCTAGTTTTCTTTTATCCCAAGCTTACAGAATACCCCCTGTAGTTCCTTGCACCTCCTGACCTTCCACTCAATGTCACCCACCCCAAGACACGAAGCATCAGCCGCAGACATCTCTTGAATCTTGGTTTCTTGCAGGCAAACCAAATCCACCCTCTGAGACCTAATAAAATTTCTGATGATATTCCTCTTGTCCGGATTGTTCGCTCCTCTAACGTTCCACGAAAAAAGCTTTAGCTTCATTTTAACTTCAGCAAAAAATTCCCCCTGTCTCTTCCCCCTCTGTTTTGGCCCTTCTCGCTATAGTTTATGGTGCATTCCAACTTTCTTAACTCCCTCTCACATCTAGACTCTGTGGGATGCCCCTTCCTTTTATTACCTGACTGCTGGGACACCATTTTTCGTAACAACTCCAAAATCTCCTCATCATAACCCACCGTTGGGATCCCTAGAAATTCAGCAGATTTAATCGAGCGGGTTGTCTTCTCGATTATCATATCCGGGCACTTTGAGCGTGTCTTGGGGCCCTCATCGCACTCCAGTTCCCAAGTCCCTCTGTCTACAGATCGGATCAGTAAGAGCCTCGGATGTTGTCTTCCCCGTTCTATCTGGTCATTGAGCCACCACTCTCGACGGTTCTATATCCCCCATTGCCTCATGCGTATGGTAGCCCTGCCCGGAAGAACCCGGAAAGTAGGGGTCGGCTAGCTGAAGCGGAGGGAGAAGAACAAATGAAGTGAAGACACGGTTCATGCACAGATGTGCGACCGGTGATCTCGAGATACTTCCACTTTGGGGTCATACGAGGCCTGTTCCACAAACCCAGTTCCACACTAGGTGCAGAAGCGATCGGTAGGAGATCCTTTTACATGGGCCCTTGGCACGAAGGAAACCATTAATGGGACCTCCAGCGACCCTCTTCCCCCTGACTCTCCAGCTAACACAATCCACGACCCGATTCACTCTCTTCGTGGGCATCGAGAAAGGGGCGTTGTGAAAAGCGAGCCCTTCTCGCTAGGCAGGCGACCTCATCTTCAAACCTCGTTTCATCTTTGGGAGCAAGTTAAAGCAACCTTTGGGCCCTGGGGGCCGCTTTTGAGCCCAGTTTTCGATCTCATGAAACACTTTGGCCTTGCTTTTGGAGCCTTAGGCTCTTAACGGAGGCTCAGGCTGTTTTGACCCAGCAAAACGAGGCCCTTTCATCCATCTGAAGCCCGACCTTTTTATCAGTGTGGGATCTAGCCTGCTGGTCTTCTACTCTCTCTTTCATCCCACATTTAAGCTTTTGCGATTTTGGCCTTCTAACCGGATCCGACTTGCCCCAGCTGTTATAAGTTGGGAGCCCCTTCGGCCCATTTGGCGACCAGCCATCGGTCTGGGCCATTAGCGGCCTCTTGGACAGCCCACACCCCCAAGCGGCATGATCTAACCATTTGATTACCCGACCACGCATAGCTCCTCCTACTGCGGCTTGATAAATACCTTTTGCCTCGAGCTTCTCACGCTGCGCCTCGACAATACGGCGCTCACAGCGTCGACCCCCGAGCCTTCCGCTCTACCTATCATCATTGCGGCTAGGGCAAAAAGATCCCCCTCTCATCTCGTAAGTCTTAGCTCCATCTTCTTCTTCCTTTAGACTTTTTGCATGACTGCAGGAAACACCTGGGATGAACGCCGGCTACCATGGAGGGATCTTTCCACTAGATCACGAGAAGTTGAGCACGATCTTAGACCTTCCAAAATGTTGATAGTACTTGGCCGAGGCATACCTGTCGTCTTTATCAAAATTCGGCCCTTAGTCTCCATTCCCGACTTTGTAATTTTGTACATGGCTAAAATCCTCCTTGACATCTTTATTTTCTTTAGGATCTCCGTTTTCCACAAGTGGAGTGGGAGCTCTACCACTCTAACCCATGCTTCTTGCTTTGAGCCTTTACGCCTAATACTTCCAGGGTCTGAATTCCATCGCTCCAGCTGTAAGACCCCTCTTCTGAAATTTCTTCTCCTCGACTCAGGACCCGCCAGCCTATACGGCGATTGAGCTCAGAATAAGAGGTCTTGGGTTGGGGTGTAACCCTGAGCCCTCGTTCAACCTCTGAGACTTCTCTAACCCAAGTCTGCCATCTTCGCCACTTAGGAGTAGGCTCCTCTTTTGTCTTCACTTCCAATCCAGAGCACCCGCTGCGGTAGCCCTAGCGCCTTCAGTAGCCACGATCTCCGACATCCACCCCAGCCAGCGTTACCACAGTTTCCTTCCTTGCCTTATTATCAGGATATCCCCCAAAAGGAACTTTATCTTTGCTGGGACCTTTCCTCTCCTTCCTTTCCTCCTTTGTCGGCACTGCTGTAGTGAGGCTCATGGGTATTTCCTCCTGCAACGGTTTAAGGCCCAACCCTCTTAATTTCTCTGCCAACAAGGCCCACCCATTCAAAAAGCCCCTTCTTTCTGGAAAAAACAGCCTGTATTTTTTCCTTGACATCATAGCGAGCAGAGAAGGAACCTTCCCGACTGTTCTCCTTACACTCCAGCCTGAAGAATCTTCCATTCTCCCTCCATACTAAGGACCTTCTAACTGGGGCAGAGGCGTTACAGCACTCTTCGACACCCTTCAAAAGGTTGAATAACCCCTCTACTCCGAAGCGAATCCACAATGCTTTACCTCTACTCCGTTCTGTAATGAAGTATTTTGTTTTTACCTTCACTTTACCATAAGCTCAAAGGATTTTGCCTCAACAGCAAACCAGTTTCCATTTCTCTTGTCTACACACATTATTCTCTATGGAAACCTCAAGATCTTCGAACAATCTTGGGAACCATTTGTGTTCTTATTTATCAAAATCTAAACGTGGAGATCGGCATAGTATGTGAAATTTCTATATGATGCAGCATCTTAGCCTCCTATCCTCTGACAAAAACAAAAACAAAATGGCTTTTTGAAGAAGCAAATCTGGAAAGGGCCTCAATTAACAAGGTTTCTCTTTCTGGCTTCCTATCCTCCGACAACAACATTAAGGTGGTCTGAAATCCAGTGTTCTTAATGATGTGCAAAAGTCCATCTTAGCCTCTAAAGTCATCGCATCCTAATGCCTAAATCTGTTTCTGTTTGTTTTAGGTGCAATTTCTCTTTCTTGTGCTAATGATTTAATATCCATAAGAAATAAATAATAAATTAATAAATACCTACATTATTATAATAATAATGTACAATACTTTATTTTATTTTTTTTCTATTTTTTAAAATCTTTAAATTTACTTGTTCCTAGGGTGAGAGTATTCTAGCAGATTCTGGCACAGAGCAGTTGGAGTTTATTGCCCTTTCTCAAAGGACTGGTGATCCAAAGTATCAGAAAAAGGTATATTCCTTTTATGCTTATGTGTGCATGCACTGTTTTCATGTCTTTTAAAATTCAAATGATCTTTGACAATTTTTTGAAGTGATGTCAATGTTATCTTATTGTATTGACAAGGATTAAATCCTATTCAGTTAGTTATCACCTTCTCTGTACAACATTTAAATTTTATGTTATAGAAGCTATACTCTGAAGACGTTGGTCATTAACTTTTGCTTCCAAGGAAACAAACATTTTCTTGGAAGGTTTGATTTGCCGGCAATGAATTTAATGGGTTGAATTCTGATGTTTTCAGGTTGAGAATGTTATTACTGTGCTAAATAAAACATTTCCTGCTGATGGTTTGCTTCCTATATACATTAATCCTCATAGAGGAACATCATCTTACTCACCCATAACCTTTGGAGCCATGGGTGACAGGTACGACCATCTAATATTTCTGTATGAATGGTATCTTTCTTGAGATATAAGTCTCATTATGTGATAGGAACTCTACTACTTTACCTATCTCCCTGATGGAGGAGCTGAACTGTGAGCTTAATTTTGTTTTTCAATTTACAATGGTGATTAACTTGAAAAGCTTAATTGCAGCTTTTACGAATATTTACTCAAAGTTTGGATACAAGGAAATAAAACTGCTGCTGTGAAGCATTATAGGTGAATTCCCACATCTCTGAATGATTTATCATGAAATATCATTTATATTTTCGTTGGGCATGTGTTTTATTAATAACATATGATGATGGTGATTTTGTAAGACATTCTGCTAATTACTGTGGGCAAATATCATTTATTTGTGATATCTGGCACATTACTGAATTATAAGATCCTTGTTCCCTTTTTCCTGTTTGGCTAATTAAAAATGATTTTTTTTAATAGGAAATGATCTACTTTGGTTCAATTATATAGTTGTGGTACTCTACCTATCAAAAAAATAGTTAGTAGTGGTGGTACTAGTGAATGGGCTTCAAATCCTAGGTTTCCAGGATCGTGTTTGAAATGACTAGGTAAACCACTCTCTATCAAAAAAAATATTTGGTGAAATGACTAGGTAAACCACTCTCTATAAAGAAATGAATTACAAAAATTGATTTTCAAGAGCTTAATCTTTTTTTTTTTTTTTTGATACCAAAGGAGTGAGGTGTCGGGGCCCACTTACGCTTCCCACTACTAATCCTCGGGGCCGGGGCTGGGCTAGATAAATGCCCAATATCCCTGGGAGGACTCGAACGCGGAACCTCTGGGACATTGCCTTTTCAAGAGCTTAATCTTGATCTTCATGAATTGTATCAAGCATCTAATTTGTTGGAGTTGACTTCTTTCAAGCCAAGGGGAATTTATGGGGGAAGTCCTTTGAAGTCTATTTAAGGG
Organism: Tetrastigma voinierianum; assembly: GCA_016808115.1. NCBI lineage: Eukaryota > Viridiplantae > Streptophyta > Magnoliopsida > Vitales > Vitaceae > Tetrastigma > Tetrastigma voinierianum. Next base: position 308,229 of record JAEQBH010007158.1, on the reverse strand, counting down.
AAGACAAATACACTTTAAATTAGCATTAGTATTAGTTAGAATTGAGGTAGGGTTACTAGCTGGAGATTAAATTAGGATAATCTAATTTGAACTAAAGTCATAATAGGTTATTAGAATCCTTGTACTCTTTGGCCCTTGAGACCAGACTCAAGTAGTATGGGATGAGGTTGAGGGAGTTTCTAGGTTTGAGTCTCAATCTGGAAGGGTGTCTCTGGGGTGTTCACAGTAAAAGACTATTTTTAATGGAAGGTGACCCCTCTTGTGCAGCCCCCATCAAAATTCTTTGGAACCCTTGCATCCCTTCAAAGATCGGTTTTTTTGCCTGGGAGGCTTGGTGGGGCATAAGTCCTTACTTCTTCTTAGCTGAAGAAAAGAGGTTTCTACTTAGCTAGCAAGTGCCCTTTTTGTGGGAAAAAGGAAGAAGAATTGGAAGATATTTTGATCCGCTGTCCACCAATTTGGGGGCAGTGGACTGATCTTCCTTTTGCTTTTAGTGCAAGTTGGGTTCCTCCTTTTTGGGTCAAAGACCTCCTTCAAAGCTGGTTGCACTTTCTGGTTTGGAAAAATACCAAATATTTATTGGAGGGCTGGCCTTTAATTCTCTTATTGGCCATTTAGAAAGAAAGAAATAGAATTGTCTTTGAAAATGCTGCTTTCTCAACCCTTAAACTAAAACACTCAATTATCTGCTCTCTTTTTAGTTGGGCTAATTGTATTCCAAATGCGGATATTTCTTTTGCTAGGCTGCTTTTGTACAATTTCTATGGTTATGCTCAGGATCTAGCTTTTGTTTTTGGGTTGGTTTGTGTTCTTTCTAGCTCTTTTTTCTCCTTTGGCCTCTTAGGCCTCTTTTGTATACTCCCTGTATACATTTTTTCTTCAATGATATTCCTTTTTACCTATCAAAAAAAAAAAAAATCTCGTCAAAGAAAACGAGAAATCTTCAATGCAAACTCTATTCGTCTCCTTCCAAGTAGCCCAAAGGAGACATAGAGGCACAACCTTCCACAAGATCCTTAGGTTCTTTTTGATTGGGAAGTTCACCTAGGAGTTCAGGAAATCCCACACAAAAAAGGGCCTTGCACCAACATCACCGAAAGTATAAAAGATGGCTGGTGAGGTCCCAGAGTAGGGGTAGTGGATCAAAATGTGATCGAAAGTCTCCTCACCCTTCCCCTGAGGCATCTACTATGGTAAAACCTCTCTTCTTGAGCTGCTCCATGGTGAGCACCTTTCCCCACCAGGCTTTCCATGCAAAAGCTTTCATGTGGACATACGGGTTCCATAACACCTTAACAGGGCCTTGACTATAGACACACGCACACCTATCAGAAAAAAATAAATAAAGAAAGAAAGAATCCTTATTCTCTTTGGATTTCTTAAAAAACGCCTATGATATAATCAGTATAAAACAAATGAATTGATTGATATTTAATAATATTATGTTCTTATGTAGCAAGTATTGCAATTGTCAATGATCAGACTCATTGAATTTTCTTCTTATTAGAGACTTCTATAGCGACCTTAGCGAGGACTTTGGGTTTCCATCCTTTTCTTTGTTCCTTCTTCTTTTTTTTTTTTTTTAATTTTTTTAATTTTTTTTAATTTTCCTACCATAAACTTTTCTGGTGGAACTCACTCCTCTCTTGCTCTAAAGGTGAAACTTACTTACCTCGCACAGAGGTTTAGGCAACCATTACTTTGTCTAGGCGATATCGTAGACAACTTTACACTTTGTAGTGCTTGAAATGAAATGAGAAACTTCCTCATATTAGGATCGAGGGCTGGTGCATGGGCCTTTTTTTACCCAAAAAAAAAAAAAAATTCTTTGTAAAAGAGAGATTTTTTTTTTTCATATTTGGATCTTGTCAATAGTGAAAGGCCCTTTGCATTTCATTAACTAGAATAAGAGGAATTTGGTGGTTGTCTGATTAGAATGCGAAGATTTAAAGACATTTCCCTGCAAGACGATACACGTGGAAAGGGGCTTAAAACCGAGAATGGCAGGTTGGATGGGTTTGATCATAGATGATTAGGAAGTACTATTGAGGGTGCGAGACAGTCTACTGCAAAACCTCTCGGACCACCACGATCACTGCTTGGAAGGAGGAGGCTGCCCTGTTAGGTCCATTACCAATTAGGTTCGAAAATATGTGGCTCAATGAGGAAGGCTTTGAACCTTATTAATGATTGGTGGAGGAGCTCTGAGATAAGAGGTACTGGTAGCTATGTTATAACAGAGAAGCTGAAAGCCCTTAAAGCTCATCTTAGATCCTGGAACAAGAATTCTTTTAGGTGAGTAGAAGAGAAAAAGAAAGTGGCTTTAAATAAAATAATAGGTTGGGATGATTTAGAAGTGTCGAAACCTCTCTCCCCGAGAGAGCAGGAGTTGAAAATGGAGGTTGTGCAAGAGTTTAAACACTAGGCTCTATTGGAAGAGCTGTCCGAGAGGTAGAGATCGAGGGAGTTATGGTTGAAGGAAGGTGATAGAAATACCGATTTCTTTCATAGCATGGCAAACTCTCACAGAAGAGGGAACCATATCACCATGATGAAAATAAATGATGTTTGGGTTACAGAGGAAGTGGAGATGAGGCAAGGTATTGTGGATGCTTTTAAAAATTTGCTCTCGGATACAGGGGAGTGGAGAGCAAGTCTAGATGGGCTGTCTTTTTAGAGAATTTCTGAAGAGGAGGCTGCAAGATTGGAAGTTCCTTTCACTATTGAGGAAGTGTTCACAACTTTGAGCAATCTAAATGGGAATAAGGCACCAGGCTCGGATGGTTACACGTTGGATTTTTGGCAATTTAGTTGGGAGATTGTTAAGGTTGATATAATGAGGATGTTCAATGATTTTTTTGAGACTGGAAAATTTGTGAAGAACCTAAACAATACGTTTCTAGTTCTAGTGCCGAAAAAAGGGGTGGGGGTGCGCTGAGGACTTCAAGGACTTTTGGCCTATAAGTCTGGTGGGAAGCTTATACAAGCTAATAGCAAAGGTGAGTTCACAAACAGATTAAAAAGGGTAATGCATAAACTGATAAATAGAGCCCAAAACGCTTTTTTTGAAGGAAGACAGATCATGTATGCCTCCTTGATGGTGAATGAAGCTATAGATACGATGATTAAAAGGAAGGAGAAAGGGGTGTTGTGCAAGTTGGACAAAGAGCAACTAGAACTGCATTATACATGTCCTTCAAAAAATGGGGTTTGGGGTTAAGTGGGTCAACTGGATTAAGAGATGCATATCAACATCTTTTCAGTACTCTGATTAATGGTAACCCAATATGTTTTTTTAATAGCCTAGAGGGTTGAGGCAAGGGGATTCCTTGTCCCCATATCTGTTTGTCATTGGCATGGAAGTTTTCTCCATCCTTGTAGACAAGGCTGCTTCTGGGGGTTTCCTTTCAGGCTTTAAGATTGTGAATAGAGATGGTGAAGAGCTGCAAATTACCCACTTGCTTTTCGTGGATGACACACTAGTGTTTTGTAGTGACTCAAGGGATCAATTAGCTTATCTCAGTTGGATCTTATTATGGTTTGAAGCAATATTTGGGCTGAAAATCAATCTGGATAAGAGCTCAATCCTATCGATTGTTGATGTGGTAATTTAGATGTCTGGCACGAAATGGGGTGCGGGATAGGAGTTTTGCCCTCACTATCTTGGGCTTCCACCCTTAGGCCTGGCGAGAAATTCCCCATAGGTTTGGGATGGGGTGGAGAGAATTTAAAGAAAGAAACTAGCTTTATGGAAGAGGCATTATATCTTAAAAGGGGGAAGAGTGACTCTAATCAAGAGTACACTCTCTAACCTGCCCATCTACACTATGTCTTTATTTAGAATCCCAAAGGGGGTGAAGGCCAGATTAGAGAAAATACAACGGGACTTCTTATGGGGTGGGGGTAACCTTGATAAAAATTCATAGTGAATTGGAGGCTATTATTAATACCACGACAAAGGGAGGAGAGCATCAGAAGTCTATTAATTGAACAAGTCCCTTCTTGGCAGGTGGATGGGTTGGTTGTGGAGGAATGACCCCCATGGAAGGACTTGGTCTGGCGTCCATCTCGGCTAGAAAGACGGAGGATGGTTATTGGTGGAGCCAGGGGTAGTTTTTGGGGTGGGTCTATAGGATATCAAAAGAAGCTCAACAGCCTTCAAAACAAAGGGAGTGCAAACTCTTGTGGGTGATGGGATTGTATTGAATTTTTGGGAAAATGAGTGGTGGGAGAATCCATTGTGTGTCTCTTTCGGAAAAAACCTTTGTGTGGTATTTGCTTGAAAGGATTGCAAGTGGGAGGGTTTGAAAACCGCGGGGAAGGAGAAGTGGAACCGAGTTTATTAGACCTTTCAATGATTGGGAGATGGAAGAAACTCAGAGACTAATTAGTTTGATTAGCAGCAGAAAAGTCTTCTAGGGGAGAAAGATAGAATTTTTTGGTTAGTGGACAAGAAAGGCCAATACACAGTCAAAGCAAACTACAGGCACTTAACAGGTGATGATGTACATGTTTTACCAGCAAACCTTAAATGGAACAGTTGCGTGCCCCCTAAAGTGAGTGTTTTCATATGGGAGGTTTGGTGGGGTAAGGTCGCGATTATGAATCGACTAAAGGGGTTTTGGTTTATTGCGGATGCCTCTCTACAAAGAAGATGAGGAAAACTTAGACCACCTATTGCTTCACTGCCCCTCAGTTTTGGGTTATTGGGTTGCCCTTTTTTCCTTTACAGGAATGGATTGGGTCTGCCCTTTTCGGGTTAATGACTTGATGGTGGGTTGACCACTTTTCTTATTTGGAAGAAAGCAAAAAATCTATGGAAGGTGGCACTCTCTAGTATTTTAGGGCAATCTGGAAGGAGAGAAATAGGGTGGTCTTCGATAATGACAATTTTTCTCTAGATAGGCTGAAAAATTCCTTCATCACCTATCTCACTTCTTGGGCAGGCCTTATTTATGAGGGAGTACTATATTGCAAAACTTGCTAATGTGCATTATCTAGAACTCTTAGGCTCTATATGTTTTTAGGTGGTTGGTATTTTCTCCCCTGCCTTTTTTGCTTTCTTTTCTTTGCATACATCTTGTATTCTCTGAGGCTTATTTTTGTTTTATCAACTTATATTGGTCGATTTACTTATCAAAAAAAAAAAAAGTAGATTGACTAACAAGTTGTTTGAATAATAGCCTTTGTTCCTTTTATTGTTAATCTTTTCATTTGCTTGTTTCTTAGAGAAAAAGGGCATACTTTTTATTTTAATTTGACTCACAATGTTTCTTTCAAATATACAATGTATAAAATTTATGCCAAAAGTCATTCATAGTTTCTTGTGATATCAAAATTCTTCTATTGGTTTGTTGGAAGCAGAGAAATGTGGGAGACGTCAATGAAAGGTCTGTTAAGCTTGGTTCGAAGAACAAAGCCATCATCTTTCACATATCTATGTGAGAAAAATGGGGAGTCTCTAAATGACAAGGTAATATTTGATACCAAAATACTCACTTGTGTTGCATCAATATTTGATGATTAGCATTTTGGTGCTATTTGTTTCTTTTTTTATACGTGCAGATGGATGAATTAGCATGCTTTGCTTTGGGAATGGTGCTAGGATCACTCGGTTATGGTCTGGAGAATCCTCGAAATTCCTATCCCTTGCCGAAGAGGTATTCTTCTCTTCATGAAGTTTCTGATTTTTGTTCTTTCATAGGAAAATGTTTTGACCTGAAGCTGTTATACACATCTAGAGCTTAAGCTTTAGTTGTTGTTTAGCTCCTTTTAGCACTAGTTGCTAATGGATTTTTGTGATGTTCCTGTGAGGGTTTTGGCTCATCTTTGTGAGTTGGCTGGCACGTGCATAGCTAGCTTTAGTTCTATCCTTGTGAACCAAGTTAGCTTCTAGCTTAACTAGGCTTTGATAAGGTTGGTTAGAGTTAGTTACAACCATTTGTAAGTTGTGAAAGAGCCCTAGATTTTCTTGGGTACTGTTGAGCTCAAAAGGGGAGAGAGCTATGTGAAGCAGAATCGGTGAGAGAAACAGGGAAAACAGAGTGCTGTTTTGAGGGTCCTGTTGCGTGGTGTAGAAAAGCCTGAATAAAGAAAGTTTTTCTTCTTTGTGTCTTTCTTCTCTATTCTGGAAATTTCTTGCATCTGAAAGAGGTCATGTTCTTGCACCAACAAGTGGTGCAGTTAGCGTGGATCGAATACGTGATGTGGTGTGCCCCTTGCCCTGACAGGTGGTGCTTCATGTAAGGCATGTGCCCAAACATAGTGAAGACAAGAAAAATCCTGGTTTGAGGAGAGGTTCGGTGGAACTGTGTCCGAGAGGAGGATTGTTGGGTATGTGCCAAAAGTTCCACTTTAGATAGGAATGGGAAGGTTTATGAGTATATAAACATAGATAATATCCAATTGGTATGAGCCCTTTTAGGGAGAAGCCAAAAAACAAAATCACTGAGGGCTTAGGCCCAAAGTGGACAATATCATCATACCAATGTGGATAGGGAAAAATGGTCCATAAGGTTTCCCAACGGTTCCCATGACATTAGGAACTTCATAAGCTAGAGACTTCTTGTAAAGTCACAAGCTCTTCCCAGTTTATACTGATAAATTTCAATTTCTTTTGCTCCAAAAAATGTGATATTACCATTTTGCATATGGTTAAGGAGCCATATGAGATGAAAGTTTCATGTGAAGTTTTAAGGAAGAACTGTATTGATTCCTTCTTCCCTCCTAGGTTCTCTAATTTTTTTCCTCCATTTGATGCTTTTCATGTGGTTCCTATGACTGAATTGCTTGGCCTTCAATTGCAGCTTGCTTGGACATGTTATAATTTCTACCAGTCGACACCAACAAAATTGGCAGGAGAGAACTATTTCTTCCATTCAGGGCATGTGAGTTTCTCTCTCGTTTTACATACAATTAGTTATTTCTTTTTCCGTCGAATCAATCTCACATCCATCTGAAACATTTACAGGATATGAGTGTGGGTACATCATGGAACATATTGAGGCCTGAGACAGTCGAGTCACTCTTTTACCTCTGGCGTTTAACTGGCAACAGGACATATCAAGAGTGGGGTTGGAACATATTTCAAGCATTTGAAAAAAACTCTCGCGTAGAGTCAGGATACGTAGGACTGAAGGATGTAAGTGCACTCTTCAAATTCTAATCTATAACTTATTTGCATTCTTATCGCATTTACATTGAATTTTGATTCCTGCAAATATTAGAAAGTACCTGTTTATCCCAAACAAATAACACAATGATTTGTGCTTTCGTACTCAAAAATGAGGACTCAATCTTCATAGAGATAAGTTTCTATGATTTCTATTTGGAAATGGAAAAATATGAAGAAATGATTTCGGCTCCGTTGGAACCGGAAAGTATTAAGGAAAAACAACATGGAGAAAAATAGAAAGGAAAAGTGAAAGGAAAATAAAAAATAGATTTGAACTTAATAAATTAATTATGTGTTTTATTTAAATTCATTTTATTTGTTTATCTTCGTTATACAAGGACTAATAAGAAATCTAAAAATATGTAAAATTTTGAAGAATTTTGATTTTATTTGATTTTTTTTAATATTTTCCACCGTGTAACCAAACCCTTAGCATTTTTTCCCTTTCCCTAGTACTTTCTATCGGCTTTGCCAATTATCATTTTCTTTCATCGCTACCTTTCTTTTCTTACTCTGCTGGTTCTGGATATTCATTCACAGGTAAATACCGGCGTCAAAGACAATATGATGCAAAGCTTCTTCCTCGCAGAGACACTCAAATATCTCTATCTTCTCTTCTCACCATCTTCAGTCATTTCATTAGATGAGTGGGTTTTCAACACAGAAGCCCACCCTCTCAGAATCGTGACTCGTCTCGACAATGGAGAGGCAGGAGGATCATATGGACAACAGAAACAACTCAATAGGTTGCGAGGCAGGAAGGAAGGCCGACAAGCTGATAATTAGGATTCTTTTCCTCGTTTACAAATTTTTTTTTTTGCAGAAACCGTACCCCTTTCCAAACTTTCAGGCTCTGATGATTATAGCTGAAGAGCCAAGGAGTTCAATATCATAGATTCCGAAAAATTGACGAAGGGCCTCCTACGTTCAATCTAAATAATGATGGCTCAAGTTCTTCCACTAGATTTGAGCTTGTGAGGAATGTTGTATTCTAGTAAAACTTCTGTGCCCTTTATTATGAAAGCCATCAATATGTAACATAGGGTATTTAGACTATTTTCCTTGGTTTTTTATTTTATTTTTTATTGTTATTATTTGAAGGGGGTTTTAAGGATGAAGCATACGATTTCATCTGATTTTCTCATAGGGTGTGTAATTTTGATGTTTTTAGGCTCTTCTGACACAATAACTTAACATGGAAATTGATCTTTAAAATACTATCATACTTGAATCAAATCATAATTATATTATATGAAATCGAATCACAATTATATTTTGCATTCTTTATGATTTTTACAATTATTCCTAGATCAATGAAGATTGAAACACATGTTTCCGTAGTTCTTTATGGTGGTCTGGAACATCTTTTTCTTCTTAAGAGCTCAAGACTACAATTCATTTTCAAAAGTCAATCCGAACATTGTGTCATATTAAAATGTTTCCTACTAGGAATTCTATTATTAAAGCCATGATATGTATGTAAATATAGGTTATTTAAGATTCTTTACCCTTAGTATTTTTTAATTATTTGAAGGAGTTTTTAAGGATGAGGTATGCGATTTCATCTGATTTGCTCATAGGGTGTGTAATTCTCATGTTTTGAGTGGTTATTGATGGATTTATTACTCTCTAACACATTAGGATTTAGTTGGTAATATATATTGTAATTGAAAACTTTAGTGAACATTACCCTTTTAGAAGGATCCTAAAATAGTTATTTTACACGATTATTGGATCATGCTTTCTTCTTAGGATCAAGACACAATTGATTTTTCAAAGTCAATCCGAACATTATGTCTTAAAATGCTTCCTCCCTATGATCTTTTGGATAGCCAAAGCGACAAGTGACAACAAACAGATAAACTTGGGATAAGATTGTATAAATGTTAACGTCTTTGGCGTATGTCCCCAATTTGGCTTGGCACGGGTTTCTTTTCGGTCCAAAGATACCACAACTTTTAATGTCATAGCTTAGCAGTATGTATGTAACAAACTTTCATAGATGGATAAACGGGCGTTTAGCTGTTGACATAGAATGCCATGTGTATATCTCTTTTGTCCCTAACTTGAGATCGAAAATTTCCCCTAATTTGAGATTGAAATTAAAGGGGGAAAAACCCTAACTAGGAGAAAAAAAATAAAGCCCTAAATCTTAATCTTAATTTGTCTGATCATATAGCGCTGGACTAAAAGAAGAATTATTGTGGGAAGCAGTTGAAGGTGTTTGATTTGAATAGCTTCTTTTGCTATTACTATTGAAGGAAAAGCTCATTGAATCTCCTTCTCAACCCTTCTCATTTTTTTCTCTCTTTATCATCGACACTCCCCTCTCTCTTCTTCCTCAAATCATCATCATCAAGTTAGAGATTTTCCTTAGTCGATCTTAGATTGAGGCAAAATTTGTGCAAATTTCCCTCTTAATTACGATGTCAGTTAGGGTTTGAAATTAGGGTTTTCCCCCCTTTAATTTTAATCTCAGATTAGGGTAATATTGGGGGAAAATTCGATCTCATATTAGGGCAAAATTGGGGAAAATATCCCTCTTAATTTCGATCTCAGATTTAGGGTTTGAAGCTAAGGTTTTTCCCCCTTTAATTTCGATATCATATTAGGGTAAAATTGGAAAGAAAATTCGATCTCAAGTTAGGGATGAAAGAGATATACACATGGTGTTTTATGTTAGCAACGTTAAGCGCTTTGTTTGTATTTGTCTTGATTTGTAATGATAGGGGCGTAGTGAAGTCTGACATTAAGCGTCGAGATGTCTTTAGACGAAGAAAAAAACTCAAGTGCCAAATTGGACATATGACAAAAATTGGGGGCATTTATGCACCTTATCTGAAATAATCTCATGAATATGAGCCATGTGGTGGTTTGAGTTGATTATGTAAGACCAGAAAGATATCTAGTTAGATTTTCTGTTGAATAAAAAGATGTCTAGTTAAAATATTTTTATCGATATTTTAGTTTCATCTTTCTATTTTATTTGGAGTTTTCCCAAAATTTTGTCTAAATTTTCAACTTTTAGATTTTGATAGGAGCAACACGATATTAGGCATAAGCATCTACAATAATCTTTACATGATCTCTATGATTCAATTCAGGCAGAGTAAATGGGAAATTCATTTCATCTATATTTAATATTTTATGTTTTCGAAAAGTGTATGGTTATTAAAGCTTATACTGGTATTTTATCCATACAAAGGTTTCTGTTGTTTAGAAAGTGGTTGTTGAGCAATAAAATGTTTCTGTAAACTATTTCATTTGAAATGTTACCATTGAATTTATCATAAAGAATATTTAAAGCTGATATAGGGAGATAACTATAGGTAGAAGAGTGGGATGCATAACAATAATTTTTTTTTTAAAATATAATCTATTTTACCAAGAGTTATTATTTCATGGCAAAATGGTGATCTTTTAGTATAAAGTGTTTTATGACAAAAGAAGTGATAGTTTACCATGACTCTTTTTTATTAAAAATGATAAATTGCCACAAATTGATTTTTACCATGACTCTTGTTGGCTTTAGCTCTGTTATTCGTCAGTTCCCTCGAACTCAAATAGTGGGCTATTGGAGTCATCCAAGAAAGACCCGTTTCGTCTATTTCATTCACCCGGTTGATAGTGATTGACGGTTAAGTGGTAGTACGAGTAGAACCTTTGTTCTTTTATTGGTAGGGACCCAGTTCTGGGCCTTGAGCGTCGCCTTTTAGTTAATTTCGGGACATGCTCCAGCCGCCAAGCTACGAAGCTTCCCAATCGTAGGTTGACTTGACTCACATACTTGGTCATGCGCTGGTCTCTTGTTTCATATTCGCCGTTTACCTACCCCACCACCAATTGAGAGTCGCTTCTTACGATGATTTTTTCTGAGGATACAGAGATTGTGAGGTCGAGCCCGACTATTATTGCTTTATACTCGGCCTTGTTGTTGGAGCGGAAATCTAAGCATTATGACTGTTCTATTATTTCTAGATTGGGGCTTCAAGTTGTAGTGGTCGGGCTCCGTATGTCGCGGCGCCGTCCATTCGGGATCCTTGGCTGGAGTTAATACGATTTCGTTTCTGTTGAGTAACCTCATTAAAGTCAGCAGTGTACCCTTCAGTTGCCGGGTTGAGAGTTTATATTGAATCTGAGAACTCCTCAACTCAATCGCCTGAACCACATCCGCCTGACCAGGTCAGGCTTATGTATAGTGCTCCTTGGGGAGGTTGGTGAATGCGATGACCAGAATTGCTTTTTGGAAGTAAGGACGAAGTTTTTTAGTAGCTATTTGGAATGCCAATGCCGCCTACTCGAGATGGGTATATTGAGCTTCTACCTCAGATAGGGACTTGCTTACAAAGAATATGGGTCTCTGCTTCCAATTTTAATCTTCTTTGAACAATGTTGCACTCATCGAGATTTCGGAGACTGCCAAGTAAATATAGAGTTTGTCCTTAGCTTCAGGGCTAACGAGAACGGTGGTTCGGTGAGATATTGTTTGATGGCTGTAAGAGCTTGGTCGCATTCTTGATTCCAGCCGGCTTGCTGGGTTCCCTTTAGGGTGGCAAAGAACGGCTTTAAACTATTTGTGAAGTGAGATATGAAAAGGCAGCCCCAGGGCTAATTGTTGACCGGTTACTAAACCGCCTTGCGGAAGTGGGGGCATGAGAATCAGTATGGCCTTGAAATTTGGATGGGATTAGCCTCTATACCCCAGCCGTGTTACCATAAAGCCTAGAAATTTGCCTGAGCTAACTCCAAATGCGCATTTCAAAGGATTAAGTTTCATGTTGTGTCTCTGCAATAGCTCGAAGGTTTCTTGTAAATGCCTTGTGTGGTCAGGGCGTTCTTTGGATTTTACGAGCATGTCATAGATATAAACCTCCATGGATTTACCTATCAGGGGTCGGAATATCCTGGTTACCATCCTTTGATAAGTTGCCCCTGCGTTTTTCAGACCAAATGACATTACGTTGTAGCAGTACAATCCGTGGGGCATGATGAAGGTTGTTTTCTCTGCGTCAAGCGGGTGCATAGGAATCTGATGGTATCCGGAGAAGGTGTCCAAAAACGACAGAATGTCATGCCCGGTTGTTGCATCCATAATTTGATCTATACATGGCAAGGGGAAGCTATCCTTGGGATATGCTTCATTGATATCGGTGTAGTCTACACATACGCACCACTTACCACCTTTTTTGGTACCACCACCACATTGGCCAGCCATTCGGGATACTTTACCTCCCTTATAAACCCTGCTAATATAAGATTTTCTTGTCCCCGAATGATCGGCGTCGGTTCGGGTGGAATAGCCTCACCCTTGCCTTACTAAGCAGCGGTGGGGAGGACATTGACTTAATGACACCTTTGGCCTTATCTGACCATATCAGTGTCTCTGGCGAATACATCAATGTTGCGTAGCGTGGCAGTCGTGCTTGTGCTCTTTCTTCACATTGAATGAAGGGCGTAGCAGTAAATTTCTCTTGCGGAGTCAGCTCCACTTCTTCGGTGGATCAACCGATGGGTCCTTTCTTACGCCTTGATTTGGGCGACACTGTTGGCAGTTGCTATGTGGGTGAAAGATCGTCCGGGGGAGGCTGTTCGGAATCGCACTTCCCTCTTTGTTTGTGCAGGGTCAGTTGATAGCATTGTCGTGCGGCTAGCTGGCTGCTCAAAACTTCGACCTGTCCTGCACTTATCAAATAGCTCACCATTTGTTGGTACGTTGACTCTGTTTGCCTTCATGGAGTGCTTGGCAAATCCGACCCACTAATGGCATTATAAGGCCACAAGTCTTCGACGGTGAGAACAAAACCATTAATTGGTGGCTCGACTTTCACAGGAAGTGTGACATCGCCAAACGTCGTTGTAGTTGCTCCGTTGAAGCCAGAGAGGATTCGCCGGACTGAATTTAGCATGTCAGAAGAAAGCTTCATCTTTGTGAAGGCTGGGAGTTGGAGTAAGTTTGTCACACTACCTGGATACACTAGTACCCTATGCACATCAAAACCATTATCTGAGAGGTGAAGTGCCCAGGGCATCGCGGTGAGGCATAATATTACTGTTCGGATTAACTGGAGGAAAGGATATAGGGCCATCTATTGGCTAAACTTCTCCTTGGCTGCTTTGTGTGGATGGCATTCACCTTAGCCTTAACTGTAGTTACCCTGACGAGTGTCTTTTGTTGTTGTTTTGTTTGATGCGATCATCGGGTACAGGCGCCCGGTATATAATTTATAGGTAGTGGGCTCGATGGAGTTACTGACAACTACAATTCTCCTTGCGGTAGCCCAGACTCCTCCACGATCGGCTTCACTGAGGTACCTCCACGAGGGTGTCGCCTTGATCAGCTTTTCTGGGAACTTTAGACTTTGGCCTGAAATTCGGTTTCGGTACCGGTCTTGTGATAATCGCATCTGAGGTTTTGTTTCTCTTAAGCGGGATACTGTCACGGATGGGTGTTAGGCCCATTTGAAGTTTAGTAGATCGGGGAATGAGAGGCAAACAACCTTTCGTACGAGATGTTCAGGGGAGTGAATTGCGGAGGCTCTTTTTTTTTATGAGATTGGTCTCGAGGTCTCTTCCGATTTTTGTTCTGGCCTTCCTTGGACGTGGGCGGCTTCTTTCCTGCCGGCTTATCCTTCTCAGCCGTCTGGTTTGTGATCATGATTGTTTAGGTTACTGCTCGGATATTGTCCTCCAGTATTGAGTACCTGTCTACCCACCTGTATAACTCTTCCATTGTTGCTGGCAGTGCAGAGATAGCTGAATGAAGGTCAAACGAGCAGCTTCTCCTAAAAGTTCTAAAGAATTTGGGTCCGTGTTGTAAAATTTTATTTGTTGGAGCATTGCTCGAACCTCCTTGTAAAGTCACATATGGACTTCCGTCTTATATTTCAAAATAGTTTATAAGGAACATGTTCCTTTTTTGATGCATTGAGCACAAGTGTTGTGAGATCAATACTCCCTAAAGTTCGTTAAACGGTTTATTGAGCCGAGGGGCTTGTGGCTGGTAGTATAGGGCGCGTAGAAATTTGGCCTAGAAAACTTTGCATAGTAGGAGGTCATTACCTGGTTGTAATGGAGCATGTGATCATATGGAGTTAGTAGAGCTAGTCAAACATAGTAGAAGTTGAATGACTAAACCAGTAAGTGACTCATAGTCGAGATATGTCATACACAGAGGAGAGCATGTTGTCGAATTCGAGATGCCAGCTCTGAGTGGCATGTAGGGCGTCGGTGTTGTGTCGAAGGCGGGATATATTGTGGCATGTTAAACCTCGCTAATCAAATGTCACATAAGCATTTTAGTCTCTTCGCGATTTGGCGACTCTACTCTCGACCTATTTCTCCCCTTGCTCGGCGGGTAGGTAGTCATCGGTGTTGAATGCGGAAGCGTACGAGTGTCTACGGCACGTCTGGCCACATTGCTTTGGGGAAGAGAGGTTTGGCGGTTTGCCTGGGATAACTCATCGTAAAGCTAGAATTATCTGAGTTGTCGAGGACGATGGGCTTCTTTCTTTTATCGCGAGCGATCGGGTGCTTTGTATTTTGCTATCTTGCGGCGTCTTTACGCCCAGTGCGCCTTTCTTCAACACAGGCCTGGCGGTTGTTTTCCCGTTGTAGACGTTCGGCGTGATCCTGCAATTCCCTCATCTGTTTTGCTTGCTCTTCCTGTTTCTTCTCCATGTCTTGTGGCGTGAAAATATCTCAAACGTGGATCAACGGGTTTGCTGGTCATTGCACTTGTGTCGGATGAATGAGATGTGGGTATGGGGCCGGATTGGAGCTGCGGTGGCGAAGAATTTTGTTGGGGATAGCTATTAGATAGCCTTATGCGACACTATGAGACTTTTGTTTGATTCCCTGAGCCAAACTGATTGTCAGTGCTGGTTAGATCGACCTCAGGGCATCAGATGATATAAACACAAAAGGGGATCTGAGTTCTTCGTGTGTCGTCGCCTCTCCGTCTTAAGTTAACAAAGAATGGAGAATAAGAAAAAGGAAGTTCGACAATTAGGGTTGCATACCTTTCCCACGTGGGGAGCCTTCCCTTTATATTCGAATTTCTTCTTGATTATAGGAAAGATAATTTCGTAATTTTGGTGTTAGGATCTTTCTTTCCTTATCAAGGACTAGTTCTTCCTTATCGAGGATTAACGCTTTTGAGGCATATGGGATTTGGATGAATTGGAACTGTGGATAAATATCCTACGGGTGATTTCTTCCCTAATATAGTCATCCATAACACCCTTTCCATATGTGGTAAGATGGCGCATTTGGGGGGACTCGGGATCTAGACGGGTTACGAAGCTATGCCGTCTAGTCGGTTTAAAGTGGATTTTAATACAAGTGGGCCACTTGGGCGCCGTGAGGTGGGCCGAGGCGATGGGCTGTCTTGGGTGCTAGGCTATTGAGTGGTGGAATTACGGGCCCAAAGGCATCGATGCTCAAATTCTTCTAAGATTAATTTTAGGAAATTTCATATATTATGGAGTGGTTTGTTAAAATTTGCTGCCATGAACTGAGATTGTAATTTCCTTGCCTATAGTTATATACTTTTTTTTGAGGGATAGTTATATACTTTTCGAGACTTAAATGATTATATGTTTTCAACTTATCTATATATATATATATAGATTTATATATATATTTAGTTTTATATGAATTTAAATGGAAACTATAAACGATCATACCTAACTCGGTGGTTAAGGGTTAAGTGAACAGCATATATAAGGAAGGAGATGACACAGTTCAGAATAATCACGAGTGGGAACAAAATTATGTACTTATAAAAAAACACAAAAAATAGGAAACTATAAAACTGTTAAATATTGGCTATTTTTGAAAACTACTCTTAAAAATGTTAGTTCAAGTCACACGCCATATCTAAATATAATTCAATCGAAAATCAATTAATCTAAAGCAATTAATGACATTGAAATGCATTGAAGTACAACTAATCATTGAATATATATTTGCCCGAAGACCAGCTAGATTAGCTCATTTTGTTTTATTATTTTCCTCATATTAAATGAAATGAATGCTAGTGCAAGATTCTTTTTTGGAAAAAAAACAAACAAAAGAAAAAAAAAACACAGAAAACAAAAAAAAAAATCTATTATTTACAAATATTCATCAAGAACCTGTTATTGCAAACATTCAATCTTCAAAAAAAAATTTATATTACGGTGTGGTTGGTTAAAATTTGTTGACATGAACTTAAATTTAGTTTCTTTGTCTTTAGCTCTTTTTTAAAATATTATTATAATCTGCTAACTAAGCAAAATTAAAAATTAAGTGAGTGCAAAATTTTCTTGATAAATTACAAATGGTTGAAGACAAATTGTATAGTTTGGCGGCAAAAAGCTTGAATTAAATAAATTATGAATACAATATTTTTTTAATTTTCTTTACATTTTATTCAAAGCTGATTTGATAAGCTTAAATTGCATCAACCACTGATCACTCCGACATGACTCATGATAATAGATGAGTTTTTCTTTGCTTGATCATCTTTTCCTTATTCTTTTTCTGTGTCCTAACTCGGCCTAATTTTCGAAAATTAATTTTGCGGTGACCAAGGGTCTGTTTGGTTGCTGTAACACAAATCTCTCCTGCCTGCTCCCGCATCTGATCTACCCAAGCTTTTTTGCCAATGGCAATTGAAAACAACTTTGGAAAACTCACTGATAGAGGGTCATCTTTGCACCAACTATCTACCCTAGTCTTCTCATAAAATTCCTTCCACCTACAATGAATCGCCCTCTAATTGTCCTTCCTAGAGGTTTGAGTACCATCCCTTATCTTCTTATACTTTCACAATCACCTGTTTCATAAGGGTTCATTTTTTGAAAGCATTTTAATTAGCACAGCCAAACTTCTACCCCCCAAACCTCCTTCCTTCTAATATTTTCCAGTTCTGTAATTGTCCATCTAACAAGATGAGGTTTTTTCAGGAGATCTCCTCCCCTCCAAGAAACTCATTTTGAATCTTCTCCAATCTAAGACTTACCTTACTAGGAATCATAAAATAAGAACCAAGAAATATATATATATATATATATATATATATATATAAGTATGCTAGAAAAAGTGCTCTTTATTAAGGTCAATCCCCCTCTTTATGATAAAACAATAGTCTTCTCCGTAAAAGCAAGTTTTTTTTTTTTTTTCATTCCTCACTCTATCGCATGCTTGAATTGATTTTAAATGTGATCCCAAAGGAAGGCTCAAATACAAAGAAGGAAGTGACTCCTCTTTGCACCTATTTACCTGCCTTTAAAAACTAAATTTGTTTTGAAATCTTTAATTTCTAAAAATAATATTTTTATGTTATTCAACGTAGACACTTATTTAAAAAAAATATATTTTAAATTAATTTTCTCCACTCATTTTATTTATTGTACAAATTTGGGTATTTTCATCCCTTTAATCAATTAATTTTAATGATAATTAGGCTGATGTATATATATTCTAATGTGCAAATATTAGAAATATACCAACAAAAAAATCAAGGATGCAATCATTCCTTACATAATTTACTTAGCAAGGTTGTATATTGTTGGAACAGGATCCAAATAGTAAGAGAGAACTAGGAATGCATTGTTATCTAGGAAATGAAATTACAACTAGCCCACAAATCGTAGAAGACAATTTATACTATATATATATATATATATATATATATATATATAGAACTAAAGCTTCTAGAGAGAACTACGTTCTAGTAGGTGCTGGGTATCTCTTTATTTGCATTGTAACAACTTCAGTTTCAAGGGGCTTATATTCCATGTGGTCTTTGATGTACTGTCTTTTATAAATATGAGCGGAGGGATCTTTAATACATACATACACATATATATATATATATATATATATATATATATATATATATATATATATGTATTCCATGTGATGCTGTTGTACTGTCTTTGTAGTAGGCAATGCTAATAAATTTGAGAAGGAAGGCGTGGGGTGAGCATGACCTCCAAAGGAGTTAGCTTAGCCAATGTAACACTCAAGCCTTCTCTCATGTCCACTGGAGCATCAACGGTGTTGACAAAGTGAAACCCTTGGAGTAGTCGACAACAAAGGGTAACAGTTGTAAAAAACCATTGCAATCCCTGGGCAAGATCTTCATACCAGAACCAAATGGAATGAGCTCAAAATGCTGCTTTAAAACATCTACATATGCATGGGTTGTCAGAAACCTCTCAGGCTTAAAATATTCAGGGGTCAGACCAGACACTTGGGTCTACGATGCAACCATGCATTCACTAACGGTGGGTGCTAGAGATGTGGTAGCCATCAACATGACAATCTTCCATCTTCGTGTGGCACCAATAGAGGAACTGTTGTGTGTAGCCTTAGGGTTTCCTTGACAACAGCTTGAAGATATGAGTTTTGAATAATTCTTCCACCACCTGCCTTTTCCTACTTTGAGATCTAACTCTCTTGAACACACTTCAAAGCATGTTTATTGTTTAATAATTCAGACAAAAGCCACGTAGAGGTTGTAGACACAGTATCAGAGCCTCCCACTATCAGAGTCTGCATCAGTTTCAAATTTTGGAAAAGAAGTTTACCAACGAATTGAAGCTATGAAATAACATACAAATATACAAAGGAAAATAAGTCTGCAAAACTTTAATTTGGATTCCAATTCCACAGTTACTACAGGTATGATTAGTTTATTATGTTAAATAAAAAAATGCAGTAAAATATTATTTAAGAAAAGTATTATCAATTTTCGATCACAAAAGAAAA
Source organism: Tetrastigma voinierianum (assembly GCA_016808115.1). Taxonomy (NCBI): domain Eukaryota; kingdom Viridiplantae; phylum Streptophyta; class Magnoliopsida; order Vitales; family Vitaceae; genus Tetrastigma; species Tetrastigma voinierianum. The sequence continues at coordinate 289,298 of JAEQBH010007158.1, read as the reverse complement.
GGAGGGAAGATAAGAGCTGAAATGCCAGATTAGGCCCCAAAAATACCAAGGAATGTGCATAATCACAAAAAAGTTGCAATTTTGTCCTTACAGAAATTAACATGAGCCTCTTTATATATTCACCTGTTTTGAAGAACCCACAACTAAAGATATGTTTGTGCTATGACCTATGAGCAGAAGCTTGTGGCAATACACACATAAAGTTTGTGAATCTAAAAGGCAAGAAGGTCATGTATGAACCCACAAGATATTCATATCCAGTAGAACAAAAGCACCTGCCTCCTTACCCCATGCCCTCCATCCTCATAAATGGGTTTTAGGATTATGATTGTAAATAATATTCATGTTGAATTAAGGCAACACCAAGGATTTCTTCTTCCTTGTTGATGCAGGGCGTTAGATCAAATCAACAAAAATCCTTATTTTGGTTGTTTTGAGATATTATCTTTATTTTTTAGGATTTTATTTTTATTTTATTTCCCATTATTGTTTTGGAAATATGAAACGCTTTATTTCTGTGTTAAGATATTCTTTATTTTAAACATATCCAACTATGTTTAGATATAATCGAGAGTTTTAATCTTTGATCAGTGTGTTATTTGATCGATCACTTCTGCGTTATCACGACTTAGCATGTAGCGCGATTGATCAACAAAAATAACACATCTTAATATAGAGATCAATTCTCGAAAATCAGAGAACAAAATAAAGCAAAACACCAGTTAAATTGATAAATTGATAAAAGCGATAAAAAAGTCCCACAAACAAATTCTAAAACATCTATTTATACCTAAACATAATTTGGGTATAAAGGAAATAAAAATAATATCCTAAAAAACTAATTTGTGTACTTATCAAAAAATAAATAAAAATGTTTTTGATGATAAAAAATTATATTATACATATATATATGCTATATATATATATATATATATATATATATATATATATATATATACTCTCTATAAATTTAATTTTTATTTAATTAAAATAATTGACAATTTCAATGAGATGAGAAATGGGGTAATGAAGTTGTGGGAGGTTTCAGCTCAGAGGTAGGTTAGGTGGGTTAAGTCCTTCAAATGCCTGAAATACTTGAACTCAAATAAAAACTCATTAACACAAATTGATGAAATAGCCTAAAGCGAGAATTTATGAAACTCAGGTTGATTTTTATGTTATTAAACTTCTAATCGGGTTGATTGGGTTGATTTAGGATGGAATAGATTAGTTACAAAATTTTATTACAGATTACCAAACCATTTGTTTAACTCTGTATGAATTAAAAAAAGATTATTTGATGAAATATAATAAAAGGAAAAATATTTTAAATGCATTACCTTGAAGAAAGCACAATACATAATTTTGAATAATAGTGTTGGTTGGTGGCCTATTATGTTTTAGATATGTTATTTTTGAAATTTTCTTAAATACCTTTTTTTGCTTTTCTTTTGTTTAGGCTTTGTAGAAAAAATCTTTGAACCTTCAAAAACCAAAACTCTTGCTATTTTTCTATCAAAATATATCAGTATAAACAAGAACACACAAATACGATGAAAGAAAAAAACTATCATTCTTTAGAATACCAAATGAAAAGCAATTTCATAAAGCATTGCAACATAAGTAATCAGTGGTGGAATTGGATGTTGTCTTATGAAACCCAAACTTCTTGGAAAAGGAACATAGAGAAATCGTCATGAAGGATTTGAAAGGAGTGTCATTAAATCTTATAGGTGAAATAAGTGGCGGAGCAATTTTAAGTATTGTCAGATCTCAGTATGTTAATATTATTTGGGCCATTTACAGCTGGAAATTCTCATCTGGAACAATGTTTGGCCAATTCAGCCCTATGCGGGCCACGGGCTATATCTTTATGCAATAGTAAAAATATTAAAAATAATTTTACAATCTTTGTAATATTTCATAAAATATAATATTTATTTAAAATATTTAGAATTTATTTATATTTTAAAAAAACTATATAACAAACTTTCAAAACCAAAGCTAAACCACCAATAATTTTCAAAAGTCACTCCATTTCTTTTCATACCTTTTATTTGGTTTAATCTAACTTTCTAACCTTCTCTAATCTATTTCCATATTAAATATTTCAATACAACCTGTGAGCCCCACAATATCCCGATTAGTGTTTTGCCCCCTCCAAAACCGATTTTCCCTCTCCTATCAATCACCGCCTCTTTTTCTCTCGCCCCCATATATTTATTTGTTCCACACTATACAGTTGTTTATTTAAACAAACAGTACTATCACATTAGAGTTTTATGATTAATACCCTTTTTATTTAAAAATATTGTTCATAATTCATCTAAAACTTTGTTTAAAGCCAATAAGACATGATGTGAAAAACTTCATTTCCTTCAACATGATGAGCTATATGAATTTGTTTGACTAAAAATTTTATTAGTTTCAAACTAAGGCTTCTAAATTAAATTGAAAAAATAAAAAAATCTAAAATTTTTCCTAGTGGCATAAGAGGCCATGTTAAACAAAAGTTTTAAAAGTTGACTAGATTCAATTTTTTATTTTTATAAAATGGGTTATTTTAAACCCAAACTTATCATATTACCTAACAATTCTATTAGTACAGTTTTGGTCAAAATGCCCTTTTATTTAAAATCATGATTCTAGGCTGCATCTAAAACTTTTGTTCAAATATCCTCTACAACACAGAACCAAGACTTTATCATCAAAACCTGAATTTTGAACTCCACTTCACCACTTCAGACTCCAAAACCAAAAGCCTACCTCGATCAAAACACAGCCCAAAACAAATCATCCTCCCATGAACTCAGTTTCATGAATAACCCAAACAAATTTTCCACGACATATTTCTTTCCACTTCCCTTAGAGGGGGATAGGGCTAAGCGGAGCGAAAAGGGTTTTCCATGAGATGGGAAATGAAAACTATTAGCCCTACACGAGGTTTGTGAATAAGTGATTGTCTAAACAAGACAGTGAGTTGAGATTAAGAATAAGAGGAGCGGTGTTTGTGACGGTTGAGATCAATGCAGTGGCCGATTTGTTGTTGAACTTAAGCGTGAAGGCAAAGGTTAGTACTCTCTGGAGAACGTGAAGTGGGAGGGCGGAGAGAGGGAGAAAGGGTTTGTTTATACGGAGAGAACGTGAAAGGGGAGGAGACGCAAGAAGGGTTAGGGTTAGGAACTTTTTTTTTATTTTTTTATTTTAAGTCTTTAAAAAAATAAGTGGGTAAGCAATTTGCGCTACGACTCGAACCTAAATGGCCCACGGGCTTATTTGGGCCGAGCCAAACGACCCGGGTTCCATTCGAGCCTTCATTTTTCTAGTACACCCCTCAAAATTTTTGGGCCAACCCACTCTAACCATCAAGCTCAACCCATATTCCCACTTTTAGAAGTACTTAGTCTAGTCTAGTCTAGTATGTACAATAACACCACTACATCGCATGAAGAGGGCTTTTTATAGGACATATATGGAGAATTTGAAATTTTACTTTAATTGTTTTAATTCTCTGGGAAATTTTCTTATGCTTTTGGAAGCTTTGTTTTGGCAAATTGTAACGATAGTTACTAATATATTAGATGAGAACCTCTCAAAGTTAAGTAGCTCCATGATTTTCTTGGGGAATGCGATGTGGGGATCGTATCAATGCCTGATAAATCGATCTCTGTGGATGATTATGTTTGGATATTTAATAGGACCAATTTTTGGAGACACCAGGTAAGTGCTTCTTTTCTACGCTACGTCTCTCAGTAAGCTTGTCAGTATGTACTAAGTCTATAAAAGGTCTGTCCAAAGAAATGGCGATAGGTGAGAAGAGCATTTCGAGAACTAGAAATCTGCTTGTAATCTCATATGGTGTGAATATGATATATATATATAGTCGAGTTCGGGTTGGGTCGGGTGCTCGAACCATTGGCTGAGCAACCCAAAATATATCAGAGTTGATAAAACATAACCCAAACCAAATCTAAATTACAAAAAAAAAAAAAAAAAAAAAAAGTTTTGCCCAAACCCACTCAATTATCAAGTTGGGCTTGAGTTAACCTGCCCAAGTTGTAACCCTAGAAGTTGATGAGCAGTATATAGATGCAAATAAGAAATATTTGGTTAAAAAACCTCAAATAATTCCATTCTCATCCTAACCTCCATTTTGTTTCTTGAAGAATAACTTATTTTTGGACAAAAAAACCTTTCTCATTTTGTGTATTTGCATTTGTCTTATACAAGGAAGGGCAATTTTTAGAATAAATAATGAGAGTTTTTATATAAAAAATGAAAAAATTAATGGAGGGGTTTTAATTTAAATTAACTTTTCAAAGGTCTTTCAAACAAATCAGCCTAAAAAGAAAAGAAAGAAACAAGATGAAGATAGGGAACATGCGATTACGCTGCCTTTATCACTGTTCCCTCGAATGATCAAACGTGGAAAAATCTTCCAGCAACCGACAGCAATACATCATTAAATCCTGCTCGCTATTGACCTCATCTCATGTTCTTCCACCAACACTTACTGAAAGTCCATTTCCTTCGCTACCCTCTTCATCGCCGCCAAATGCTGCAAATCCATCCATCCTACAAATGGAATGGCATCCGGCAAACAAAGGCCCCCGATAGAAATTCCTGAATCGCTGTTATGGCCCGCCTTGCTTCTGCCTTTCCATGGCCGGAATCATCAAATACCTGCTTCCGGCAGTCATCTTCAATATTATATTGAAGCCGAGGTTTGGAACCATTCACACATCACTACCTTTACTGGATCAGCGGTTGCTGTCTTGTCAAGAAGTACAAAGCTTCATGGAAAGATCAATTCCAGAAATCAGACATGCTTTAATGCATCAAGGGGGGACGGGCTGAGAGGATTTTCATCATGAACAACTGCATCTCCGCCAAAAGCATCATAAGGGGCAGAGCCAAAGCACAGCGTAGTTGTATCCCTAAGAGCTTCCTGCACTGGGAGTGGGCGCGGGCAAAGGCCTTATCGTTAGTGGGTGAAGCATTCTTTAACAGCTTCACCGCTGCTCTACAACTGCACGGTGCATTCCAAGGCGGATCATGTGAAGACAGGGCCGTGCCCATCAGCCATGGCTGCAAGGGTTCGAAATATTGTGGTTGGCCCTCGGAGTAGAGGGAGGTGACCTAGAAATGGCCAGGCACCAGATGGCTCTGGGGCTGACCTGCCCTTGCTCTTCCCAGCACCACTCATAACTCTCCATATGCTACACAGCAAAATCAACCCCAGAATTCCTGAGATTACCAGTAACTGAGAAGGGGCATCCATGTTTGATTGTCTTAGACTATCATAATTCACTATTTATATTCAAAATTAGGGGATACATATTGATTAAATTGGATATAAATTGTCAGTTACATGATTTAAAATAAATTTTTGACTTTTGTATTTACATGCTAAACAAAAAGTTGTTTTTAAATATAATAACTTTTATGAATTTTCTTTTTATATCTCAATAAGACTTCAAAATTCTAACACTATTCTTATGTGTGTTTGATCTTTGAAACATAATTAAAATGAAAGTTGGGATATAAAGCAGAATTAAATGAAATTCTCAAATTTTAATATTTGAAGTAAAAAGCAAAGTATATAGATTTTAATTAAGTTAATAAATTAAAAACAATTTAATCTAATCAACTTAAATCATTAAGTAATAAGTATATATTAAGGTTTACAAAATATCCACTTAATCATTGTGATGGTATGACAAGGATTCACGTGTTGGCCAATAATTCAAATATTTTTTCAATATTAAGATATTTATGTATTTTCAAGATCTATTTTCCAATATTCCATAAACGCAGTCAAATAATATCTACGTGGATACCGTGGATGAGCATTTTATCCCCACATGTTTCTGTCTTTGGGCCATCAGTTGTTTGCCATATATATCTCAATGATTTGTATATTTGTCAAAACTTGAATGATGTTTAATTTGAGAAAAAAATGAATCCAGCCAAAATTATCAACTTTTTTACACCTCTTCCAAGAACTAAATTGCAACAACAATCGATATACATTTTTGAGAAAAATTAGTTTCCCCGTGTTAATCCCAGGTTGAGTGTTATTATATAAAAGGCGACTGATTTTGAGGACGCGATATAATTTATTTTAATATTCTTTTATACATTTCATTTTATACCAATATGTAAATACTAACAATTAGGGTATAGTTTACACATACCAGCATAACCACCATTCTTTTAGCTGGTGAGAACCCTTAATTAGTAACTTTGTACTTACGCCTCTCTATTTAGACTTTGGAGATGAGAAAAAAAAAAAAGATTTAAGATTTTGGTACAAGTTCTCCCTTCTTTAATTCTTTCATGTTGTATTATGTGGCTTGTATTTATGGAGAAAAAAAAGGGTAAATGTGTGAGCAAAGCGATTGCATTTACCCTTTTAGGCTTCACATGTTTTTTTCGGGGACAAAACAATAGGTAGGGTATGTGATAACAGCCCAAAATTCAACATTTTTCCTATCTAGAAACCCTTTTCCTAAAACACTTCTTCAAGATAATTATTAACAGATACTAATTTGCAAGTTGTTATGTCCCAAACTTTGAAACAAAGTTTTCCTTAAGTACAGGTGTGTTTTTAAGCCTTTTTGGTATTTTTATGGCTCTTGGATTGCATGAGGACCAACAATGAGTGCACTTTGGAATCTTAAGTTTAAGCTTTAAAGCTTTAGGACGAGATTTGATCAAGATTGAAGCCTTGGAAACATATGATTTGATGAGATGGAGGCCCAAAGCACCGTATGTGAAGGTTCGCACCTAGATCAAGGTTGGTGTAAATTTTGGACCCTCAAACTAGATGTGTGAATATGTATTTTAGGTGTTTGCTACCACAAAGCCAGGGAGTAAAATTTTGCTCCCTCAGCTTTGTGGGTGCAAAAATGTGCATAAGTAAATTTTTTCCTGCAATTTCTTTCCTTTTTAAATCCCACACCTCTCTATAAGAAATATTTGAATTGGGAATCAAAGTAACCTACCTAAATGGCCCCAAATGTATAATAAACCCTATATAAAGTGGGGGATAAATATTAGTTAAATTGGATAGAAATTGTCAGTTACATGATTTAAAATAAAATTTTTGACTTTTGCATTTAAATGCTAAACAAAAAGTTTGTTTTTAAAATATAATAACTTTCATATGTTTGTTATCATTTAAACTAACCGTCAAATAACATTTAATATTGAGTAAAAGCAAAGTATATAGATTTTAATTAAGTTAATAAATTAATAACAATCTAATCTAATCAACTTAAATCATTAAGTAATAAGTATATATTAAGGTTTACAAAATATCCACTTAATCATTGTGAAGGTATGACAAGGATTCACGTATTGGCCAATAATTCAAATATTTTTTCAATATTAAGATATTTATGTATTTTCCAAGATCTATTTTTCAAATATTTCCATGGCCACGGTCAAATAATATCCATATTGTTGTGGACCATGTGAATGAACAAGCTCATTCATGTGAATGAATAGGCAACTAAAATGCCTATATAATGGGATCTTTATCCCTTGTATAGATTACTAAGAAATATAAATCTCTTATTCTCTCTCTTAAACTTTCATTCTCTCTTTCCAATTCACAATAGTTACAGTGCATAATTTTATAACGATTATCAGCTGCATCTGCTCCACCAAAGGTAAAACTACATTATAATCATTTTTTTTCATCATATATTAAAAGTTTACCAAAATGTCAAACCTCATAAAACTTGAGTTTGTGGCACTTGATATTTATGATAAAAATTATCTATCATGGATTCTTGATGCTGAAATACATCTGACTTCCATGAATCTTGGAGAAAGCGATAAAGGAAAGGAAATGAAGGTAAAATGAAGGCCTCTGGCGTCTTAATTTTCCTTAGGCATCATCTAACAAAGATCAGAAAAATTAGTATCTCATTGTAAAAGGTCATTTCACTCTATGGAATGACTTGAAGAATAGATTTGACCACCAAAAAGGTGAAGTTTTACAACTTGTTATGATTGGATGCTGGGTTACGAGATTTTAAAAGCAGTTAGTGATGCTCTTTCAACTCTATTAAAATAAGCTCAGATTGAAGCTATGCTAAGAAAAAAAATCATGGATGAAGACATGCTAGAAAAAACATTCACAACGTTTCACACCTCTAATGTGCTCCTACAACAACAATATAGAGAACATAGATTTACTAAATATTTAGAGTTAATATCATGTCTTCTAGTAGCTGAACAAAATAATGAGTTACTAATGCAAAACCATCAGTCCCATCCAACTGGATCCAAACCATTCCCTGAAGTTAACGCAATTTCATCCCACAATCGTGGGTGTGGACGTGGTTGTAGTCGTGATCGTGGTCTTGGGCAGAATTCCCGACACTATAATAATCATCCTTCTAACCCCTTGAAAAGGAAAGACCCATTTCAACCCCAGAAGTGGAATAATGGTGAGACAGAACAATGGAGAAACTGCACATAAAAAAACCCTTCAAGGCTCTTGAAGAGACTTACTCTGATCTTGGAATGAAGGACACTAGTCTAAATTGCCTATCTGTAGCCAAACATACGAGTAGTCTATTATCAAGCATCATTAAAGGATAAAGGAAAAAGGGTAGAAACTAATTTTGCTGATGGAAATGGGCTTGACCTATCTTATTTTGATATGGATTTTTTTGAAGGTCCTAATGATAATTTCAATTGTTTAGTAGAAGATGAAAATGTAAATATTAAATAATTCTATCTATTTTATTTGAGTTAATAAGAATATCATCTTGTTATTTATATTTTTATCTTTATCTAAATTTATGTATTATTGAATTTCAAGATGGATGATGAATTTTCATATGTCTTCTTACATTCTGTGATCACACACTTACAATCAACCGAGAAAAAACATATTTTTAAATTTAATAGTAACAAATGCTGAGTGTAAGTACCATCTACGGTACATCAGATTCGATTGAATCATGAAAGAGCAAATATAATGCTGCAATGAACTAGATTCCATAATAATGATGTATATTCTAGAAAATCAACAAAATTGCTCAGTTTTAAAGATATTTGCAAAAATAGATGTATCATATTGAAATAATGAATAGAAGGTAATAAAGGAATATTTATATATTACCTCATAATTTATGGGAAAAATGTTATTTGTGCGGAAAAACTCCTAGCATTCTCCTTTTGGGTTTGTATCATATAACCATAAACTGATTAAGGCCATATGATGTAATGAACCGAAGTTCAATGACAAAGATTTTCTCTTTGGCATAACGAGGCTAGGTCACCACGAGATCTTATTGATGTGGTGAATCATGGAAACGATCACATGGGCATCCATTAAAGAAGCTAGAAGGATTCTTTTTACTTGATGAATTTTCTTGTGATCCTTGTTCATAAGGTAAGTTAATAATTGAGACCATCATTTAATAAAATCATGTCGAATCACCAGTCCTTTTGAAGACGAATACATGGGGACATATGTGGGCCTATTCATCGTAAGTAATGAGACCTTTTAATTATTTATGGTCCTAATAGTGCCTCTACCAAGATGGTCACATGTGTGTCTTTCTTTCCATAGAAATGTTTCCTTTAACAGGCTCCTTTACCTGAAGGACGAATTAAGAGCACAGATTCCTGATTATCAATCAAGGTGATAAGACTTGATATCTTTGGTAGAATTTACTTCACAAACTCTTAATGACTATTGTATGTCAATTGGGATAAATATTGAGCATTTCGTTGCTCATGTTCATACCCAAAATGGATTAGCAGAGTCCTTGATCAAATGTCTTCAATTAATAGCTAGAGCACTGCTAATGAAGACCAAATTACCAACATTTGCCTAGGGACATGCTATTATGCATCTTTGCCAGAGTCTAATAAAGATTAGACCGGCATCTTGCCATGGTCTCCCTTCCTGACTTTATCTGGGCTTAAAGCAGACCAAATATTTCCACTTCTGAGTTTTTAGTCGTCTGAGTCTATGTACGATTGCCCCAGCGTACCAAAATGGGTCCCTAGCGTGGACTTGAGATTTATGTAGGTTTGATTAAGCGAGTCTATCATAAGATATTTGAATCCTTAACATGAGATGTTTTAAATTAGATTGCAAATTATTATTTTAATGAAAGCGTATTCTCACCGTTAGAGGCGAAGGGTTGATTAGAAAGACGGGAGAAATTACTTGGAATGCATCATTATCTCATTTGATCATCGTACAAATCAATGTGAACTGGAGGTTCAGATTATTATTTACAAATCGCACAAATCAATTACTAGATGCATTTGTTGATGCAAAAGAAAGTGACTAAGTCACATATCCAGATTAATAGATACTCCGAGCCAAGTTGAGGTCCAGCAGACCAATGAAAGAAAATGAATCAAGCTCACGCTTGAAGCATGGAGGATTAATTAAGATTGAGCGTAGCTCAGGAAGGGAACAAAAGCTAATCAAGAAATGCCCTGTGGAACATGATGAACAACGATCCTGTAGGGGCACATGTTGGATATGAGCTCAGAAGAGGTGCAAAAGGAACAAATATCTCTAGAAGAGGCAAAGGTACCTGAAAATTGTGAGATTTCAATAAGTTATGTGCATAAAAGTGAAAAATGGGATTGAATTAATTTTGTTGTGGATAATATTTTTGCTTTCCAAGTGGCCTTAGACATCATATGATGATGATCCCGAACCATAAAATGTGGATGAATGTAAACAAAGAAATGATTGTCCAAAATGGAAAAAGGCTATGCAAGCAGAGTTGCATTCGTTAATAAAATGAGAAGTGTTTGGACGTGTAGTCCAAACGCTGCAAGTGTAAAGCCTATTGAGTACAAATTAGTATCTATATGAAAGCGCAATGAAAATAATAATATCATAAGGTATAAAGCGCGATTATTGTGAGGTTTCTCCTGAGCCTGTCATTGCTATGAGAGCCTGTGTACTTGTTATGGAGCCTTAATCACATTTCGCTTTTGATAAACACTTGTATCGAAGAACTAGATATGCATCTCATGGATGTTATCACTACATATTTATATAGATCCATAGACAGTGATATACACATGGAAATCCCTAAAGGATTTAAACTGCCTGAAGCAATTAGTACAATACCTCGTAGCATACTTTCGGTCTTAAGCTCTGATGATCTTTGTATCGATTAAAAACAATCCGGTGCTTATGTGGTACAATTGCCTTAGTGAATATTTACTAAAAAAAGGGTATGTGAATAACCTTATATGTGACGCCCCAAAGCGGGGGTCCGGGTTGACAGTCGACAGGAATACTAAGTGGATGTCGGGTAACCCAGGCCTACTTACGAAAATCGGGCGGAGTCTCAGTGTGCGGGGAGCTCTACCCAAAGTACAAAACCTGTCCCAGTCTGGCAATGACCGTGCGGAAGTCGCGTCTTGAGTAAAATAGTAATTTGCCAGGCCCTAGCATTAATGCCATAAAATGCATCAATATATGCAATGGTTGAGTTAATAAATTACTCTTCAAAGCAGAACATATATTAAAATTCACAATTCTATTATGGTACCTTTAACAATATCAAAGACACTAGTCGGCTTTCTTCCTATCAGCGGCCTCTAGTGAGCTCGAGTCCTTGTGCACACTCCTGTACACAGAAATGGTGATCCCTCGGGGTGACGAAGCCCCCTGATAGTGAATTTCACACATAGGTTGCACCAGCACCTAAGTGCACATGCATGTCAAACAATCACATTCAACTGATTTCATGAACTACTCGAATGTACAAATGCCACGAGCAATGTCTCAGTCGCCAGCAGGCTCGCCGGCGCGTACCTAAGCCAATATGCGGTAAAAATATCCGGTTTTCACAGCAAAAGCTTTTTCGATCTTGAAAACTTACCCTCTAGTTCGGTAAAAATATTGGACTACCCTCCCGAGGCGAATTCTTCGGATAACTCACCCGCTTGATCGCTGATCCTGCATCAAAGTGATCGTTGGGCGTCCTCCAGGCGATTCTTGAAAAATCTTCCGTCGAAATTCCTTTCACAAACATTTTTCGTTTTTGTTTCATTTCATGTCATGCACTCCTCTAATATTCTAGGGTTACCCCTAGTACATATGGAATGCATCGATGCAAATTCCAATACATTCATGCTAATATATTCACATGCATATATATTAACATAATTAAATCACATAAAACATGTTATGCAAATTCACAATCAATTACACCAAAATTAGCTCACATGGGCTAATTAACACTACAAGAAAAAAGATCTTTGTTGACAGTTTTTCACAGTCATGGTAAAGTATATAAGTTAAGAAAGGTAGTAATTCATTTATGTCATCTATGCCAGTGTCAAGAAAAGTTAATAGGTACATTGACATTTATATATGTCAAGGCTTTTTCTATTTTTACTGATAATGGAACATTTGTTAATATGATAAATGTCAACATTTCTTACACTTTTGTCAATGTTGAATTCAACATAAGTTATGATTACTTGAACTTATGTCAATGTTGGGCGGTGATCATTTAGCCAGGGTGCTCATGAAAATTTTTAATATTATTTTATTAAAATAATTATTTTTAATGGGAAATGGTTGTCAACATATGAAACCTACTTTCAAATTAAATTTGCTACTAATTAATTGTGATAATAATAACAATTAGGTCTTAAAAAAATTCTGATTACAAGAGGCCACATCAAACATATATGCAATTTATAGCTTATCATATTTCTCTTGCATCAATCTCCAACCAGCCACCTTGCATTAATCTTCAACCACCACCTTCTAGAGATCCTCAAATTGCCAACACCTATATCAAACATATCATGGAAGAAAAACCTTGTTAACAAAAGAAAATTAAAAGTCACATGTTAACAACACCCTATACATTAATATAGAATTCAATTTCTATACATCTATACTTCTATATTCAAATACTATACATCAACATAGAAAAAACAATTAAGCAAATGTTTTTACTAATGTAAAATAGAAACAAAATTTACAAAAAAATATCTATCATGTTATTTTGGAGCAAAAAAAAAAAAAATTATATATATATATATACAAAGCAAAATTTACAAAAAAAATCTATATTATTATTTTGAGCAAAAAAAAAAAAAATTCATATATATATATATATATATATATATATATATATATATATATATATATATATATATATATATATATATATATATATATATATATATATATATATATATATATATATATATATATATATATATATATATATATTTCATCTAAACATAAAAATGAAGAGGAATTTATAAATTTCAAAGCTTCAAAATTATAAAGCCAAATAAACATTTTTTTAATTGTTTTTGCTTGTTTTGTGAATTGTTGAAAGAATAGAAAGCGTTAAAAAAACTTACAAGCTTCGTTCTCTGTTATTTACTAAATTGAGTTAGTTGAATTATTCGAACTTTGAAGATATTTTGGGTTTTAACCCATAAATGATTAAGGAGGGCCTTGGTACTTTTGGCAATGGATCAGACAGGTCAATAGACTAGAAATCTACTAATAAACTCCTTAATTTGGGCCTAAGTAGGTATTAGGTTGATGGACTTGTAGAGTTAGGCTAATGGATGGAGTCTACAATTAATATAGTATTGTGTCTTGATTACAAAAAAGGATAAGAAAATTGATTATAAGAAGAAGCAATTAATTGGTAGGTATTAATTCAGTATAGACAATTAATTAGGAAAGAATCAAAGTATAAAAATATCTAAAATATGAAAATTAAATATACCATATGATTAGATGACAAAGTTTGAGATCTGAATAAAAATAAGATACAATACTGAGAAGTAAATGTAACATTTAACATAATAAAATCTAGGGACATTTAATATAACACAACACAAAATCTAGTATTAATATATGAAAATCTTGGATCATTTAATATAACAAAAGCACAAAATCTGGTAACAATATGTGAAAATCTAGGAAAATTTAATATAGCAAAGCACAAAAATTTTATAACAATATATAGAGACGTGAGAGCATAAAAATTTAGGAACATTTAATACAACAACAACACAAAATTTGGTAGCAATAAATATAATCTAGGCAAATTAATTGGTGGATTTGATATACTTCACAATTAAGGAAAAATAAATGTAGCAAAACACTAATTAACATAAGTGAACTAGAGAATAATAAATATGATTTGAAATATAAAAACTCATTAAATAAGAAGCATTAAAGAAATTCCAAATGATAGTATGAACTTGAAGGCATGATAACACATGGTTCCACGATCTCTTTTTCTATGCCACATCTATACACAACAGCATCAAATAACACATTCTCTCTACACACCACCGCCTAGCACAAACACACATTCACTAAGCCTAGCATAACACACAAACATTCACTACTAAATTTAGCATAAATGTATATAACAAATTTAGTGTAAACATTTGTATGAGATGAGGACAAACAACCTAGAAAATAAATACGAATTGTCAAATTAATCAAGCATTATTGTAAATTTATTAAACAATATGATCCTAAATATAAATTGAAAATCAATTAGATATTATAAGAAATATGTCTAGAGAACTAAAACACATAACTAAAATTATATTGTTAAGAAATATAACACAAAATTAGTCAAGCCAAGATTGGCCACAACGCATTTAAAAACAACAGAGATACCAATAACTCAAAGATTGGAAGAAAGATGCCAAGAAATGAGAAAATAAAAGAAAAAATGTGAATAAAAAACAGTGAAAATAAAACAACACGCAACCCATTTCATCTCCCTAACTCCCAAGACTCTAGAACACCAACATCACTCTCATGTTCTCCCTCTCACCTTCCTACACATATCTCCTCATATTGACTACAAAAAAAAAAAAAAAAATTGGAATTTGGTCTCCATTCGGTTGGATCCCATAAGGAAGCATAGGGATGATTTATGGTATGGTAGCTAGAGAATGACATTAACAATTTTGACACATTACAACAATGGCTCATTAAAAATTCAATCAACCAAAAATCTATATATACTAATGATATGGAAATGAAAAGAAAGAAAACATGATGGAAATTAACGAGAAACCTAAAATAAATAAATGAATACATAAAGGTGAACATAGACAATTCACTCTCTCCATAATCAACAAAATGAAAACATATAAAATAAAAACAATTTTATGGTAAAAAAAATAAATTGTTATGCCCATGTTTACAAATTTATCACTTATAAATTGTTATAAAGAGATTATTAGAAAATGTTTACTTACATTGGTAGTCATATCTATCTCGGGTATTGTGTATATATATATATATATATATATATATATATATATATGCTTATATATAATATATATAAAGCGGAAAATTAGATTTAGGGAAAAAGAAACGAAAATCGTAATTTCGATTCTCAATTGTAATTTAGGTTAAAAATAAGTAATTAATTCTCTAGATCTCGGATGATGAAACAAATTTCACCCAGATTACTAAGATTCGTCTACCAACGAAATCTAGTTATATAAAAATTTCATAATATTAGAGACAGTCGGGTCGGCTACGTTTTCGACGTCGCGTTTAGTCTTAGTAAAATGAATTTGATGCGATGAAAGTCACGTATAAGCACGTACTCATGTACCATAAATTGGTATGGTGAAATGATGAAAATGGAGCCAGAGATGGTGCAGAATATCAATTACGGTAAAGGAGACATAATGGTCGGTACTGGGATTTGATTTTAAGTCACTAAAGGACAAAATAGTGAATAACTCTTCTTCTCCTTCATTAAGCCAAAAGAAAAACGTGGGGATGTTTGGGATCGTAAGCTTCATTTTGAGGAGCTTTTTAGAGAGAAGGATGTTCTTATACAGAATATCGGGAGATCCGATCGTCGGCGGTCTTCGGGCCGAGAAAGAAAAACTTTCTATGCGGAGCAGGCTACGGGTGGACTCCGGGTTTGTGAGTTTTTGACAAACTCCAGGAGGTAGGATTTTCTCCCTACTTGAGTTTTATTTCTATTTTAAGTGTTTTGTCGATGTTTGAGTGAATGGCGTGAGTAGTTTGATCGGGTCCCGAGCCTTGGGATGAGATTAATGTAAATTTGAAACAAAAATGGAGCAGCCGTGGCTGCTCCTGGCTGTGTTGGTGTGAAATTGGGTGTTTTGTGTTAATCATGTATTGATTGGTTTGAAAGATGAGAGTGGTAAGTGAAATGTGGATTCGCAGGAACCAGGTAGTTATTGAGTGTTAGGCAAAAGTAAACCTGGGGTTTTTCGCATTTCCCCAAGGAATAGTGACCACGAAAATGTATTTCGTGAAAATATGACCTTGGTTAAGTAATTGAATCGAATTGCTTGGTTTGAACATTAGCCAAGAGAGCTAATTTTGGTGTTTAGAAATAGTAATTACATAACATGTTTGTGTGATTTAATTTACATGTGAATATATTCGTGTTTATATATTTAGTATGATTAGGCGTATTGGAATTGTGCGTATCGTTCGAAGTATGCGGCTGGAGCACGTCACTGGGGTATAGGGTTAGTCGTGAGATGATCTGAAAATGGATTCGGGTAATCTAAAACATTAATTATCGGAGGGTAGTCCACAAAGCCGAAATGTCCCGATCATTGGATGGCCCAGATTGATGTATTCATTGGGAGGTAGTCCGCTGACAAATAATATATCGATAAGTCGAATGACCCAGATGATATATACACATCGGAGGGTTGTCGATATTAAAACCATGGCATTCTCATATACGAGGAAGCAGGCGAGTGTAGAGAGGAGTCGATGAGGACTAGGGATCCCGATTAGTCATGTAGACATTTAAAGTAGGATCATGCGTTGCTTGAATGTGTGTTTACTTTGGAACATTGCCTTTGCTAGCTTAGGTGGTGAGGTAGCCGGCTTAGATGATTCTCCTCTTGGTTGTAAGCTCACCCGATCGTGGGACCCCCTTTATTTTAAATTACGGGAGCGCGTGCGAGGGCCGGCCTAGATCTAGAGGTGAGTTTTGAAAGTCGGGTGTGGGCTTTGATTTTCCACATGTATTAGAATTCTCCCAATTTTGATATATGTTGTATAAGAATAGTTGCTAACTCACTTGGGAACTATGGGATATAGTTGATGTGTTTTTTGTGATGTTGTGGTATGGGCGAAGTGGTTTTTATCCATATTTGTATCATTGTGGTTATATTGGCCTTGTAGTGAGGTTTCATGCAGGTGTTTCAATTGGGTAGAGCTCCCAGTACAAAGACTACGCTAGATTTTCTGAGTGGCGTGGGTAACCCGACATCGCCTGTGCGGATTTGTGGGGCGGTCGCGGACTCCGGAGTTTGATCACGACTTGGTATCGAGCTTAGAAGTATCAGAATGCCTAGGGAGCTCGGTTTGGGTATCCATCGCCCACTAGGTGGTTTGATGTGGAGTATAGGTATGAAAACCCTAGAGATTGAGGGCTTGGCTTGAAGCCTGTGGTCAGTGAAACAATGTACTGGTTGTGGATTGATGTTAAGTTTAGTGTGAATTACCCCTGAAATCGGAATGAGAAACTAGGACCTTTGTAGGCATGTGTTTTGTGTGTTTTGTGTGATTTGATGAAATGTTGTGTGAATATTTGATGAATGGTGTGTATACCATGTCATGTTATGTGTTTGGATGTGTGCTTAGGTAAATAGCACATAGGGAAAGTTTGTGAGAAATTCTGATTATTGTGGCGGAAATAAAAATAAGCGTAATCTAATTTATTTAGTTTATTGGATGACAAAATAAATTTTAATAAAATTTTAAGGTGTTAGGACATTTTGGAAGTTTACGATTAGGTAAGCTTGAACAAAGAACTAAAGAAAATGATTTCATATGATTTATTTGGGCTATTGGAAAAAGAAAATAAAGAAAATAAATTTTATAAATTTATTTGGTTATGAGGTGAAGAAAATAATTTTCTAAGGTTTTACCATGTGTAAAACTGAAGAAAATTGATTAAAATAAATTTTTAAAAAAAATTATTTGAGCATTCTGGAAAATGAAAAAAAAAAAAATAGATACATATTTTTTTTTGTGTATCTTGATGATTTGGAAGAAATGAAAATTAAAAATTTAAGAAATTTATGGAGTTTCTGATTAATAAGCGGAAAAAAATTAAAAGAAAATAAATTTTATAAATTTATTTGATTTATGAGAAGAAAAATAAATTTCTAAAGTTTTACAAGTTGTAAAATTGAAGAAAATGGGGTAAAAGCAAATTTTATAAATTTATTTGAATTCGAAAATGAAAAAAAAAAATTTAGGTGATTTTTTTCCAAATACTGAAATAATGGAAGTGAAAAAAAAAAGAAAAAAAAAAGAAGTGCAGTAAACTGCTTTGGGCTACTGCCCAATAGTCTTGTGAAAAAAAAAAAATTGTATTGCAACCTTGCAATTGTATTGCAACCTTGCAATTGTATTGTAAGAGAGAAGGCTGGAAAAAAATTGTATTGGAATTGTATTGCAAGAGTAAGTGGCGTATTGGCTTGGTTTGTATTAAAAGAGAGAATTGTATTGCAAGAGAATGCATGTGGCTGGAAAAATTGTATTGCGTCATGGTGGTGTGCAGTGGGCTAAAATTGTATTGCAATAAGAAGGTTGGTTGTCGAGCTACTGTGTATTGCAATACACAGATTGTGGCTGGTAAGGGTGCGGCGGAATGTAGGGAATTGTATTGCAATACGGTGGGTTTAGCGGATGTTTTTTTTCTTTGTATTGCAATACAATTGCGTATTGTGGCTAGGAAATGATTCTCGTTGAGAATTGTATTGCAATACAATTTTTGTATTGTGACCAACAGTAGATGAACAAGAATAAAGAATCGTGAACCGTAACAATGAACAAAGGATCGATTTAACGTAATCGTTGACCGGTCAACTATGAATAGTAAATTTCGAAATTTTTTTTAAAAAAAAAAAAATGAAATTTTCAAAAATGAACTTTTTGTTGATAAAAATGTTTTAAATATATTAATCAGTCTCGTGATTACTCAGAATGCAAGGACAATGTGTATACACTCGATTTATGTATGAATAAAGGTTCGGGTCATGCTTATGCCTTAGAGAGATACCGGTGGATTGTATTTAACTACCATTGGAAATTGTGATTGCCGATTATTACGTGAGGAAATGATATGTAATGGTGTAATGATAGGAAAAGGTGAACGCGGCAAGCATGAACTATGACCTTAGGGATTTGGATAATGAAATGAACAATAAACTCGAATTTTATTGAAATAAATGAACTCTGAGGGTCTAAATTTAAATACCACTTAGGAAACTAACTACCGGGCCTTCATGGTTGTTAAGTCTATTAGTAATTGGGTATGTGCATTGCTAGTTAGACCGAAATAAAAAAAATTAAATGATTTCTATTGCCATCGAAACACGGATGGCTAGTCGAGCACGAGGATCCAGGGCCCACGTGGTAATCGGGTCGTGCACCACCGACGTCACCAACCCACAAGAACAACAACGGCTCAGAGGCCGTAGGTGTTGCAAATGCCGCATCGCACGTAATGGTATAGCAGGTAAATATGAAGATCCTAGTAAACCCTAGAGGTTTAGGGCTTATCATCCTCCGACATTCACTGGGAAAAGATCCGATGGTGGGTGTACCATTGGTTCATGCAAGATCGGTGGAAAGTGTTGTGAGGCGCATAGATTACCTCCGACGACTGAGATTAGACTAGTCGTCTAGCTACAGAGAATGAGGCCCAAATATGCATGGAAATGGGCAAGGACTCTAGAGACCTTAGAGGAGCCGTTAGACGTGAGTCTCCTGGGGTGGATTGTGGCGAATAAGAATGATAAAGTCGAGGTTGCGAGTTAGAGATCTCGAGGACTCTACTCACAGTGGACCTGAGGATCATGGACTTGTCAAAGTTCGATGTCATCCTATGGATGGACTGGCCGAGCAGCTTATGTGATCGCATCGACGTGAGCGTAGGAGAGTTACCGCCATACGCATCTGCATCGTATGGTATTTCACAGTGGGGACAAGGTGACATTTTGCCCTGCACAAGATACGAGTCCAAGTGTTGTGGATACACGGGTTGGCTAGCGAGCCTAATTTAGAGGACGAGGAGAGATCGACTCTTGATCTACTTCCCGAGTAGTGTGCAAATATGTGGATATTTTTCCGCATGAGCTACCCGACTACCTAATCGTGAGGGTGGTAGACTTCTGTGATCGAAGCTTACACCTCGTACTTCACTCCATCTCTATGACTGCATAGGATGGCACCAGCTGAGTCATAGGAACTCGCAGTCCAAATTTACAGGAGCCACTGGACAGCGTTCATTAGACCGAGCACTTCACCATGGGGCGCTCCGCTT
Source organism: Tetrastigma voinierianum (assembly GCA_016808115.1). Lineage (NCBI taxonomy): Eukaryota > Viridiplantae > Streptophyta > Magnoliopsida > Vitales > Vitaceae > Tetrastigma > Tetrastigma voinierianum. The sequence goes on along the minus strand of JAEQBH010007158.1, from coordinate 268,938 downwards.
CTATTTGCGAAGAAGAAAGACAAGCAAGACCCTCTCGACCGTGTATTGATTACCGACAACAAACAAAGGTTACGATCAAGAATCGATACCATTGCCGAGAATTGATGACTTGCTCGGAATGGGCCGAGGAGCGCGAGCTCATTCCAAGATGCGACCGCACCGCTACCATCGCCTAAGGGTTAGGGATATATTATCCCCTAAGATAACGCTTTAGGACGTTATGGGCACTTTGAGCTACGAGCTGCCCTTTGATTGACAAATGCGCCAGCAAAGATTCATGATCTCATGCATAGGATAATCCAACCTATTTAGATCGGCCATTAGTCTTCGTGAATGACATTCGATCTACTCCCAAATGAGTGGGAGCACGAGGATCACTTGAGGATCGACTTGGCGCTTGTCGAGAGACCATCACCGTACGATAAGTTCGCAAGTACGAGTTTTGGCTACTGAAGCTGATTTCGGGACACGTGGTGTCATCATCAGAGGTCGCCGACCTAGAGAAGGCTGAGGTTGATGAGTTGGTAGAGACCGAATGTCAATCTTCGAGATACATAGTTTCGGGATTGGCCTGAAAGATTACGAGAGACGGAGAATAGAATGTTGTCCATTCGGCAAGATCGTGAGGACTCCGCCATCGACGGACTCCATGGCTCGGGACGCCCCGACCATGAGATCTGGGGATGCCCGAGCACTCGGGATGCGGGTGTTGGTAGCAAGAGAGAGGATCAACCTTCTTCTAGTTCGAGGAAGAGGCGTAAGACTTCGCTCATTACGAAGTTTCTAAGACCGGTACGGATTGGCGGTTAGTCGCGCGGCGTGATATGTTATTTCGCCGACGCCTGCATATGAGACGTGGATCGCTCCTAGAGACGTGTGGGATCCCCGGTGGTTTTCGACGCGCGATACCCCCGGGCCAAGAAAAGAGGGACAGAGAGTATATGGGGCCATTCCTCCACACCCTAGAACGGGTCGAGGAACCTATTTCAGCCGGTGCTATACAAGCACTTCCAGCAAACACGTATGCCGAGGGGCGAGTGTGGGTCAAGTCGTGACGTACCGAGCTGTACAATATAAGCGTAGTGGACCTCGTGGTGGCACCTATTGGCTGTTGACACGCTTGACATGGATGAGCTGACAACCACTCCGGTTGTTAGTAATTGAGACCCCAGCCGGGCCGGTCATACTTCTCGCCAGACTCCGCATTGATTCAGTCGTAGGTTAAGTGCCTTTAGAGAAGCCAAGATATGTTCTTCCCTTACGGTAGGTGAGAGTCGACTGATAGGTCGGGATTATGAGTGAGAGGATCCCCCGAGATTCCCGCCATGGTGGACTTGGGTGGGTGCACCAGAGGGTCATTCACCACTCTCGTGAGCGTGGGTTGAGTTGTCTTGGGGACTGGCATCCAATGAAGACCTTATAGTCAATCAGAAAATGCAATAGGCCTAAGTGTGTTTCTAAGAATTATGTTACCCGAAATGAAAACGCACGGTCAAGTATCACATAGACTTAGGGTTGAGTGATAGGAGTCAGGAGTGACTCGAGATAAAACACACGGACATGGTTATCACGCAGACTTAGAGTTTCGAAAGTGGATGTGAGCCTGGGGTGACTCGAGGCTCGATACCCCTTTCGGAAATCGTGATCGCGTCGGGCTGGCGACAATGGCTCCTGCATATGGATGTCATCCGCACATGGACCAAAGCTTGACTTGCCCATTGGATTGTCGCCGATTGTGACCTTGAGAGGTTAGCGCTACACACCCAAGCAAAGGGTCGCGGTAGACACGTGTCGCGGATTGTGTGTTAAAGGACATGCCGCGAGCATGCATCCTCGGATCATAAGGGTAGGAAGAGCACTGCCCTGAGCGGAATTCCGCCTACAACAACAATTTATCAAGCGAGATACCGCATGGCACCGTGTGAGGTACTTGTATGGGAGGCCATGCCGATCACCATAATTGATGGACCGAGGTGGGAGAGAGCTCCATCAATCGGTCCTCGATTTGATTAGAGACACCTTCAGAAGGTGAGCTTGATATTTGACAAATAGCTCTCTCACGCTTGCAGCCTGTGAGAAGAGCTTGCGTCGATGTACGACGCCTACCCCTAGAGTTCGAGATTGTGATCACGCTTTTCTGAAGGTGATGCCTAAGAGAGAGTGGTCAGTTCGACAAGCACCTGAAGCCACGCGAGGTTTATCGGACCTTTCGAGATACTTCCGAGAGGGTAGGCACCTGCTGCACGGCATGCTATCGCCAAAGATGTCAGTTCACTAGGTACTTTAATGCCTCCATGCTCCCCGGAATATACTCCGCATCCAAAGACATGTGGTGGATCGGGGACGACGAGGTTGACAATCGATGGACCTCGAGGACCAAGATGCATTTTGATACCAGGATCGCTCTTGCGACGCAAGACCGTGAGGCTAGTGAGAGTGCGGCACAGACCGTGGGAGTGAAGGTTTCAACGTGGAGCGATGACACGATGCGCCACCTATCCTTCTTGTTTGCGACTTGGCGTATTACTATTTAGTCGTTTAAGATTTAAATGACTGTTTACATGCATAGTAGAGTGCACGTTGCATATGCATGGGAGTGAGAAAGATTGTCCTGAATTTCGGGACGAAATTCCTTTTAAGGAGGGGAGAATGTAAGATCCGAGAAATTCCAATTTAGGAAAAAAGGGGCAAAATCGTAATTTCGATTATAAAATTGTAATTTCGGTTAAAAATCCGCACCAATTTCTAGATCCTGATTTACCTAAACTAATTTCACCGTTGAATCATTTCGTGAAATCTTAGCTAGCACGTAAAATTTCGTAAATATTCGAGACAATGAAAGCTCCGCACGCCGAGGCATCGCGCTTTCTGGTGTCAGTGAAAATGAATTTCGATGAGACGAAAGTCACATATAGCACGTACTCATGTACCATAAGTGGTATGAGTAGAGAAATGATGAAAATAGAAGGCCGAGATGGTGCCGAATATCAATTCTGGTAAAAGAGGGACGTAATGGTCATTATGGGACGGATTTACCAAAGGACAAAATTGTGAATAGCCTTTCTTCTCCTTCATTGTCGTAAGAAAACGTGGGGGTCATTTGGGATCCAAGAGCTTCCATTGGTAGGCCTTGCAGAGAGAGAGGCGTTTCTCTAATATCTGGGAGATCCTAAACGTCGCTGCCTTTCTGCCGAGAAAGAAAAACGTTCTACGCGGAGCAGGCTACGCGTGGACTCCGAGTTTGTGAGTTTTTGACAAACTCCAAGAGGTAGGATTTTCTCCCTACTTGAGTTTTATTCCTATTTTAAGTGTTTTGTCGATGTTTGAGTCGAATGAGGCCGTGAGGGGCCGTTTGATCGGTCCCAAACCTTGGGACCGAATTAATGTAAAATTTTGAAACAAATGGAGCAACCGTGGTCGCCCACTACCGATGCTGGTGAAATTAAAGCTTGCGTTAATCATGTATCGATTGACTGAGCCGAAGTGTCAGAGTTCGCCGTTCACAAGGTGAACCGATGATTTATTTGAGTGTTGGAACCGTAAACCCTAGGGTTTTACTGTTCCTAGGAATAGTGACACGAAAATGTATTTTCGTGAAAATATGTGCTTGGTTAAGTAATTCGAATCGAATTGCTTGCGTTTGAACATTAGCCCAAGAGAGCTAATTTTGGTGTTTGAAATGATAATTACATAACATGTTTGTGTGATTTAATTTTTATGTGAATATATTCGTGTTTATATATTTGCATGTGATTATACTGTATTGGAATTGACACATATGCATTCCATATGCACTGGAACATCCTAGGACTATAGGAGTTAGTGCATGAGATGAGTCTAGAGAAAATGGTTCGGAGGGTAGTCTAAAACATTAATTATCGAAGGGTAATCCACAAACCAAAAATATCAATCGTCAGAGTGGCCCAATTGATATTCATCGGAGGGTAGTCCACCAACAAATAATATATCAATCGTCGGAGCGGCCCAATTGATATATACACATTCCGAGGGCTGTCCACTATTAAAACTAATATTCCTACACGAGGCTTAAAGTAGCTCGAGAGAGCCGCTGAGGACTCCTGGATCCGAGTTGGTCATGTAGACATTCAAGTAGGATCATGCATTTGCTTGAATGTGTGTTTACTTTGGAACATTGCATTGCACTTAGGTGGTGAGTAGCCCACTTAGGGCGATTCTCCTACTGAGCTTTAGCTCACCTCGTCGTGGGACCCCCCTTTATTTTACAGGTGCAGGGAGCGTGAGAGGGGACGGCTCGTCCTAGAGGCCGAGTTTTGAAGAAAGTCGGGTGTGGCTTTGATGATTTCCACATGTATTAGAATTCCCTAATTTTGGTATATGTTGTATAAGAGTAATTTACTAACTCTTAGAACTATGGGATATAATTGATATGTTTTTTTGCATACGTAGTATAAGCCCAAGAGGCCATGATCCATATTTCAGACATTATGTTATATCGACTCCGCTTTTGGGACAAGTTTCCATGCAAAGTTTCTAATTGGGTAGAGTCTTACAAAGGAGAATCTCGCCCGATTTTCTGAAGTGGCGCTTCGTAACCCGACATCCACTTGTATTCGTGGGCCGACGGAACAACCCGACCCCTGCGCTTTAGTGCACAAGCATAATAGATAGAGGAGTAGGGAGAAGGTGGAAAAATAATAATAAAGGGACATGAAGCACATGAGGCTAACTATTAATAGATTTACCATGAAACACATGGATGCTGAGTTTGTTTATGTTTCACTTATTGTATTCATGCGATTACTAAAACGTGAGCCAAGTATCCAATAAAGTGACATGCATAAAAAGAAAAATGAACATGAACAATTAAAATGGGCATTTCCATTCTTAAATTAGCAATATTTAGGACAAATAATAATAATGAATAAACATATATGGAATTGAAGATTTAAATTAAAAAGAAAAATAACCCTAAGCACACGACTAGCTCATCTAATAAAAATGCTCTTTCTTTCTCCATTTAATTATCCAGAAAAGAAAACTTATAAAGTTAATAAGATAGAGAACAATATTAGTTTTCCTAATCATATTTCGTGTTGCAATTACACAATTATTTACTATATATATATATATATATATATTCACACTCATTGAAAATTGTAACTTTATTTAGAAAACAATTTGATTTGAGGCTCTAAAATTTAACTCTTGATTTGAGAATTACTTAAAACCGAATTTGACTTTTAGGAGGTTTAGAAAATATATAATTTGGATTAAAAAGTTTTAAAAAATTGGATTTTGATTTAGAGATGACTTAATAAATATGTTGCAGAAAATAAAAATAGGTAAAAAGACAGAAAAGAAACAATTCAGCAATTTATAGATCTATTTTTCTATGCTAATGTGAAGGGTTCAACTCCACCCTTCGAGTAGCCAATTTTATTTTTCAAATAGAAACTTAACGGTTTTGATATGTGAATAAAATACCAAAAATGATGGGGAATCAAGTCATCAAAAAAGGAGATGATATAGAAAAAATAATAATAATAAAATAACTTAAATAATAATCGTTAAATGTATAGTGAAAATAATTAGAAAATAATGAAATTAAATTAAAATAAGATAAGTACATGTATTGGAAACAAGGAATTAAAAAAGGATAAATGCATAGGTGAGTGATGATATCATGACGAAAAAGTCTCATAGTGCGCAAAGCAAAGAACATTAACGTGAAAAAGTGGTAAAGTTGTGGGCAAACAAACATGAGAAGAAGTGGTGAATGGGGGGGTGAGGAGTGTGCAAGAATACCATGGAAGAAAGTGTAGGAGAGGAACAATGGGAAGATTTGATTTATATGGAGAATTTGGCCCGAACTGCCCACTGCTGAGGAGAGAGCCATCTGGAAAATTTTTCAAGCATTCAGAATTTCTTTGCCCTCAGAATTTTAGCTTCCATGCCCATGCTCACATGCCCCATCTCTCTAAATTTTAAGGGTGTTGCATCCACATTCCATAGGTGCTGCATCATCTATCCAGATTCTGCCCAAAGCTACACTTCTTTCTTAAGATTATGCCCAAGGCTTCACTTCTATGTCAAAATTCAGCCTAATCCTGTTTTTCTCCAATTGATCCACAATAATTCATGTCCCAATTCCAAACCACCAGCATGGAATTCACAGAAATATGAACCCATAAAAATATGAACCCATATTCATTCGAATTCAATTTTTTGGAGATAAATAATCGATTCAAATTATTTCAAGCAAAAACTAGAAAAAGAAAGCTATAAAAAACTCAAGGAAAAAAAAAATGAAAACACACTCTTATCTCAAGAATAAAAGAGAAACTAAATATAAAAAGGTTCTTCATATGCAATTAAAGTAATTTATTGAAGAAAAAAATGTTGGGAAATAAATGTATGATGAATATTCTCCTTGTCGATGACCATAGGAGTCAATAAAATGCAGCCAAGAAAAATATGCCAAGGAGATAAATCACAAAACGACGAACGAAAACCCCCAAAGTGAGAAGAAAACCATAAAGGACCTTAGAACACCCTCGGGCCTGAGAGAGTCTTACGCATATGATACCGTAGGCAGAGGCAGTTATCGCGTCATCATGGATATTTTGGAGACGAAATTTAGAAATGATAAAATTATGGAACCGAATTTGTGCGCGCGAGAATAAGGGTACAATTGTCATTAAGCAAAGAATATGAAAATCAAAATTAAGTTAGAGATGGCCACAATACAAATAATAAGTTACAATTGCAAAATTAGAGTGCAGATGAGGTTTTAAATTTCAATTAATGGAAAGTTGATCTTAAATTCTGGAAGATGGAGGACTTAATTTTAATTGTAGAAACTTGAGATTTTACCGGAGACAAAACAAAATCACATTTCGTCTCATTTGGGTTAGGGCAACCGTAGAGGAGAAGAGAGAGTCAAGAGGAGGAAGAGTATGAATGTTAAGGAAGAGAAGATAAAAATCAGGTATGGAACTTTTATGTTTGGGCTTTGATATGAATCCTAAGCGTTTGGATGGAGATTTGTTTCTCCTTGGGTCTAGGGTTGCTGAAAATCACATAAACCCTTTGGATTGTTGAGGTTAGAGGGTAAAACCCCAATTGGTAGAAAACAAACATGGAATCATCAAATTATATGATGTTAAGAAAAATTGGTGGACCTTTGGTTGAATTCATAAGATTTTTACCTAGGGTTTTGTTGTATGGAGTTCCAAACCACCAACACGAGTGTTATGGAGTGGTTTTGAATTACTTTCATGTTGATTATTGAGGTATTACGGTTTTGAGGATTGGTAGTAAAAAACAAAGGAGAATGTTAGGTTTTTAAAGGAATTGCTGTCAAAATTTTTGTAAACCTCCTGTTTTTTTTTTGCTATAGATTAAGTTAGAGTCATCCAAATGAATTGATTCTAATTGGTAAAGAACCATAAGATAGGCTACAAATGTATAGAAGGGCAATCTCAAGAACAAATTGTAGCTCTAAGGCTCCCAAATACGGGACTGAAAGGTGAGCCTGCAGTTCACCGGGATTATGCCTGCTTTTGGGTATTGTTGTAGTGTTTTGAACATAAGTGGAGTTTCACTCATCCAAATTGAGTGATTTAAAATTCTGGGTAAACTAGACTTCTAGGGGAATAAGTTAGATGAAGGAAGTGCAAGCAAAATTTAATCACAGAGTGCCCAGAAATATTTCCAATTGGAGCTATGTGCAGATTCTGTTCTGCCAAATTGAGTCATCTAGATGTAAAATACAATAACTTGAGTTTTGGTGATCCAAATTGGGTGATTCCAATTGGAGAAGAAACCTTAGAATCATAGCTTTAAATGAGTGAAGAAACCATTTCCAATTTATGGAGTTAAGATCCCAAAATCTGGGTGATACAGTAGGTGATTCAGTGAGTTTGAAATGCCAAAAACATGTTGTAACTTGTGTTATGTGGTTGAGGGCCTTAGAGAAGGAATTTACATTGAAATTTTAAAGAGATGTCATTGGATATATAATGACTGATCTTGAGAGTTTCATAATTTTTTGAAGATTCGAATAATTTTTATAATAAAGTCCATAGAGTATTGTTGGAAAAAGGTTACCAAAATTAGTGTTTTTTTTGTTAGGGGTTTTTAGTGCTCAAGGGTAAATTGTTAATTTGACTTTATATGAATGTTGTGTGACCTTAAAGTGACTTGCGTGTGAAGTATGTTAAGTTTATACGCTATACGTAGGTGATTAATACGTTGCCGTATTCGTTTGAGTATGTAGGCTAAAAGCAAAGGAGGCAAAGTAGTGGATTTGTGCTCAAGTTTGGGAAACAAAGAGGTGAGTGTTCTAAACCTATTTTTTCCAAATACTAGTGTATTATTATGAACTCGTTTTTGTACCATTTAAATGGTTTTGATTGTAAACCATGTTTGAAAAGCAAGCAAACGGTTTTGATTTTAAACCATATATGAAAAGCAAATAAGTAATGGTTTTGATTCATTCAACCATACTTTTAAAAAAAAAAACAAGCAATGAGTTTAGCAAGCAAATGGTTTTAAATTGAAAAACCATAATTTAAAGAGCAAGCAAATGGTTTTGAATTATTAAACCATTTTTCAAGCAAGCAAGCAAGCAAATGGTTTTAAATTGTAAAACCATTTTTTAAAGAGTAAGCAAGCAAGCAAAAAGAATATTTTGCGGAAAAACAGCCTTCCCTAGTTCTAAGCAAGCAAACCTGGCCGAGGGTATTCGCATACGCACCTGCAAGGGTGTTAGGACTTACACATGCATCAGAAGTTTTGCCTGGTTGGTAAACTTAGGTCATATATCATGCATTTAAAGGAGACCGTGGCACGTACAGGAGTATATAGGGTTGACGCGTTAACTAAATTATGGTGATGACGACACGAGGTCAATTCCACCATATTCACCTAAAAGGTGATGCTACACAGTCCTTCCACCGCATTCCGCTGTTAATGTGTTCTCTTGTTCACAGTGGTACAAGTAGAAGCAAAATAGGCCCCGCTGGTTGATGATTTATAAGCATGATATACGCTTTGAAAATCAACCATTGGTTCCCTGGCCGCCTGTGCTCGTGAGAGTTTTAGCAAACTGGCCGGTTCGCCCCGCTTAGATTTCAAAACGATCGCTGAGCCAAGCTCCCCGCGGATTTTAAAGCAAACGATTGAGCCAGGCTCCCGTTTTATTTTCAAAGCATGCGGTTGAACCCAGGCTCCCGTTTTTATGAAAAAGTTTTGAGAAACTTTTAAAGCAAAAGGTTTGTGAAAGGTTTTAAGAAACTTTTCAAGCAAGATAAAGCAAGCAAGCAATAAATTTTGAGAAGTTTTATAAACTTCTAAGCAAGCAAGAAATAAGAGTTTTATAAGCTTTTAAAGAAAAGAAAAGCAAAACAAAGCAAGCAAGTACAAAAGCAAGCAAGCAAAGAAAGGTTTTAGAAACTTTTAAAGCAAGCAAAGCAAAGTAAAGCTTCTGGAAAATATTTGTAAAAGAGAGTTATACATTTTGAGATGTTTTCCGGAAAAGCAAAACATTTTATAAAAGCATACACTCACTGAGCTCGTGTAGCTCATTATTTTGTATTTTAAAACTATTTCTGTGCACAGTAATGCTAAGATGCCTGAGAGCACAGACTTCTCCCGATTATTTATAAGTAAGCTGTGGTATTAATTATATTTTGTAAGAATATACTTTGAATTTGTATAATGGGACATATGTATGTACATAGTTGGTTGTGAGAATGTGTTGGAATGTTGGTTGCCATATTTGGATATAGTGTGAATTGGATGTATACAGGAATTGGGACATGTCCTATATACAGCTTATTATGCCAAAATTTTATAAAATCATAAGTTTAGAAAAAATTTATACGAGATCGGGGTTAAGCAAATACTACGGCTTCACAGATTTTCTAGTCGCAGAGGTAACGGCCGGGGATTTATGGAGTGATGCATACCGCCGATAGTAAAGGCGTGGCAAGGTGGTATCAGAGCATAAGTTGGTATAAACTAAGGCTTAAGGAGAAATGATCCCAACAAAAGTTGGAAATAGAGCCAAGTCTTAGAAAACCTGTGTTAGTAAGCATCGTAGTTTTCGTATACACAAGTTTACACTATTGGCAACCACGCATTTTCAAATTCAAAGTACATACATATGAAGTGATTCAAAGTATTAAACAATTGATTTTTTTAAAATTAAAGACTATAAATGGGAAGAGGATTTGTAGAGGTCGTCCTAGGAGAGTCATTCCAGCGGTTCCTAAGCGTCCTGCAGTACTTGTGAGAGATGAGCACGTAGTTGGTTCCACTACCGCCTCTATGAATCAGCCTCCAGCAGCAGGTCAGGCTAGACCATCTAGGCCACCAGAGGGAGCTCAAGTGCCAGGCAGAGTTGTGTGGCACAGACAGACAGATAGTAGCCATAAATACCCGTCGAAGAAATAGCAGCCTTTACACCGGGCCACCTGTAGAGGTTATTGAAGAACCTGGAAGGTCGATAGAGAGAGTACAAAAGTCGTGGCGCCAAGCCATAAGGACGACAAGCAGATCCGTATGCACTGTTATGGCTAGACCGAGTAACAAAGTTTACTTGAAAGGCTGGCTGCACAGATGAGCAGAGAGTCTTGTTTTCCGCCTTTCATGGAAGACAAAATGTGGCGGATCGGGTGGGATTCCGTAGAGAGGAGGTATCCTGATGGCATATCATGGGACCAATTCCAGCAAGAATTCACTGATAGGTTTTTCCTTAGAGTCATAAGGATTCAAAAATTGAGGAGTTCTTCAAATTGTATAAAGAACATGTCAAGGTCGAATATGAGAAGAAGTTCTTTAATTAGTTGACCGGGTTCCCTATATTCAGCGATGAAGTCCCGGGCGCAAAAGGTTTTTATCAGACTACAACACCGGACGTAGTGCATTTGTCGGGGCTTGTTCCTCGACAGATTTCCTGGGACTTAGTCGAGTCGCCTATGAAGCCGGGAGCAAAGTACTACAACCATGTATCGTAGCAGATGCGAAAGAAGAGTGTGCAGAGTGCACCGTGCACGTCCCAACAGAAAGCCAAGGACAAGAGATGCGAGGAAAGAAAAGCAAGGGGCGTAGGTTATAGAGGCCGAGGTGCAGGTCGAGGAGCTATCTCTTGGCCGTGGATCTGAGGCCCCCAAATAAGCAGCGGGCACCTGCAGTATTCCTCCCGTATGTCATATGTGTCGGCCGCACCATGGGAGCGTAGGAGATCCGGGGTGATAGGATGTTTCCACCGCGGGCCAAGAATATTTCATTAGGGGAGGCCTCGCCTGATCGGGTGCAGAGACATCGCCAGCCAAATCTAGATACTCCCCACACCCGAGATGAGCACTCGAGGTCTTCAGGAGAGGTTTCCCAAGTAGAGGCTAGCGATGTGCCCACAGTGGGAGGCGGCCGGGTGTGGTGCCGAGGCTGCCCCAGCATGCGCATGCAGGCCCGCACTCGTGCCGAGCTTATGCCGTGACTCAAGAAGAGTGCATGCGCCCGTATGGTCATCGGTATTATTTCTATCTCTGATCATGATGCATATACATTAGTAAATCTGTGAGCCACACATTCATTTGCATCCAAGCATTTCTTAGATCGATCCCAGATAAAAAGCACCCAACCATTAGAGGGTAAGATGAGAGTTTCCTCTTCCCAACCTGAGATCCGTTATTCTCGCACTGCAGTAGTCGAGATAGTAGAGTTCTAATTGGTAACACAGGAGTTCCCGCAACTGATTCGTAGCCTTAGATACGGTGACTTTGACGTGGTTCTTGGTAATGATTGGTCGTCTCGCCCATGTGAGCCACATTAGATTGTTATAAAAAGGAAGTAAAGTTTCATAGGCCAGGGAAATTGGAGGTAAAGTTCAGTGGAATACGCAGAGTTATCTTCCAATATAATCTCCGCCTATGGCAAATAAGCAGTAGAATGCTACGTAAGGGTCAAGCCGTATATCTAAATGCATGTGGTGGAGATGTAAAAATGGTGGATTCTAGTGGATAAGATTCCAAATGTTGTGAGAGTTCCTGCATATTTCCGTGATGATATCGTTGTGCTTACCTCCAGATAGAGGTGGAGTTCACCACTGATTTGATCCCGTGGATCGAGCCCATTTCCATTCTCCCATGTATCGGCTCGCAGAGTCGAGGGAGCTTAAGGCCCGCCAAGAATTTTAAGTAAAGGATTCATTCGACCGAAAGATAACCCCAATGGGAGCTCCAGCCTCTCAAGGTGGAAAGAAAGATGGGAGCTCAAGGCTGTGGTATAGATTACAGGCAATTAACAGTTACCATCCGCAATCGTATCCACTCCATAGGATCGGAGTGAGTTATCTACCACCCAAGGGTCTCGAGTATACTCCAAGATGTAATTCGAGGCTCCAGGTATCATCGGGCTTGAGGGTGCAGGAGGGTGATGTTCCTAAGAATGCATTCAGGACACGCTACAGACATTATGAGTTTCTGGTGATGCCATTTGGTTTGACTAATGCCAAAGAAGAGCTTATGGATTTGATGAACCGGCATTCACAGATTGGATGTTCATCATAGTTTTTATCGATGATATCCTCAGGTATTCAGTAGTCTCGCAGGAACATTCGCAGCACTTCGAGGATTGTGTCAGCAGACCCTAAGGAGCGACAGCCATGCTGTTGAGCAAGTGCTCTTTCGCTGGCTTGGATAGGGTGGTATTCCTAGGCCATGTGATTTCAGTTGAGGGGGTGAGTATGGATCCCCATAAAATATAAAGTGCTGGTAACCCTGAAACCGCTGAAAGAACGTAAGGTCGTAGGTCAAGCTTCCTCTGGTTTAGTAGAGAGTAGCGGTATTTGTCAGGGTTCTCCGTGATAGCAAATTTCCACGACCAAGCCGACAAGAAAAGATGTCAAGTATGATTGGGTAGATGCATGTCAACAAAGTTTTGAGGAGTTGAAGAGTAGATTGACTTTTACCCGCTTTTAGCTTTACCCAATGGGAGATGGATTTGCGGGTTTATACATGCTTCCAAGCTAGGCCTTGGGTTGTGTTTTGATGCAAAATGATAAGGTGATTGCATATGCCTCACGCTCTAAAGAAGCATGAGGAGAATTACCCTACACACGACTCTAGAGCTAGCAAAGCAATGTGGTTTGCAATCGAAAAATATGGAGACATTATTTATATGGTGTTCCCTGTAGGATCTTTACAGACCATAAAAGTCTTCAATATATTTTCACCCAAAAAGAGTTAAACTCGAGGCAAAGAAGATGGTTTGGCATTAAGGACTACGAATGCATTTTATTGAGTACCATCCAGAAAAGCTAATGTCAGAGCATGCCTGGAGTAGGCTAATTGTGAGAGTTCTGTCTCACATGAGATCGTGCCATCTTCCACCGTCAGATCCGAGAGCTTTGTGCGTATATCGAGGTTGAGGATCTCGTGGAGCCTTGTTAGCCACGCTTCATGTTATACCACTCCCAAGGGACCGATTCAGCGCGTGGCGTCATAGATCCACAAATGATTAGTTTTTAAGGAAGAGATAGGAAAAGGGAAGACAACAGACTTCGGGATTAGAGACAATGGCATGATAGTGGAAATGACGTAGAATGTGTGTGCGTAGTATGGCGAGAAATAAGAGAGACATTATGGAAGAAGCACATTCATCTCACAGATGCTATCCATCCAGTAGTACCAAGATGTACAGGATCTTGAAAGCAGTTCATTACCGTGGAATGGGATGAAGAAAGAAATTGCAAGTTTCGCCTATGGCCAAACATGTCAATGTGTGAGGCGCAGAGCATCGGCCCCCGCTGGGAAAGGATATACATGCTTACTTCTATTCTAGTATGGAAACGGGAGAAGATCACTATGGATTTCATGACGTGCGTCTCTAATTCTAACCGCAGGCAACATGATGCTATACGGGTGATAGTTGATCGATTGACGGTCTCGCTTCATTTTCCGCCGCTAATGCTGAGGATTCTCCGGAAAAAGTCAGCTCAGCTTGTATGTGGATGAGATAGTGAGACTTCATGGGGTTCTAGTTTCGATAGTTTCAGATCGAGACCCCAGGTTCACATCCAGGTTTTGGCCTAGTTTACAAACAGCTTTAGGTACTCGCCTTCATTTCAGCACAACATTTCATCCTTAGACGGATGGCCGCTTAGGGAGAGGACTATCTTCATTAGAGGATATGTCGAGAGCTCAGGTGATGGAATTCAGAGCCAGAGCTACTCATTGGCATCGCTTGGAAGCCGCTTACAACAACATTTATCAAAGCCAAGATAGATATGGCTCCATATGAGGCACTGTATGGTAGGAAATGGCTCCATATGAGGCACTGTATGGTAGGAAATGTAGGACTCCAGTGTGCTGGGATGAGGTTGGTGAAAGAAGACTAGTAGCCCTCGAACTAGTACGCATCACTTCGTGAGAGTGAAAGCTCGCTCGTATAATCCTGGAAGATGCAAGAGATAGATGTAAAGTTATGCGATTAACCGTCAGAGACTTGCAATTCGAGATAGGTGACCAAGTCTTTTTGAAAATTTCACCTTGGAAAGGTGTGTTGAGATTTGGGAAACGAGGTAAGCTTAGTCCGAGATATATTGGACCTTATGAGATTGTGAGCAAAGTGGGGCCAGTAGCTTACAAGTTGAAGTTACCCCTAGAGTTAGCAAGGATTCATGATACATTCCATGTATCGATGTTGAGGAAATATATCCCAGATCCTTCACATGTATTGAGAGAGCAAACCAAAGGTACTAAAGGAGAATTTGACTTATGAGGGAGATACCCGTGCGCATTGTAGATCGTAAGGAAATGTGTGTCAGAAGCAAAGTGGTTTCATTAGTTAAAGTCTTATGGAAGAATCATGAGAGTGGAGGCAAGCCTACTGGGAGCTGGGGAGGCCTGGGATGCGCTTACCGCATTCTCACTTATTTTCCTGATGAGGTATTTTCCTTTCCTTTCTTTCGAGTTAGTTTATACATTTCGAGGACGAAATGTTCCTAAGGAGGGAGGGATTCTTATAACACCTCGGTCCCGAGAGAGCTCCACGACATGGAAGATACTCGTAGGGGTGTATAAGAGTACCAAGTGTCACATTGTGATATTTTGGAGACGAAATTTAGAAATGATAAAATTATGGAACCGAAATTTGTGTATGAGAATAAGGGTACAATTGTCATTAAGCAAAAGAATATGAAAATCAAAATTAAGTTAGAGATGGGCCACAATACAAATAGAATAAGTTACAATTGCAAAATTGAGGAGATGAGGTTTTAAATTTCAATTAATGGAAAGTTGATCTTAAAATTTCGAAGATGGAGGACTTAATTTAATTAGAAGAAACTTGAGATTTTTAATGTGGAGACAAACAAAAAATCACATTTTGGTCTCATTTGGGTTAGGGGCAACCGTGGAGAAGAGAAGGAGAGCCAAGAGGAGCAAGAGAAGGAAGAAGAAGGGAAGAGAAGATAAAAATCAGGTATGGAATCCTTTTATGTTTGGCTTTGATATGAATCCTAAGGTTTTGGATGGAGATTTGTTTCTCCTTTGGTCTAGGTTGCTGGAAAATCACATAAACCTTTGGATTGTTGAGGTTAGAGGGTAAAACCCCAATTGGTAGAAAACAAACATGGAATCATCAAATTATATGATGTTAAGAAAATCGTGGACCTTCGTTGAATTCATAAGATTTTTACCTAGGGTTTTGTTGTATGGAGTTCCAAACCACCAATACAAGTGTTATGGAGTGGTTTTGAATTACTTTCATGTTGATTATTGAGGTATTACGGTTTTGAGGATTGGTAGTAAAAAACAAAGGAGAATGTTAGGTTTTTAAAGGAATTGCTGTCAAAATTTTTGTAAAACCCCTGTTTTTGTTTTGGCTATAGATTAAGTTAGAATCATCCAATGAATTGATTCCAATTGGTAACAACTACAAGAGATAGGGCTACAAATGTATAGAAGGGACCAAGAACAAATTAGAAGCTCTAAGGCTCCCAACACGGATTGAAAGGTGAGCTCGTAGCTCACTGATTATGCTCGCTTTGGGTATTGTTGTAGTGTTTTGGACATAAGTGGAGTTTCACTCATCCAAATTGAGTGATTCAAAATTCTAGGTAAACTAGACTTCTAGGGGAATAAGTTATATGAAGGAAGTGCAAGCAAATTTTAATCCCAGAGTGCCCAGAAATATTTCCAATTGGAGCTATGTGCAGATTCTGTTCTGCCAAATTGAGTCATCTAGATGTAAAATACAATAACTTGAGTTTTGGTGATCCAAATTGGGTGATTCCAATTGGCGAAGAAACCTTAGAATCATAGCTTCAAATGAGTGAATAAAAAATTTCCAATTTATGGAGTTAAGATCCCAAAAATCAAGGATAACAGTAGGTGATTCACTGAGTTTGGAATAAAAAACATGCTATAACTTGTGTTATGTGGTTCGTATCTTAGAGAAGGAATTTTTACATTGAAAATTTTAAAGAGATGTCATTGGATATATAAAAATGCACTGATCTTGAGAGTTTCATAATTTTTTGAAGATCTTTTGAATAATTTTTGCACAGTCCATAGAGTATTGTTGGAAAAAGGTTACCAAAATGAGTGTTTTTTTTTGTTAGGGTTTTTAGTACCAAGGGTAAATTGTTAATTTGACTTTATATGAATGTTGTGTGACCTTAAAGTGAATTTTAAGGTGGTGAAGTATGTTAAGTTTATACGCTATACGTAGGTGATTAATACGTTGCCGTATTCGTTTGAGTATGTAGGCTAAAAGCAAAGGAGGCAAAGTAGTGGATTTGTGCTCAAGTTTGGGAAACAAAGAGGTGAGTGTTCTTAAACCTATTTTTCCAAATACTAGTGTATTATTATGAACTCGTTTTGCATCGGGTATTTAAATGGTTTTGATTAAAACTATGCTTGAAAGCAAGCAAACGGTTTTGATTTTTTAAACCATATATGAAAAGCAAATAAGTAATGGTTTCTGATTCATTCAACCATACTTTAAAAACAAGCAATGAGTTTAGTAAGCAAATGGTTTCGTAAATTGAAAACCATAATTTAAAGAGAAAGCAAATGGTTTTGAATTATTAAACCATTTTTCAAGCAAGCAAGCAAGCAAATGGTTTTAAATTGTAAAACCATTTTTTAAAGATTAAGCAAGTAAGCAAAAAGAATATTTGTGAAAACAGGCCTTCCCTAGTTCTAAGCAAGCAAACCGGTCAGAGGTATTCCGTACGTGCACGGTGGTATTAGGATCTCATACATGCATTGTAGTTTTACCTGGTCGGCAAACTTAGGTCATATATCATGCATTTAAAGGATACCGTGGCAAGTACAGGAGTATATAGGGTTAACGCATTAACTAAATTATGGTGATGACGACACGAGGTCAATTCCACCATATTCACCTAAAGGTGATGCGATTAATGTGTCCTTCCACCTAAGACGTTGAGTTACTGTAAGGTTCTCGTGTTCACTAGGGTACAACAAGCAAAAATAGGCCCAAAGGGTTGATGATTTATAAGCATGATATACGCTTTGAAAAAATCAACTTATCGGGTTCCCTGCCGCCCCGTGCTTTCGAGTTTTAGCAAAACTGCTTCCTGTGCCCCGCTTAGATTTCAGTACCACGGCTGAGCCAAGCTCCCGTGATTTTAGCAAACGGGTTGAGCCCAGCTCCCGCGATTCTTTCAAAGCATGCGGTCAACCCGGTGCCCTTGCTTATGAAAGTTTTCAGAAACTTTAAAGCAAAAGGTTTGTGAAAGGTTTTAAGAACTTTTCTGCTAAAGATAAAGCAAAGCTAGTTAACATAAATTTTGAGAAGTTTTATAAACTTCTAAGCAAGAAATAAAAGTTTTATAAGCTAAATGAAAAGAAAAGCAAACAAAGCAAAATACAAAAGCAAGCAAGCAAAGAAAGGTTTTAGGAACTTTTTTAAAGCAAGCAAAGCAGTAAAGCTTCCGGAAAATATTTGTAAAAGAGAGTTATACATTTTGAGATGTTTCCTGAAAAGCAAAACATTTTATAAAAGCATACACCACCGAGCCGTAGCTCATTATTTTGTATTTTAAAAACTATTTTCCAAGTGTACGTGTACGCAAGATGTCGGAGCTGACAACAGAGCCTCGACATCAAAAGATAAGTGTTGTGTATTAATTATATTTTTGTAAGAATATACTTGAATTTTGTATAATGGAACATAAGTGTATGTACATAGTTGGTTGTGAGAATGTGCTGGAAATGTCGTTGCCATATTTGGATATAGTAAATCGATGTATGCTGTGAATTGGGACATGTCCTATATATACAAACAAGTAGTGCTGCCAAATTTATAAAATCATAAGTTTAGAAAAAAAATTTATATCGAGATTGAAGCAAGTACACGGCCGTCATTGGGATTTTCTAGTCATAGTGTAACGATCGGGATTTTTGTGGAGGCGCACACCTACCGATAAGTAGGGCGGGTGCGGCGGCGACCTTCACGGAAATTCACCCAAATATCCACTATAATAATTTAGGTAATAAAACTTAATTCTAAACTAGGTTCAACACCTAGTTTTCAACACAATCAAGATGCACTTCAAGATCCCAAAACAATGAAATCATCTAAATATAGTGAATAAAATAATAGTAAATCTAGCTTCAAATTACATCAGATTGATGAAGATCTCACCCGAAAACTGTCCTCTGAATCTGATCTGAATAAGAAAACCTTCCGAAAAAGTATACCCCAAAAAGATTAAAAAGGTTTCTATCGCAAAAACTCCGCAACAAATTTTCTCGCACTCTAAAACCTGCATGCACGCCTCCTCAGGTTTTATAATAAAACCTGTAGCCCTGATGGGCTTAAGAGAGAAAGTGGGCCGCCTATAATTTGGGCTGGATTACACTCTAGTGGACATTACTAAAGTTGGGCATTGATCATATGTGGACCTAATGGACATTACAATCTCCCTCTCCAACCCAACATAAGGGGAGATTACACTCTAACATCTCGCCAGAGTCCATGCCTACGACCCAAGACAAAGCTTCACTCTTCTCTCTCGGTAACAACTTTTGTCATCATATCGAAGGGATTAAAATCAGGCGATCTTCTTGCTTCATAAGCTCTTTCCAATGACATCTCATAACTAATGATATCCGACATCAATGTGCTTTGCGACGAGAATGGTATCGGCGTATTCTCGCTTCGTCCATAGCACTCGACTATCACAAACACAACATACTCATCTTGCATCAACCCAACTCTCGGACAAATCTCTTCATCCATAACATCTCTTTCACGCTTCGCGCTCCTATATTCTCGCCCCTCGTAGGTAGACAAAGCGACACACTTCGTGAACTTAGGATCGCCATGAAATACTTCCCCAGCCATGAAAAGTGAATAAAACCCGTAAGCCGACTTTCTACCATCAAGGTCACCCGCCATATCAAGATCTCAGAAACCTTCTAACACCGGTTTTGAACCCCTAAACTCAAACACAATTTTGAAGTACCTCAAATATTTGAAGATCCATTTCACTGTCTTCCCAATGCTCATTACTCGGATTTGAGAGAAATCTACTCACCGTACTAACAAAGATGTAACATCAGCTCAGATGTCTCATACACAAGGGCGCATTCCCCACTATCGAGAGGAGTATGAATAGAGGCCATCTTTTCCTTTTTATCTCAGTAGTGGCATAAGCTTCCCGCTGCTTAAAGTGATCAAGAAGGAGGTGTGCTAACCGACTTAAGATCTTCTTATATCAACCTTTCAAGCACACGTTCAACATACTTTTCCTATGACAACCACAACTTCTTCATTTTCTATCTCGAGTGCACTGCATACCCAACATTTGTTTTATGTGCCCTAAGTCCATGTCAAAGGATCGAACAACCTCTCTTTCAACTCTGCCAATCAATTTTGAGTCATTCTCGCTATTAACATATCATCAACATAAAGTAAAGAATAATGAAGCGCTTCCATCTCAGAACTTCCCGAAATAAACACAATGATCCGTGATCTATCCTCTTACACTCGTGCGGCTCACCATAAAAGAATCAAACTTTCAGACTTAACACTACCTTGGCGCTTGCTTCAAACTCTCTATAAAGACTTTTTTTGAATTTGCAAACCATGTGCTCCTTACCTTTTACTTCAAACCCCTCAAAGTTGTGACATGTAAATTCCTTCTCATTCAAATCACCATTGAAGAAAAGCCATGATCTAACCTGCTCAAGCTCGAGGGTCTAAACTAGCAAACAAACCCAAAACAACTCCATAGGTGATATTTTCACAACTGGAGAGAATATCTCATCAAATTCAATAACCCTTTTCCGCCTGAAACCTTTTACTACCAAACGAGCTTTATACTCAAGAATTTTCCATCACTATCTTTCTTCAACTTGAACACCCATTTGTTCCTAATGCCTTTCTCGTCTTTGGAAGTTCCACCAACTCATAAGTGCTCATTCTCAACAAAGAATGCATTTCTTCCCGTATGTTTTCTATCCAAATTTTTACCTTATTCCATGAGTCTCAGCATTTTTGAAAATTCTTCCGGCTCCCTCATCGCACCCCAACACATACCGGGCGAGGATACTTGATGATGAATTTAATTTCTCCCGCATCCTTCTTAATTTGAGGTTCGAAATGATCTTGTTGAGGAGGTCAAGCCTCCCGCCAACAGCTTGATCACCTTCCGCATCCCGAATATCAACTAATTGCCTCTGCGATCACCGCCATCTCGGCTCCCATCTATAGTACGCCGCAAAGGAAAATGAATAACTGTGAGGATCAATAACACCATCACCGATAAACTTTAACCTTTCGCCTCTCACAATCTGAAATGTAATCCCATCTTTCATAAAATATCACATCTCTACTCAAAAAATCTTCTTCACTGATCCCATAATCAGACTCCAAACTCTTCATTTCCATAGCCAACAAAGGATACATGGAAAAGCTTTGTCATCAAGCTGACCGCTTCTTTAGGGTAATACGCAAAAGCCTTGCACCTAAAACCTTAAGATGATTGTAAACAACATCTTTTCCTCGGGCCCATACCTTCTCCGAATGTCAAAATCCAAAGGAACCGAGGGAGACCTATTTATCAAGTAACAAGCGAAGATTAATAGCTTCACCCCAAAACACTTCGGGGTAGCTTTGCCATTTTAGCATGCATCCGACTCTTCTCAACAATAGCGTTCATCCTCTCGCTAACACCATCGTTCTGGGCGGAGTACCAGAACCTGCCTTTCTCATGTCTAATACCATGTGTCGAGCGTAGTTTCTAAACCTCTTTGATGTATACCCACCTCCATTGTCAAGACGTGAAGACACTTCAAACTTCCGTCTCTCTTTCAACTAAGGCATGAAATTTTAAAATCGATATTAATTCTTGATCTTTAGCCTTCAACAGATAAACCCACACCTTTCGATGCATCATCAATGAATGCGACAAAACATCTATTTCACCCAAGGATCACCCTAAAGTGGACCACAAACATCGTAATAAACCAATTCCAAAATATTAGATTTCCTTTTGAAGATTTAGAAAAGAAATTCTATGATGTTTTCCAAATGAAACAATAATCACAAGGGTTAAGACTCAAGCACTTTTAGTAAAAGGAATGAGAGCCTTTTGGCTAGAATATGTAACCCTTTCTCACTCATGTGACCCACCTACAGGCTGTAAATTGGGGGAGAACCATCTTCAGTTGCATTCAATTCATCTCCACATATTTTCACAACTGTCCTGTAAAGTGTGCTTCTAACCTTGCCTCTAGCAGCTACTAAAGAACCTTTGGTAAGCTTCCATTTACCGTTACCGAAGTAATTCACATATCCTTCCCGATCCAAGGCAACTCCAGAAATAAGATTAAGACGTAAGTCAGGAACATGCCGCACATCTCTCGGAGTCAATGAACAACCAACGTCTGTCTGTATGCAAACATCACCAATACCCACAATTGAGTAGCCGGTGTTACTTCATTCACGCATCAAAGTCTCCTCGAAGGCCTGCATAATGTGAAGAACTCCTTGGCTTAGGAGTAACATGATAAGAGGTCAGTCAGACAATAATCCACTCAACCTCACGACCGTAACAAAGAAACATTCTTCATCCCAAAAATAGAACTCCTGCCATTCTTCTATCAGAGAAGCAAATGTAGTATTTTTATTTTCATCTTTCCTCCGATTTTTGCCTTCTTTATCCCCATTTCCAAGCATAACAATTTCTTTCATATGTCCTTCCTACCATAATGATAACACCTCTCTCTCTTTCACTAGATTTTCCTCCTGATCGCGACCGCCTTTGGATTTACCACGACCCTTAGGTCCTTCTATTTTTACTCTCTTCCTCGTTTCCTATGACAAGAGCCTCGGGTCTCGAAGATATTCCTGCCTTCCTTCTGGGCTTCTTCATTAAACAAACTGCCTTTTACTCATATCCATGGTTAACTTACATTAAGAGCCGGAAGTTACTAAGTGAGATAACTAGAGATCCCAACTATCTAGCAAAGAACTCAAAAGTATCACGTTGCACCCATCTTCAATCTTCATCTTCATAGCATTTAACTGGTTCACCAACCCTTGAAAGTCACTAGTGTGCTCGCTACTGCCGTGCCCATTTTTATACTTTAGATTTACTAGCCTTCTAATCAAAGCGCGATTCTGCAAACTTCGTCAGACATGGATTCTAATTCTTCCAAAGCTCGCAGCATCGCCTCTTGTGACACGTAATGAAACACACTCTGGTCTACCCACTGTCTGATTAGAGCTACTATTTTTCTGTGCATGATCTTCCATTCTGCTTCTGGCATATCTTTGGGTTTACTTTTATCCCCATCAATAGGCGCATATAAATCCTTGCAATAAAGAATATCTTCCATTCTTGGCTTCTAGATATAATAATTAGACGAGGTTAGTCTAATCATAGCGGCTCCCGAAGATTCCTCCATTTTTTTTTTTAAACCAACACCAACCACAATACTCTGTAATGTGACCTCGGAAGCCCCGACACCACTTAAGGGGGAAATAAACACAAGGTTGAATATTTTCCTTGTCGATTTAACTCGTTAGAGTCAATAAAATGCCCAAGAAAATAATATGCCAAGGAGATAATCACAAAAAAACAGAGAATTTTTAACGTGGAAAACCTCCCAAAGTGAGAAGAAGAAAACCACGACCTTTGTCTGAGTCCACCCAAATATCCACTATAATAATTTAGGTAATAAAAACCTAATTCTAAACTAGGTTCAACACCTAGTTTTCAACACAATCGAAGATGCACTTCAAGATCCCAAACAATGAAATCATATAAATATAGGTGAATAAAAATAATAGTGATCTAAATTTCAAATCAAGACGTGATTGATGAATATGTGACGCCCCAAACTCGGGTCCGTTGATCACCCGTTAACCTTACGGAATACAAGTGGGATGTCGGGTTACCCGACGCCACTTCAGAAAATCTACAGAAATTTCCTTTATAATGAGCCTCTACCCAAATAAGACACTGCATGAAACTCCTGGTCCCAAGCAAATCTAATATAATCATAATGATATACCAGGATAAACGGCCTCGGGCCCATACTACAATACCCATAAAACATACCAACTATATCCAATAGTTCTAAGAGTCAACATGATTTATAATACATACATTAAACTTAAAAAGTTCTAATACATGCATACACTGTGCCACAACCCGGCTTCTTCTAATCCTCGGTCTCTAGGACGAGCCATCCCCTCGCACGCTCCCGTACCAGAAAAATAATATCCCCGATTGCAGGAGCTAATGCTCGCGCAGCTGGAATCGCCCTAAGTGGGCTACTCACCACCTAAGTGCAGTGCAATGTTCCAATGAAAACACACATTCAAGCAAATGCATGATCCTACTTGAATGTCTACATGACCAACTCAGATCCCGAGTCCTCACCGACTCCTTCACACTCGCCTAAGCCTCGTATGAAAATTATTATTTTGTTTGTTTGTGGACAACCCTCCGATGTGTATATATATCAATTGGGCCGCCCAACGATCGGGATATATTACTGGTTTCAGGTCTCCGATGAATATCACCGGAAGGCCTCGACGATTGACATTTTTAATTCGACTACCCTCCGATAATTAATATTTTTAGACAAATCCTCCCACAACCGCTTTCTGGGGATTCATCTCACGCACTCACTCCTATAATCCCTAGGTGTTCCAAAGGCATATGGAATGCATGTATGCCAGCCCAAATATAGTCTAATCACATGCAAATATATATACATGAATATACTCGCATAATCCAAATCACAATCATGTTATAATTATACATTTTATCAAGCATCAAAATTAGCTCACTGGGCTAATGATCAAACACAGCAATCCAACTCGAATCACTCGACCAAACACATTTTCACACAAAAATATATTTTTGTGAACACTATTCCCGAGAATAGTGAAACCCTCGTTTACTATTCCCAAAAAATCACAAATCGTCGATTCACCTTATGAACCCGCATTTCCCAGCCATTTCCGGCCTTATTCCAATCAATTTATGATTTAACACATAAACATACAATCTCATGCCCAACCGCCCGTGGGTCGGCCACTTCACGCACCATTTAGATTTCAAAATTTTATATTAATTCGGTCCTGCTCGGGACTGGACAAACGGCTCCCTAACGGCCTCATTCAATCAAAACATTCAGAAGCACTTAAAACTGAATAAAACTCAAGTAGGAGAAACCTCACCTCCTTGAAAGCTCATTAAAAACTCACAACCGGCAACCACGCCGTAGCTCTCTCCCGCGAGAACTCTTCCCTGTCCCGAAGCACCGCCAATGCTGATCTTCCACTTATCTCTAGAGAGAAGTCTAACCTTCTCTCTCTAAAACTCCATTTCCGCAGCCACTGTCATTTTTTCCTCCCCTGTCTCACGTTTTCTCCCCTTTTTAATTTAAGAAGAAGAATACTATTACTTGTTTTGTCATTTAGTTCATTTAAACAAATTCTAAAATGACAATTATGTCATTCTTTTCCGCTTTGACATTCCCAAGACTATCTCACGTCCATTTCATCATTTCTCTACTCATGCCACTTATGGCACATGAGTACGTGTTATATGTGACTTTCGTCGCATCGAAAATCGTTTTACGGCACCCGAACCACGATGCCTCGAAAAACGTGTCAACTCCGACTATCTCGGAATTTTACGAAATTTTACGTGCTAGCTAGATTTCGCGAGATGATTCCAACGGTGAAATCCGTTTCATCATCCGATATCTAGAGAATAAATTATGGATTTTTAACCGAAATTAACAATTTTGTAATCGAAATTACGATTTTGCCATTTTTCCAGAAATTGAAATTTCTCGGGTCTTACTTTCTCCCTTCCTTAAAAGGAATTTCGTCTTAAAATTCTGGACAATCACAATCACTCATATGCATATGCAATGCGCACTCTATCATGCATGTAAACAGTCATTTAAATCTTAAACGACTAAACCACGTACCTTCATCCCTAAACAAAAAGTGATAGGTGGCCCGTGATCGTGTCCTCGCTCCCACGCAGACTCCTCCACCCCATAGTGACACCATAGCACCAACATAGCCTCAAGGTCTTGCGCCGCAAACCCGATCACTCGCTATCTACAATGCACACACCGGCCCTCCTCGAAGGTCCCATCCGTTCACCTCAACTCATTCCTAATCCAATTACTACGAGCCGGATCTCGGAGGTACTCCTGAGCATGGAGACGTGAAACACCTTGTGGGCACCTCGACATGTCGGGCAGAAGCCAACCTAAGACACAATGTAGTTGCCTATCCTCTCGAGCACCGAAGGTCCAATGAATTCGGGTGATACTTCCCACGTCGTCGAACCTGACCACTCCTCTCTTAGGCATCACCTTCAAGAAGACATGATCCCCAACCTCGAACTCTAAGGGCCGACCGCCGACATCTACATACTCTTCGGCTCGAGCCGCGGAGAAGACGCCGTCAGATCAAGCCTACCTCTCGTAGAGGTGTCTCTAATCAGATCAGGACCAAAGTGGATTTGAGCCTCTCCTACTCCGGTCCAACATAACAGGACTCCGCATGGCCTTCCATACAAAGGCCTCATACTCTACATCCGTATACCCCGCCCCGATAACCTGTGGCAGCGACTCCACTACATGGGCAAATGCTCCTCCCAACCCAGCCCTTATGATCCAGACGCATGCTCGCAGCATGTCCTCTAAGACCAGATACTCCCCCAGACCGACCATCCTGGCTCGAGGGTGGAACAGACTCATCAGTCACCGTGGTGCCCATAGCCTTTGGAAACTCTTCCCAAAAGCGTGCTCTTCAGAACCTCGGAGTCCCTATCCGACACTATGGATACTAGTACCCATGTGCCTGACTATCTCTAATGTATAACCCAGCAGAATCTCTCCAAGGCAAAGGTCATCCGCAGACGGCCAGGAAATGTGCCGACTTCGCGGAGCCGGCCCACATCACCCATACCGCGCCATGTTTCTCGTCCGTGGGCAAGCCGGCCACAAAGCCCAATGCGACGCGCTCCCACCTCCACTCGCCCACCTCCAATGGTCGTAAGTAGCACCGCCGCTTCGTGCTCGCCTAACTCGCCGACACGTGAGACATCGTCGAACAAAGTCTCCTACGTGTCTCTTCATCCCACTCCAATAGTACTGGCGATGGAGATCTTGGTACATCTTCGTGCCACCTGGATGCACGGAAAATCGAGAGCAGTGAAACTCCCTGAGAATCTCCTCTTCAACCTGGCCAACTCGGGGAACCACTACTCGCCCCCTATATCGAAGACTACCATTTGATGTGAACGGTTTGGGCTTTACATTAGACTGGACCGTACTGCACCGCGGACACTATCTCTGCGTCCCGCCACTAAGACTCAACTACCCCGCCAACGCACTGTAGCCACTAAACTCCCCTAAGGCACCGGGAAACCAAGCCACGTACTATAGCCCAAGCCGTCCCACGCCTCGAAAGATCTGCCACTCTCGAAGCTATAATTAGCCAACGCCTCCTCGTGACTTCCAACTAAGTGCATTAGCTATCACATTTGTCTTACTGTGATGGTAATGCAAAGTGAAGTCATAATCCCTCTGTGAACTCCATCCATCCGTCTCAAAGGCGTCGAGGTCCCGCCAGTAAAAATATACTTCCAAACTTTATGGTCCGAAAGTAATAATCCCGAACCTCAACGATACAAGGGCGCCCAAATCTTCAAGGCAAAGACTACGGTCGCAACCCATGTTGCGGTAATTCCCGCTCGTGTGGATTCTTCAACTGACGAGAACCATAAGCTACTACCCTTCCGGACTGCATCAAAACACATCCCAATCCGGCCCTCGAGGCATCACAATATACTGTGTACCCCTATCCCCTGTTCGGAACTATCAAGATGGGAGCTGAAGTAAGTCTCCTCTTCAACTCCTGGAATGCCTCCGTGATCGGGTCAACCTAATCAACTTGACCTCCTTCCGGTCAACTCCAGTTTCTCATAAAGTCGCTTATCCTCGATAAATCCTCAATGAATTCCTAGCACACCCAAACTAATCCCAAGAAACTATGTATCTCAAGACTCCGACTTCGGTCTCTCCTAACTCATCACCGCCGACCTTCCTCTCGGGTCGACCGACACTCGATGCTGACACCACGTGTCCCAAAAATCTCACCTTAGTAAGCCAAAACTCGCACTTATTGAACTTGGCGTACAGCTAATGGTCTCTCAACAACCTGTGAAAACGACCCCTCAAGTGATACCTATGCTCCCACTCCGACCGGGAGTCATCAAGATGTCATCCATGAAGACTACGAACCGATCTTAAATAGGCTGGAATATCCTACATGAGATCCATGAATGCCGGGCGCATTCACAACCGAAGGGCATCACCGTAAACTCATAGTGCCCATAACGCGTCCTAAACGCTGTCTTAGGGATACTTGTCTCCCTAACTCACCGATGGTAACCAAAGGTCTATCTTAGGAGTGGACTCGCCTCCTTCCCCAACTCGATCAAACAAACTGGCCGTGGTCCCCAGAATGGGTATCGATTCTTGATCGTAACCCGCCCAACTGCCGATAATCAATGCACGTAAGGGTCTTGTCCTCACAAATGTAACCCAGCGCCCATGGTGAAGTGCTCTACCTCCACGAACCCCGCCCACAGCCCCTCAGAATTCAGACTCGAGTTCTGCAACTCAACCGATGCCATCCTATGCGAGTCATGTAGATGGGTGGAAGTACCGGTGGTGTACCCCACAATTAAAGTCTACTACCCGCGAGGTCCAAGTAGCCTATCCGGAAAACATCCACATACCGCATACTAATTTCGAGGTGATCTAAGTTCGGTCTCTCTCATCTTCCGTGCAAGGTCGCTTAGCCAACCCACTAATCGGCCCTCTCGACACCTGACTGTGATACCGCCCGGGGGGGCAAAATCGTCATGCTTGTCTCCCTGAAACACCACACGAGTACTGTCCCACGGTAAAGTGTGAACTCTCCCACGCCACAATCGATGTAACACCCCAGAAGTCGCCGCCCGGCCCATCCAATGTGGATGACATCACCCTTGTCATGTCCATGATCCTCGTGTCCACCGGTGGAGTAGAGTCCCCGAGATCTCCACCACAACCCTCGACATATCATCCCTATTCTTGCCCTAATCCCTGTGTGGAGCTCACATGCCAAAGGCTCCTCTAAGGTCTCAACCTCTAAGCCTAACTCGATCACAACCGGATATAAAGAATGAATGAATGCTACATGTAATCAAATAACACTAGCCCATAGAAGTAGATAGCAAAGGTAATTCTCAGATAATCGGTTTATCTATCGACTCAACCATGGCAGGACGGTGCTGTAGACACGCCCCTTTACCCGGCGATGTCCCCGCCCTCGTGGGCCTCGCCCTCCGCCTACCCATACTCGCCTCGCCCGCTTGCAGCCGCGGAGGTGCCCGCGGGTAGCCCTCGGGAACCTGAGACCCGCCCCTCTCGCCTGCACTGGGCCTGCGGAGGAATGTACTCGCATTCTCTCCTCGGCCTCAAGTATCGACCGGGATCGTGATGTCCCAAAACCCCGGGATCCCCTCGCCTCCTGGGGCAATCCTGCCTCATGTGTCCAGTCACGATTAATGGTGTGAGTACCATCTCTGTCCCGCTCGACCGGCAACTCTCATATGTCCCAGATGACCGGCAACTCATCCGTCCCCGGTCCTGATGGCCGTGACTTTGGACCCCGCTAACTAGAGACCTCTCCGCCTCTTCCTTGAACCGAGGAAGACCGACCGTCCTTCCTTCGCCACTAACACCTCATCCTGAGTGTGCTCCGAAAGATCCTCTATCTCTCTCTCTAGTGGTCGTACGGGCCCCAACCATGGGAATCCATATCCCATAGGCGAAGTCCTACAACTCGGCCCGAATGGACAACTTCATCCTATTCTCGCCTCCTAACTTCGCTGCCTGGTGGCCACGTGACCATCAAAGAAATCGGGCTAACTCGTGAATCCAGCCCACGAGTCCATCACGCCATCGTCTCGTCACTCTAGGAACTCCCCGAGCTTTGGCATGTCTCGTAGCTCTGAAAATACTTTACCCATGAACATCTCCGAAATCTCGCCATGTCATAACCTCTAAGTCTCTAGAAGTCCTAACCCATCTCCACTGACCGTGCCCGCTCACCTCGAATGCAATAACCCCGATCCCGGAACGCCAGGTGACTTCCATAGCCCCAAAGACGTTTCTCGACCGTATAAACCAATGGTCCGCTCCATCTTGCCCCTCCCCGCGGAATGCTCCGAGGGTGGTGCGCCTCTAAATCTCTTGAGGTTACTAGCGTCCTCCCCGACTCACCGCTATGCTAGCTAGTGACAAGCACTACTGCAGAACACCCATGTACTTTTCAACAACAAAGGCCTCACACTAAATGCAAGGGTCGGGGTCGCCTGGCGGCCGACCAAAGGCTCCCGTGGACGCCCTCTCGGGCCCCGTCCCTCTACTAGGCATCTACACAATTAATACATAGCGAATCTACCACAGATCTCTAAGCGCATAAACACAGCCAGACACTAATCATACACAAAATCGCAGATACATCAAGTCCCTAAGACGTATGAAGCAAATGCAGACAATTTATCCAATAATTTAAATCATTTTGATCAACAAAAATTTTATTTTTTGAAAATTTTATTTTTTTTTCTCCAAATTCGTCACCCTTTGATTAAGTATTTTTTTAATTAAATTTAAAATATTTGTTTTTTTTTTTAAATTTTTTTTGTAATGAACAGTGTTCATTTAGTGACTTAGGAACAAGATCGAGTCAAACCGAAATAAACTCGGAAATGAGTGCACAAAACACCCAACTCGGCCCACTGGAAAGATCAATTTGTAGGTGCCTGCACGCAAGGCGTGGCCGTGTCGCGGGCCATCTAACGCCAGAGTCAGCGTCGAGACCCCGGTCGTGTCGCAGCGCAGGCGTCAGATTTGACGCCACAACAAAGTCAAGCAGCGGTCGCTGCACAGGTCGCGCGCTAGGTCAGCCTTGTCCCGGGTCATTCTTCGCGATACGTACCCCCGCTCGTTCCTCCCGCTCCGGCCTCCTATCACACACACTCCAGGTGTATTGGGCATACAAAGCCCCTAGCCCAATCCAACCCGCCTCGCCACGATACAATAAAGGTATCAGGATACGCTCATGCCCTTACTAGCCATTAAATACGCCATGTGTATTGGGCGATACACTCCGCCATCAAGCCATCGCTCTGTACTGGCCGTGTGTCACGATACAATTTCAGACAAGACACAAATTCTCAGCCCACTAGCCTTCCTATTGCAATACAGTTTGTGTCTTGCAATACAATTCCCAGCCAAGCCTAAATCTCTGCAATAGAATGACTGTATTGCAACACCAATTCCTTCCCCTTTGCAATACACTGTAGTAGCCCAAACCGACGAGACACCCATTTCATTGTTATTCTTTCCAAATAATGAAAAAATTTCAAAAATATTTATACATATATTTTTTTTTTCATTTTTTCCAAAATACTAAATAATTTCATAACAAAATTATTTCACTCAATTTTCTTCAATTTATACAACCAGAAACCTTAGAAAATTATTTTCTCTTCCTCTTAAACCAAATAAATTTATGAAATTTATTTCTTTACTCCCCTTTTTTTTTTTTTTTTCTTGACACTCAAATAAATTTCTAAAATTTATTCTCTTCACTTTTCTTCAATTTCTACACCTTGTAAATTCCTTAGAAAATTATTTTCTTCAATTCTCTATCCAATAAATTTATTAAAAAAAAAAATTTTCTTCATTTTCTTTTCCAGTTTTGTACACTATACCACTCAAGATATTTTCCAAAATATTTTCTACACATCCATGTGCTAATCACCAAGCACACATAATCGATCTCATCACACAACACGATAAGCATACCATACACACAATAATCCAACAAATCACACAAAACACTTCAACACACATGCATGTAGTGTCCTAGTTTTGCACCGTGATTTCCTAGGTAATCTCATACCAAAACTCAACATCGAACCATACCTAGTGGCGATGTTCTTACACCTCAAAGACTATGGCCTAAGCCCAAATCCTCAATCCCTAGGTTTTCATACATATTTCCTTACATCAAACCACCTAGTGGTGATGGATGCCCAAACCTGAGCTCCCTTTAGGTATTCGTGATAACAAGCTTTGATACCGTTGTGACGCCCCCAAACCCGGGTCCGTTGACTACCCACAACCCGCGACATAAGTGGATGTCGGGTTACCCGACGCCACTTCGTAAAAATCGGCGTAGTCCCTTTGTATGGGGAGTTCTACCCAAATAAGACACTCCGCATGAAAACCCCGTCCTGAAGCAACCCAATATAATCATAATGATACACTATGGATAAACGGTCCTCGGGCTCATACTACAATACCCATAAAACATACCAACTATATCCAATAGTCTAAGTAGCCAAATGTTTACCTATACAATACATACATTAAACTTAAAAGTTCTAATACATGTATACATCAAAGCCAATAACCCGACTTCTTCTAATCCCTGGCCTCTGTGGATCTAGTCATCCCCTCGCACGCTCCTCAGACCAGAAATAATATCCCGACAGTAAGGAAGCACGTCGCAGCCGACCGCCTAGCGGGCTACTCACCACCTAAGCGCAGCTGCAGAATAAACCTGAATGAAAACACACATTCAAGCAAATGCATGATCCTACTTGAATGTCTACATGACCAACTAAGATCCCGAGTCCTCAATCACTTCTTTCCACACTTGCCTAAGCCTCAGATAAAATCTTATTATTTTTGTTTGTTTGTGGACAACCCTCCGATGTATATATATCAATTGTGCCGCTCCGACGATTGATATATTATTTGTTTGTGGATTTACCTCCGATGAATATTTAATTGGGCCAGCTTCGATTTACCGGGATATTTTTAATTTGACTACCCTCCGATAATTAAAATTTTTAAACAACCTTCCAATCCGTTTTCTAGACTTCATCTCATGCACCTACCTTATAACTTTCAGTGGTGTTCCAAAGGCATCCGAATGCATGTACGCTGGCCTCCACAATAATCACATGCAAATATATATGAATATACTGCATAATTCAAATCACACAATCATGTTATGTAATTATACATTTTATCACATCAAAATTAGATTTACTTAAGTTATCGATCAAACACGAGCAATTCAACTTGAATCACTCGACCAAACACGTTTTCACACAAAAATATATTTTTGTGAACACTATTCCCGGGAATAGTGAAACCCTCGTTTACTATTCCCAATAAATCACAAATCAGCCGCTCACCCTCGAACCCGGCATTTCCTGGGCCATTTCCGTCTTGCCCCAATCAATTTATGATTTAACACATAAACATACAATCTCATGCCCAAAGCAGCCGTGGTCAGTCACGGCTGCACCATTTAGATTTCAAAATTTTATACACTGTCCTGCTCGATCGACAAACGGCCCTTAACGGCCTCATTCGACTCAAACATTCATAAAGCACTTTAAAACGAATAAAAAACCCGGGTGGAGAAACTCTTACCTCTCGGAGTTTGTCAAACCACAACCGTGTCCACGTAGCTCCTCTCCACAGAGAACAGCCTTTCCTTCGGTTCCGAAGACCGCCGACACTGATCTTCCACGATTCTAGAGAAGTCTAACCTTCTCTCTAAAACCCATTCCCAAGCAGCCCACCGGCCATTTTTCCTCCCTGTCTCAATGCTTTTCTCCCCTTTTTAATTTGAGAAGAAGAATACTATTCCTTGTTTTGTCATTTAGCTCATTTAAACAAATTCTAAAATGACAATTATGTCATTCTTTTCCCAGTTTTGACATTCGGCACTATCTCGGCCGTCCATTTTCATCATTTCTCTACTCATGCCACTTATGGCACATGAGTATGTGTTATATGTGACTTTCATCGCATTGAAAATAGTTTTACGACACCCGAACCGCGATGCCTCGAAAAACGTGTCAACTCCGACTAACTCGGAATTTTACGAAATTTTACGAAATTTTACGTGCTAGCTAGATTTCGCGAGACGATTCCAACGATGAAATCCGCTTCACATCCGACATTCAGAGAATAAATTACGGATTTTAATCGAAATTAACAATTTTAATCGAAATACGATTTTGCCCTTTTTCCGTAAATTGAAATTTCTGCCTTACGTAAGATTCACCCAAATCGTCCTTCCGACCGACCGAATAAGAAAACCTATAAAAGTATACCCCAAAAAGATTAAAGGTTTCACGCAAAAAAACTGCCAACAAATTTTTACTCCAAAAACTCCGCACGCACGCCTCCTCAGGTTTTATAATAAAACATGTAACCCTAATGGGCTTAAGAGGAGAAAGTGGGCTTTATAATTGGGCTGACCTACATTACAAAAACCCACCTGGGTGGGAGCTTGCTTATTGGACTTTTTCTCCCTCATATGATTCCCTTTATGCTTTTCTTCCTTTTCACCCTTTTGGCCGGCTCCACTCCGCCTTGTCCATACCTGCTCTCTCACCTCCCAAACTAAGAAAAATATCATGTCAGCCTCCCTTTTCTCTCCTTCACTGGCCTTCCTTCATGCAGTCACCTCTTCTCTGTAGTTTGTCTATCAAGTTTGTCCCTTTTCCTGCATTTTCCTCCGTATGTCCCCCCATGTCTCATTATTTTGTTCGGTCAAATAGAGAGTTGGCCTCTGCGACATTTCTAAACTCTAATGTACCGATTTCAGAAGATGTATGAATCAAACTACCATGCTCAAGGTTTCAAAGAACCCTATGCACACAGCTGATGAGTACACCTAAGATCTAGATTTTGAGATGAAAATGAACCTTCCGACCATTTTTGAAACCTTCGCCATCGAAGAGGCAAAAACCTATTCAAAGCCATGGATATACCAAGGAAGAAGAACTCACGGATATGAAACAATATGATTGCAAATGCAAACCCCTAAGCTCCCTAGTCCTATAACTTGAAACGAAGTTATTTTTAAACTAAAGCATACCCATTTCAAGAAGATTATATAAAACTCACCCACTTTATACTCTCAGGTCTCAAAATAGAAAACTCGAGAACAATAGTGTGAAACTATGATCAACATGAAGATTTTCATTATAGACGATAAATAATAGCATCACCATGACCGAATCTTAATAATGGCAATAAAAAAGAAGGATTTTGGTTGGCTAGGGTTCAGCAAGGAGTTACAAATGTAAGTCTCTCTGAAATGAATTTTGGTTTTTGAGAAACGAGGAGATTTTTATAAATTACCAATACAAAACTCGATATTGAATAATTTTAACATGATACCTTGATTTATCATTTTAATGTTTAGCCACATGGTTGATGATGTTTGCAATTTTGAATTTGTATATAAGGTCATAGTTGTTTCTATAAGAGTTATAAAAGTCATTGTAGTATATTAAAACAATATACAATAACATATATGGCATTAAGTCAACAAAATATATGTTATTATAAGCCTTTTTTCTTGTAGTGTAACAAACACGAGAGATTCATTTTTTAATCACTCAAGCCAACACATTTTCACACCAAAAATTTTGTGTCAGTATTCAATTGAACAATGAAACCCCAAGTTATCGTCACGACCACACAAATAGGAATTTGATCTAATTCTGCTCAAAGCTTTTGAGACCGAAGTTACCGCGAAAAACAAGCCTCCTAACACTCCTAACTGATTTAAGAAGTGGCCTAGCCAAAGATTAATGCAACAAGGTAATCCCCAATTCTTTGGAGTTGTCGGAACTCCACTGGGGTTCCGTGCCCACGCCAGAGCCCCCTCTCCGCGCAGCAACTTTACTTCACACCACAAAAACCGATGGTCCGAATGGCCGGAATCCTAGAGAGAAGGCACACCTTCTCTCTCTAAAACTCAAAATCTGCACCTACTGCATCTCCAACCCCTTTTGAACGTTTTGTTCTTTCAATTTGGAGAAGATAACACTGTTCACGTTTTTGTCTTATTCAATTAAGAATTCATTTAATTCCCATCATGTCCCTTCTTCTAGATTTTTGACACTTGACAATATCTAGGCCGCCCATTTCCATCCTCTCTTTACTCATACAAAACATGTCAAGACAGAGCACAAACAGACTTTAACATCAGCTTAACTGTATACATCTGATAAGATTCTGATATTTCAAATGAGTCCATCCGCTTCATTTTACTGATTAATGATTTCAGATTATCTCAATCAAACTAGGCTCCTCAGATCTGAACTTGGTCAATCAATAAAGATTTGTTCCAATGGAATTTTTCTCGCCGAGTCTGATCCCCTAATCATCTACTCCACAATCTCACTGAACCATACAACATCAACATTACGCAATCAGATTATTTAATATCAACTGATCAACCACACCTTTCTTTAATATAATGGAGAATGTCTGATCGAACCGCGCTCCACGTTTGACTTCCTCCACCACCAGATCGCCACAGCACCTCCACTAGCCCTCACGGCCCTGCGTCGCAAAACTTGATCCCGGCTATCCATAATGCACACTAGTCCTCTCCTCAAGGTCCGATCGTTAATAACCTCAATCTCTCGCTTAATCCACTACATGAGCCGGATCCGAGTGTACCTCCCGAGCATGGAGACGTGAAACCTTGTAGGGACACCTCAGGCAGGCCAAGCAGAAAGCTTAACCGGCACGCTAGCAAGGCCTACCCTCTCGAAAGTATCTCGAAGGCCCAACAATAAACCCTAGCGATAACTTCCCGCACTTTGCCGAACATGACCACTCCTCTCTTGCATCACCTTCAAGAAGACGATCACTTCAACCCTAAACTCTATGGGTCGAATGCCAGACATCAAAGATAGTTCTTCCGTCAGCTTAATACAGACGCTGGCGTATCAAGCTCACCTTCTCGGAGGTGTCTTTAATTAGATTAGGACCAGTGATGGAGCTCTCTCCCACCTCGGTCCAACATATCGGTGATCTACATGGCCTCCCATACAATGCCTCATATAGTGCCATCTGTATACTCGCCTGATAACTAATGTCAGAAAATCACCATGGAAAATGCTCTCCCAACTACCCTTATGATCCAGACGACAGCCAAAGACGCCCCTCTAACACCCGTGATAGTCCTCTCATTCGACCATCCGTCTGCGGGTGGAAAGTCGCATCATGGTCAGTCAGGCCCAAAGCCTTGGAAACTCTTCCAAAAGCAAGGCCAGAAACCTCGTCCCTATCCGACACTATGGATACCGTACTCTGCGTAGCCGACTATTCTAATGTACAACCTAATCTTCCAACGGTTATCCGCGACGACTAGAAATGAAGCCGACCGTGAGTTTGGCCCATACCGCATCCAACCACGTGCATACGTAACCCTACACAATCCTTACTTGGTGTGTAAATGCTGACCTTCCCAAGGTCACAATCACTAGCAACCCAATGGGTCGTCAACCTAATCCATGTCTTAGACCCAAACATCCATATACGAGCTCTTGCCGGCTCATTTAACACCCAATCTGATTTCAATGGGTATCAAATCAAGTCCTCCGACTCCTATCCTCAACTCTAAGTACCGTGATAACCATGACCGTGTGTTTTCATCTCGAGTCACTCCCGACTCTTATCACTCAACTCTAAGTCTACGTGATAACCATGACCGTGTGTTTTCATCTCGAGTCACTTCCGACTCCTATCACTCAACTCTAAATCTACGTGATAATTTGACCGTGTGTTTTCACCTTGAGTCACTCCTTACTCCTATCACTCAACTCTAAGTCTACGTGATAACTTGACCGTGTGTTTTCATCTCGGGCAACAGAACATACTCGGCTACGGCTGCAGAGCCTCTTTCATCCCACCACAGAGAAATTTTGGATATCTCACGGTCTTACACCCACCACGAAATTTGGATATCTCCCGGGTCTCTTACACACACAGTGGATTTCTCCACGGGTCTCTGCACCCACAGAAGTCGGGATGGCTCTAGGTCCTCTTACACCCACCACAGAAATTCGGATTTCTCCACGGTCTGCACCCACACAAAGCCCGGATTCGCCACGGGTCTTACACCCACCGGGAATTTTGGATTTCTCCACGGTCTCACCACCCACACAGGTCGGAATAACTTCGGGTCTCTTACCCATAGAAATTTCGGATTTCTTCACGGTCCTCTTACACCCACCTGAGATTTCGAATAACTCCACGGGTCTCTTACACCCACACAGAGATTTCGGATAACTCCACGGGTCTCTTACACCCACATAGAAATTTCGGATTTCTCTACGGGTCTTTTACACCCACACAGAAATTCGGAATAGCTTCCCGGGTCTCTTACACCCACACAGAAATTTTGGATTTCTTCACGGGTCTCTTACACCCACACAGAAATTCGGGATAGCTCCCAGGTCTCTTACACCCACCGCAGTCGGGATATGTAGCCTTGGCCAGGGTGTGTCAGTTGACAACCCGTCGACGGAATACTCGTGAATGTGGGTAACCTGCGACATTCCACGAAAAGAAAATCAGCGATATTCTTTGTATGGGGAGCTCTACCCAAATACAAAACCCATCCCAAACAGTTCACAATGACCACACAGGGTCTACATGCGAGTAATATAATGGCCACTTGAGCTTTACGCCAATGCTCATAAAATATATCCCGAAATACATCAACTATCTACAAAAGTTCGAGGATTAATAAATTACTCTTTATACAAACATATACATTCTAATACATGTTATACAAGTAAAGCCACAAGTCGGCTTTCTTCATATGCAGTCCCGAATCGTTATTACCGATGTTTCAAGATGATGGATGATAGGCCGATCGTGATAATCTCCTACAGTACTCCTTAAGTGCACATGCAATGGTCGCATAATCAAACACACATCCAAGTGCAAGATACCCTTGTCTACGAATGTCATGCGAAAGTGGAATGAGACTCGACTCACCATGCCCGTGTACGAAACTCTCGCCCGACTCCATCATGTCGATCATTGGTAATGTATCACAGTCACTCAGGCTCGTCTCACATGTATCGCTATTGTGACAAGCTGTGCAGGTGGCCTGATGGCCAGTATCAGACCCTCAGAAACCATTACCCAATGCAAGTGTCAATAGGCAACTAATCCCGAGTCAATCTCGACTCCTATCACCTGACCCGGAAGTCATGTGATAAACATGACCGTGTGTCTTCTTTGGAGCAACATAACTTTTCGAATTGATACCATGAGTCTCTTTACTGCCCATCTGAACTATGATATCGCGGTTCTCTTACGTATACGCCTCGAGTTCTCAGCTCCCTCAAACGTACGTGCGCCATGAATGAAAACCATTTCCAAACAAAGGTATTTGTTTTTAACCGTGGACAACCACCAGATATAAATAGTGGAATGGGGACTCAGATAATCTATTTTGTGGACTACCCTCAAGTATATATCAGATTGGAAATGGAGGCTAGACGATTGATATTATATGGACAACCCTCCGATGTATATCAATTGGGCCGACTCCGACGATTGACATGTTATATGGACAACCCTCCGATAAATAATATTGTTGGTTAACCCTCCGAAACAATTCTCTCAAGAAACCACCTCATGCACTCACTCCTATTGTTCTAGGGTGCCCCGATTATATAGGTGCAATGAGTCATTTCCATTTTCTTAACGTCACGACTCATTTGGACGTTGTCTTATTAATCAAGCCTTAATCAACACGTAATCAACACCCTCACAGCGGTGTTGATCCTAACCCGTGTACTCCACGACCGTCAAACACCTAACACGGTGTCGTCTGACTATACACTCACACCTAATTTCTAGGTTACCCGGTGCATATGGAATTGATGCATGATGCCAATTCAAACACATTCATGCTAATATATTCATGTATATATTAACATAAATTTAAATACATAAAACATGTTATCTGGAATTCACAATCAATTACACCAAAATTAGCTAACATGGGCTAATTAACAAACACGAGCAATTCATTTTGAATCACTCAATCATACACATTTTCTAGTAATAACACACAAAATGGCCCAAATCTCGGACCCATATAAAAGGGCACCTCTTGGTTCCTTCACGGTTCATCACCGAATATCGTGATACCAAAACACACCACAAAACCCGAAGATATCGAGTCACGGGAGCAAAACCAAACCTCAACACGATCGAAATTGCTGAAAATAGTCAGAGTACATCATGTCTAAACGGTCTCGAATTAAGCCCGAAGCGATGAAAGCAGTCTGAAATTAAGCCGGGCGTAGAAAACAATCGAAAAATTTCTAAAAATTCATATACTCAGTCCAAAATTTGAAGCTGAAATTTACGGCCTTTCACGGCCTCTAAGCCAATCCCAAGCCATTACATGGCCTTTAGGATAGAAATAACACAAGTAGGAAAATTCCTACCTCATGGGTTTTGGCAGCTCAATTTTTAGTGTCACAGCGTAGCTCTCATCGCGTAGATCAACTTTTGCCTTCGGTCAGAAACGAAGGCTTTGCGGTCTAATTTTAGTAGATCTGAAAAAAAAAGCGAAGAGAGAAAAATAAAAACTAAAAATCTCTCTCTCACCGACGCTCTCTCTGTCCCTCATTTTATGATTTTGTTTTTCCTTTTTATTATTATTATAATATTATTATATTATTATTATTTTGAATACATAACTTATATTGTCTCGTTAGGGTTCGTTTCTTTCCCGAAAAATTTTATTTCTTTTCAATTTAATTATTTTAAATGAACTTTAACTGGCTGAATTTCTTCGACGAGATTTTCGTAAAAATCTAGTACTGATCGTGGCGATTTATCACGAGAAATTCATAAAATATTACGATTGTCTGAATTCATGAAACTTTTAAGGTCATAAATTTCATGAGAGCGAATTTACTTGGCGCAATCATTTCATCATCAGAGATCTGAGAATTTTAGTTTCAACCCATTACC
The DNA here is from genome assembly GCA_016808115.1 of Tetrastigma voinierianum. Classification (NCBI taxonomy): domain Eukaryota; kingdom Viridiplantae; phylum Streptophyta; class Magnoliopsida; order Vitales; family Vitaceae; genus Tetrastigma; species Tetrastigma voinierianum. Next base: position 228,469 of record JAEQBH010007158.1, on the reverse strand, counting down.
GTTACAACCTTTTGAGAAAAATTGAATTTTTTTCACCAAAGGGTTTCACAGGATATCTCCGAGGTCTCTTACACCCTGAGACCTTCGGATAATACGGGTATCCTTCACCCCTAACTCGGAGCTTCTCACCTTAGAAGTTAACGACCCCCTTCTTGCTTGCGAAACACGCACTAATTACTCTTCATTCCTGATTGAACTATGGTCTTCATTGGAGCGTAGTCCCAGACAAACCTGGCCCACGCTCACCAAGAGTGAATGACCATACCATGCACCCACACACGACTTCGTAGCGATGTTACCATGCACATGAGCCTTATTGATGCCATCTTTGTGACACGATCGAGGGGTCCACCATGAAGCGGGAATCTCGAAGATCTCTAACTCTGATCTCGGCCTATCATGTCAACTCTCACCCCACATCCTGGGAAGAACATCCATACTTAGCTTCTCTAAAGGCCTCGACCTCTAAGCTGAACCTATCACACAAGATGCGTGCGAACATGATGCATTAGAAAACAAATGCAGGAAAGTATAAAAGCGTACCACCTTGCATCCCATTTGATCTGCGATGCCTTTATGTACCATGAGGCCTTTGCCTCCTAGGACAATCTCGCCTCATATGCCCAGGCTAGCGGCAATGGTAACACATCATCTGCTCAACCTGACCCGAACTCTCGGCCTACAAATCCATGCTGGAAGCCTCGACTACGCTCTGGCCTGGCTGTGTGACCGTCTGCCATTTTAGGTCTTTGGTGCGGCACCACTGGAGCGATCTTGGTTCCCCGACCCATACTAGGGGTGGAGGAACAAATTGTGTCCTCTCATGTCCTCTGGTGACCGAATTTGTCTTGTCCGAAACCACAGGATCTGTCTCTAGGGGCAATCCCTCCTCATGTGTCATTTCTCTGTAATGATAGCACACCATTTACCCATTTGTGGCAGCCACAACCATCCTCCAGCATTGATTGGGCTGAGTGTCCCGCACCTGGGATTACGCCTCAGTGGACGAAATCCCGTCGAAAGTGTCAAGGCTATCGGCATAAATAACATATCACCTGCTGACTAAATGCCCCATCCTGGCCTTAGTCCTAATAACCTTAGCTTACGTATCTTTTGAGATTAAGTGTTGGAGTGAAGGTCAATGTGTTTGCATAGTTGGAAGAAGATGAATCTTCCTTGCTCTTAGTACAGCACCCTTATCTTGGATTACCTGTTTATATCATCTATTCCTCCTTGGCACCTATTTACTGAAATAGTAATAATAATGATAAGTGAATCTCTAGCCTAGATGGGAAGGCGTTGGATGGAAGAAGTGATGGGATTTTTGGACATAAATGTTTAAAATATATATGATTTATATCAGCGTTGAAATGACAGAGTTATGATGGAGTATCTAGAGCAGACAGACTCAGATGTATTCATATGACTTTCTTTGATGTTTTTTGTGAGATGAACAACAAACTGATAAATCAGCATCAACAATAAGTGTTTGAAGTTTTCGTTGAAGTTTTTGTTGGTTGATTGATTATTTAATCTTGATTCAGGTTGTTTTGTGGATGGTTGTCTGACTGGATCGACGATTGATCAGTGGATCCGATTTGGTGATTGCATGTGGTTCTATTTGTGCACCGGTGTTAGTGTGATCAGTCCTCGTGATGTCATCTCTTATCTTCCAACACCATAACTGAACACTGTTGTGACAACAGTGACCCCAATAACCGTTGTCATATTTGGTGAATGTCGTATCTGTATATGTTGGTGCTTCTGCGTCGACGGTGCGTCGATGACGGTTCTGTTATAATCGGATGGTGTGCGTTATGCGTTTGTCGCGATGAGACTGACGATCTGGCGGCGACCTCGCCTCGATCCGATGAGACGTATGTCGCGACACAATCTCGTCGGGCCTTGGCGGCATCTTGCGATCGTGTCATGGCCTCCTTAGCGTCGTGGCTTGTTCGTGGCCGGTACCGCCGTGTCGTGCGAACCATGCGCCTTGCGCGCCCCTGGCAGCGCCAGGCTTGTCTCTAGGCCATGCTGGTAAGCCACTGTGTCTAATACAACTAGCATGTGTGACTCAAACTCGAAAAATGGGGCGTTAGCCCCATCGGCTCCACTTCCCACCTTTTCTATTCTTTTTTTTTCATTCATTTTTTTTTTCATTGTTCCAACTACTGGAAAACCACCAAAAATATATATATTATATATATTTTTCATTTTCGATATAACGAATAAATTTATTTAAAATTTATTTTATTTATTTTCTTCAGTTTTACACAACATGGAAATATTAGAAAATTTTCTTCTCATCAATTTTTTTTTATCTCCAATAGCCTCCTTGCTACTCCATAAATGCAGTAGCCTAGACCACTGCACTTCATACAACTCAAAATTTTTTATGAGTTAAATTTTTACCCTTTTCTTGTGCAATTGGGAAAGATTTTCGAGTTTCACAACAAAATTGTTTATGTTCAAAGCGGAACTGCATCAGAAAAATTTTATATATATATTCCTTATATATATATATATATATCTCTCTATATTTCGATTCGATTTGATAAAAACCTTTTGAAGTCCACCCAGAAATTTCATGATGAGCCACATCGTCACCCACCGGGTCCAGCAGATGGTTCTCCTCATCCTAGGATATCCACAACTCCACGGGGTTATACTGCCTCATGAGGATTCAGACCGAATGCGAGCAAGGTCCTTGGGGAAGCATCCATACACTGGCTGACCTCTTCTTCAGTTGGTGGCAAGGATGTGGCGCCTGGTCAGTGCCGAGATCTTACAAGGACGCCGAAGCAAAGTCATGAGGATTGAAAATCTTCTTGAAGAAAGGCTTTCGTGACGTCTGATGATGAGGAGAAGATATCTGGTTGGCGAAAATGTTGATCGACTCAGTGCCGGTGAAGACCTCCCACGTTAAGATCATGATCCACCCCTGCTTCGGGAATCATGTGGACTCCTCGTAGAAAATCATGGCAAATACTTGAGATGTCTGTTCTTGTTGCGCGAATCAAAGGGGGTTGTATCAGGTGAGCTGGAACCGGAAGGCCCATTTCACCGGGTATTTTGTCCAAGAATGGTGAAATTAGTACATCCATCAAATGCATTTCAGTGATAATTTATAATGTGCGAAGTCATTCTGGCCTCGACATTTTAAAGGTTAATGTATAGAGTGAATGCCTTGGCTGGGATCTACTGATGGGAAGGGAGAGGATTTGACATGAGGGACCATGGGTTGGATGTTCTAGTGCCTTCTGCTCTTTTTCCCTTTGTCAGTTTTATCCCACTAGTTTTACTAACCAGGGTTTTTAATGGCTGGTCATAAATTAAGAGAATATTGCATTCTTCCCGCCCGAGGTTGATGATCTCGTTCAAAAGTGTTGTGGAACTATTGAGATAGAACAAGCTCATTCTGTGAATGAATAGGCAACTAAAATACTTACCATATAGCTAGGATCTTTATCCCTTGAATAGATTACGAGAAATATAACTCTGTTCTCTCTCTTTGCAAATTCTAGTTCTGATTTGCAACTAAATTATAACATATATTGAATCTTGTGGATGACATTTTATACCACATGTTTCGTATCTTTTGGAGAAGCCATCGTTCATTTTATCATTTATATACTGCATGGATTTACTCTTTAAAACACGATGAGCTTGCAGATTGGAATGTTCATTTTCTTTATTAGCATTGGGATCCTGACTCACGCCGCGAAAAGTGCCTTTTGTTTCAATTTGAGACCATCTCGGCCGTTAAGCTACGAAGCTATGCGAGTTGACCGGGCCCTCCGCCACCCGTTATGCGCTCAGTCTCTTATTTCTCTTCGTTTACGCCCCCACCACGGTGATACTTCTTATGACTTTTTAAGATCTGAGATTCGTGGTCAGGCCGATATTCTTCGCTACCACCGCTTCATTTCGCGCAATTGAGGAAATCAAAGCGTGCTATTTGTTCTATTATTTCCCGGTTGGAGCTTCAGGGTGCGACTGATCAAATCCGTGTATGCAGGCGACCACATTGCCGAGGATCCACTAGGTAGAGTTGTTTGACTTGTTTCTCTGCGAGAACCTGTTAAAAATGTGATGCCTTCAACGCCCAGCGAGGTTTATATTGAATATAAAACTCACTCAACTCAATCACCCCATCAGCGACCATCCGCCTAACGAGATCGAGTTATATAGTGCTCCTTAGAGAGATTAGGCTAATTCTGATGATAAGTGTGCTTGGAAGAGGGACAAAATTTTTTTAACAGCTGCCGAAATGTCAATGCACTCCACCTTCAGGCCCAGTTATCTCCATTCTACAAGACTAAGGGCTGCCTGAGAATATCTGATTCTTACGATTTCTCTTGCCCGAACCATCTTACTCTTCGAGATTTTAGGAAGCGCAGTATCAATGTGTCCCTGACTTGAACTAAAGGCGGTGGTTGATGAATAGTCATTTGATGGCTGTAAGAAATTTGGCGTCTCAGTCTCTTGAGTTCAATTTGTCTATTGCCAGGCGCTCTCCCGATAAGGTGGCAGAAGCGGCTTAAATAAGTATGGGGCTTAGGAATACTGACGCCCTTGACTCAATGACGATCCAGTTCTTCAGCCCCTTTTAAGAGTGGGGGCTTGAAATCCATTATGGCATTCAAATTTGGATGAGTTCTTCCTCTCCCCCTCCTTTATAAGAATGAAATTTTAGTAAATTTGAGCTCCAAATGCATTTGAAAGTTAGATTTTATCTGTATCTACTTGACCAGCTCAGAGGTTTTCTGAAGTATCTTGCCCATATTATTGAACAAGAGGCGTTCTTTGGATTTTATGAGCCTGCTGTGATATAAACATCGGATTTACCTATCAGGTCGAAATATCACGGTCACCATCCCTTGATGCCAGTTTAAGCCCCTCAGTTTTTTGATTCGCGGCCATTCCGTTTGTGAAGCCTGATAGGTGGGGCGTGATGAAATTTGTTTTCTCTGCGTCGGTAGTGGATTGAGAGGAATCAATGAATTCAGGCGTCAACGTGAGATGCCATGCAGTTATCGCATCAGCGTTTAAATTATCTCGTGGCAGGGTATCTTGGGTTATTAGCTGTTGAGATCGGTGTGATCTACATCTATATACCATACACCAGTTCTCTATACCATTGGCCGATATTGGATCACTTCCTCCTTATAGGCGCTACATTGAAGAATTTAGTATACCTGATGCGAATAGTTTAGTTTGGTCAGGGTGGAACTACCTCACTATTTTTGCCTTACTAGCAGCGGTGAGAGGGCGTTCAATTTGAAGCCACCGTTGGTCTTATCACAACCGCACCTGGAAGTGTCTCGGCGAATAAACTGAGTATTGCAAAAGCCCTTGCGGTATCTTGTGCTCTTTCTTATTAAGACAAGGACCTGGCGTAGGTGATTTCTACGGCAGTCAACTCCACTTCTTCATGGATCCTGGCCATTGAGGTCGGCATAATACCCTTACCCAATTTGAAGAAACGTATTATGATTGTTATGTGGGTGAAGATCTGTTCAGAACTTTGTTCGAATCTACTTCCTTCATAACATGCTGGGGTTAGTTGATGTATATCATTTAATAAATTGCATTAGTAAAGCATCTCAAAAAACCAATACCTGCATGTCCATTAACTCACCATTTGATGATGCGTTGACTACCACACCGCCCGCCGGTGCGGCGAGGTCGACCAACATGGCATTTTAAGGCTGAGTCTTGTGTGCGATAACAAAACTCGCGGGCATTGGCGGCTTTCATAAGAGTGTGAAATCTCTCAACGTCTTTGTTGCTCCGTTTAAGCGGAGAGATTCACTGATTAGATTTAGCATGTCGGAAAACCATCTATGTGAAGTGAATTCAAACGAATCACATGCGCATTACCGGATCTTTGATACCCCTGTATAAATCGATATCTGAGAGGGTGAGTATTAGGGCATTGTAGTGAGGCATAAACAACCTTAATTCACGGTCACTTGGAGGAAAGGATATAGAGTCTCTAATGACGACTTCTTTACCAAGACACTTCTCATGGGCGGCCGTTCACCTGGCCTGCCGTATTTGCTTTACGATGAGTCCCACTGATGTGGTTTGCCCGATTGATGTGATCTATCGCTGAGCGCCCTAATTATATAATTATGTTTAGTCTGAACGATGATCCTTGGCCAGCTATAATTCCTCCTGCCCAGACCGCCTCAGTTATCACGATCAACTTCCTTGAGGTGTCCTTCTTGATAAGCTTTTCCCCGAACTTGAACTGGCCACGGATCGGTTTGTGCCACTGGTCCTTAAGTGTCGCCAGCAAAGTTTGCTCTCAGTGAGATCCGTTTGGATAGGTGTGACTCAGCTGAAGTCTGGTAGGTCACGAATGAGGGCAGCAGAGCCACCCCATCTCCTGTCTGTGGGTAGATTACTGGAGAGCTCATTTTTTATGAGATTGGTCTCGAGGTCGCAGGTTTCGTTCTAGACTTCCCTTGGATGTGGCTGACTTCCACCACCACAGAAACATCATTCTGACCCCTCTAGTTTACCGTCTACGATGTTGAGGTACACTACTGGATATATCTAGGTCTTGTTTTCTTACGCCCCACAGCATAACTCTTCATTATTCTTGTGGTCTGAGATCGCGAATGGAAGAAGGGTCGATGGATGACTTACTCTTGGAAGTTACGAAGGAATGTCCATGTTGTAAATTCTCTTGTTGAATGGTTTATTAGAACATCCTCGTAAGAAGTCTAGTATGGACTCGTCTTCATGTTTGAATAGACTAACAGGAACTATGTTCCTTTACGCGCCTGGCACAGTGTTTCACGACATGAATGCTCCCGAAAGTTCGTTAAACATGTTTGTGGAGCTTGGGGGCTTGTGAAACCCGGTCTTGCCCAGAGGCCCGCGCTAATTTTATCCTGAAGCTTTGCATAGTAGAGAATTCATTCTTAGGCAACAATTCATTTCTGTTGTAATGGAACATGATCCTTGGTTAGTAGAACGAAGTCAAACATAGTGAAAGTTGGAATGACAAACCAGGGCTCATGATGGGATATGTCGCCCCAGGAAAACCTGCCCAATGGGACTTCAGATAGTGGCTCTGGTGGCATGTGGTGCATGGTCTTTGTATCTTAAGGAAGAAGGATGCTCTAAACCACTTTTCTATCAGTTGCCACTCCGTGAGTGGCCTACCCAGCGTTTTTAAGTGTTTAGTTGCAGTGACTCTCTTTCTAGGCCTATTTGCCTTATAATAGATGACCATTATCGGTGTTAAATGCGAAGCGATCCGAGTGTCTCTAGCGCGATGCAACGCTGTTAAATTTTTGTCGGAAGAAGTTTGTTGCTAAGGATAACTTCGTCATGCAAATTATTTATGACTGTCGGGGAGACGATGGAGCTTCTACTTTCCTTTATATCTTGTGGTGAAGTGCTTTGCCTTCTTATCTTATCGTCTTTTCACAGTGCTCCCTTTCTTGACTTTAGCCCCATAAACAGTCGTTTTCCGTTGTAGATGTTAAATGCGATCTACAGATGCAATATCTGTTTGTTTGCTCTTCTCATTTCCCTTCATGTCTTGTGGCACTTCATGAAGAAACTGATCTCTAGGCAGCTGAATCACGTTATTTGATATTGCTGTAGATGATCGGATAGAACCGGGTCGATACGTGAGACGGTGACGTTCAGCCGACCTAGTAAGTCTCGATGAGATTATTCCATTCGGCGATAATCATCACCACCATTGTTTCCGTATTGAATCGGGATATGTTCACTAAAGCCGTGAGCGCGCTCTCCGATCTGCGTGGAAAAAAAGGATGAGAAAAAGAAAAGGGTTGAAGCGAATTAAAGTTGCATACCTTTCCCACGTGAAAATATTCCTATGCTGAACTCATCTCGCTAGTTCTAGGAAGATAATCCAATTTGGTGATAATCTTCGCCATGCCGAGTTTGATTCTTTCCTTATCGGATTAACGGCGTGGGATTTGGACACCGGAGACCATGGATAAATATCCGTGGTGATTCTTTAATATAGTCATCCACCTTATAATTTCGTATGAAGCCAAGATGGCAATTTGGGGACCGGGGATCATTGATTAAGATTCATGGCCGTCCTGATGGGTTCTGTGGTTTTATCGATGGGCGCTTCATGAGGTGGAGCGGTGATGGGCTGTCTTGGGCGTGAGCTCCCAAATCGATGGAGTCTGAACGAATACCAATCTCCATTCATACAAGATTCAATTTTAAGAATTCATATATTATGAATTAGTTTAATTCGAATTCTTTGCCTAACTTCAAGATTTTAATTTCCTTGTCTATAGTTATGTACTTTTTTAGGAGATAGTTATCACTTGCCTGGGACTTAAATGATTATATGTTTTAAACTTTTATATATATGTATTCTCTCTCTCATATGCCTCCATATATATATATATATATACTAATTATATGAATTTAAATAGGAAACTATAAGCCAATCCTTTTCTAACTAAGTAGTTTAAAGGTTAGAAGTATGAACATATATAGGAAGGAGATGTACAAGTTCAAGTCACTGTGGAACAAAATTATGTACTTTTAAAAAAAACCATGGAAACTATAAAACTATTCAATGTTAGCTATTTTTTTTGAAAACGCTATTAAATATTGGTTCACAAAAATTACCTTATATCTAAACATATAATTCAGTCAAAAATCATTTAATCTAAAACAATTAATATATATTAAGCGATACATTGAAGTACAAACTTTAATCATTGAATATATATATTTGTGAAAGATCAGCTGGGTCACTCCATTTATTTATTTATTTTCTCCTTATCAAAGTGAAATGGTCCATCATTAGAGATCTTTTTTGGGCATAAACCAAGAAAAAAAAAAATAAAAAAAAAATCTATCTTTGTATTAATAAAGGTCCTGTTATTGCCAAACCTTCAAATCTTCAAAAAAATATCTATATTCGGTGTGGTTGGTTTAAAATTTATCAATTCTTCTTCTCTTCTCTCTTCTCTCATCACTTATTCTTCTTTTCTCCCCTTCATGCTCTATCTAACCAGCTAACTTGGCTCTCCCAATCCACAATGGAAAATGCTTCTCATAAGACCATGTTTGGTCTTACCATCCTCATTTGAGTCAAATGTCCATTTCTATTTTGGTCCTTGTTTTCATTTGTTTGAAAAATGCATACCTATTCAATTTCTAACTTGGCATACATAATCTTTAACGTATTTATGACCTTTGGGTCTTTAATGTGATGCAGATTGCATGGTTCACAATTTACGAGAAAATGAATTACTTACCATTCTCACCGCTATGCAAATAACTTCTAGGTGTAATTTGAATTCTTCATGATGAATCTAGAAAAATGATACTTTAGTAATTGGGCTCAGCTATGAGTATAAGGAATTTCTAACGATACAACCTCATAATACCAGTGGCGTTCGATGGCCATTTTCAAAAGTATTTGTGATCGATGGCCTCTAAAGTTCCAAGTATGCCTAAATTGGAAAATGTTCTTCTTGTACGATAGGTTAAAGTGAAATCATCAGCATTAGTCGATTGTATGATCATAATTTATTTGCCCGATTTACAAAGACAAAATTACTGAGTCAACGGCAATTCACAAACACGTGTCATGGAAGGAAAAAGATCATTCCCAACAATTTCTATTTGTTTCTTGTTCAGACTTGTTGCTTACCTTGTTAAACAACTCATATATCGCACAAAGCGCCCAGTACATTCGTCTAAAGGAAGCTTTTAGGAAACTATTACATTAGATGTTGTTATGAATTCTAAAGATGGAGTTAATACCCAGAAGAAAGGAATTGTCCAGTCTCAGTTAACCAATCAGATCTCTGGCGTCCTGCATCTTTTCTACCACAAGTGCCGAACTCCTTCCTTGGACCTAATGGGACGTCTCAAGGATGAAAGATTAGAGAAAAAAAAAGTACCTGTTTCTTAATGTATTACAGGCCTCAAGATTCTCATATTAAGCTTTCATGAGACAAATCCAGGCATTTAATACATTTAGACATTGTTTCTAAAGTTAATAAACTGAAAGAACAGACAAAATTTCAAGGCTATTAGGATAAAGGTGATCATGGGAAGGTTTGAGAAACTCTCTTCGGACAAATAAAGCTTGTCCCAGTAGCCGTAGTTATCTCTCTAAGACACCCTCAACCAAAATCGGGTGGGAAGAAGGAAGAATAGAGCACTCAAAAATAGACGGATTCTTCTTACTTCAAAAAAATGTTCCAGTCAAATTTTGGGTGGCTTAGACACATCATGTTATACTTTAAACAGGTCTACCTTTACCTAAGACAACTATGACACCTTATGAAATTTGGAGAGGTAAACCTAACAGCTTTCATGGGTTGTAATACCTATCTCATGTGAAGCTAAGTAGTAAATTCGATTCCAAACGTGAGGCATATTCTAGGATGTTCCTAATTGTCGATTACAATTCTAATAAAAGGGACCAGTACCACGATCATGGATAGTTAATGTGATGGTTGATGATAAGATTTAAGAATCTACTCCAGCGAATTGAATAATTTAGATGTTGCGATTCATGCTCCTCAAGCAAAAAACAATAACGATTCTCTGAAAAGCGTACCATCACACAGCGAAGCCGCGCGACTATTCGCAGAAGGTGGTCACCATACCGTGACTCATCCCTTGACAAAAGATCTTGGGAAGGCTAATCTAACCAAATATCTTTAGTTGTGAGTCTTCTCTAGCCAGTTAGAAGAATCTCAAAAGCGCTAACATTATTGAAGTCCCAGAAGCTGTGACATTTAGACCACGAGGAATTACAGGCTAATTGCCGAGAGATGATTGGGCGCACATCACTGCCAAGCCTGCAGCGAATAATGTTTTGGTTAATTTGCTGTGCGAGGAAGGTGGGGAAATTCCGAGGAATAAAGTTTTGGCGCTATATTACCTAGACTAATACACCCAAATGTCAGCAAACCCTACATTGGAAACTTCCCCGAACTCAGCTCTACCCCAACAAGGTTCTTATGATGTGAAACGAGAGGACATAAGCCAGTGTGCGAGTTAGTCTCGGCTCGGCTTGCGTTCAACAGGTTGAAAGATTATGGTACTCTCACATGTTGTTTACATCATTTGTTATGACCTTTGTACCATGAAACATGATGCATTTATTTCTTCAAAAACCCTAATTCATCATTCATCTCGTTATGAAGACCAATGATTTATATCTTATCAGATCTTGATGCATCTCGTTATGAAGCACTCATCTCCTCTTGGACTATATATTCTTTATTTGTTTTAGCAATTTGACTAGGGAAAAAAAAGTTAAGACCATGTTAGTAATAATAAATGCAATAATATGAACTAATTAAGAATTTCTTAAGGCGTTTCACTCTCTTGGATCAAGATTATCTTTGTTCCTTCGGTTGCTCGACTCCACTGGCGGTGATCTGTAACGTTCATCTCGGTCGGGATGAGTAGCATGGTGGTACCCTCTCTTCAATGGCTCTGATACCCAGTTTTATATCGATGATCTCTCGAACGTAACTACTCTATCTATATTTTATTTTGCAAAAATGCCAAAGGGGAGATTATTTGGATATTTCTTATCATAATCTTACCAGAAAATAAATGTATGTTTCGGTGTGACACGATACCGTAGATATCTTACAATTTGGTGCATCATGTTGTGTGACTGCACCTCATATTCAACCAAATCCGATTTATAACTCATAATCTACAAATCAGTCATCATGGAAGATGAACCAGGAAGGTTGAGGGAGAATATTGGAGCGTATTAAGAATATAAATCAGAGAGATAAAATATTTTTTTGTGATTTCAAGGAATGAAGATATTCTGGTAAATACGAAGAAATCAAAATATTTCCAACTGGCTTGTTGGGGCAGTTAAATATAGAGATTACGAATATTGAAAGATCTCAAGGGCAGCAAAAAGTGCAGAGAGCGTTTCTCATTGATTTTGGAAGCGCACAGAAGGGAGTTTACGGAGGAGCTATTTCACATGTGAATGGTTGTTTCAGTCTTTGGCACAAGCCTTGTGGCGGTCTTCACTCCACGTGGCGAAAAGGAGTGTGTGGCGTGTAAGGATCGGATGTCGTTATGCTATAGGAATAAAGGGGAGAAACATTTCAATGTTTAATATATGAGAGGGATTATGAGAAGATGGTTTGTAAGAAAGAGGAGCCTTCTCTGGGAATAAGACTATATTTCTTGCATTTGGACTGACCCTCGCAAGCGTGGCTTTTCACCTTTATACCTTGTATTAATCTTTTGTCTATCATTTGCAGGTAGTATTTTTTAACATCTCTTACAGTTTCTTTAGTGATTAATATTGATATCTATCTTGGTAAACCTCGGTCTTATATTTTATCCTTGATGCAACAATGGAAATGAATCCTTGTCAAAAAACATTAGTTTTCTCATTCCAGTGGAAAGTAGATGTATGTTGTGTTATGATTAATTTATTAATTGTTCATCATCAAGTATTACAATTTAATTGTATATTAATTGTGCATCATGTTATCAGATTATTTCTAGGATGGTTTAATATTAACTAGATATGACCCAGGTTCTATCTTCTCCTTGCTTTGTTATTTGAATTAGACAGTCAAATTATTTAAAGCTGTCTTTATATATATAAGTAAATAAGTACTAAATTGATACAAGTTTATTCATGACTTTGGAGAGAAATATCATATTTGATGTATCTTCACATTTGATCTTCTGCCTCTGATTCTTTTGGGAAATATTATGATCAATCGTTAGATCAAGTACAGGTGTAAAAACTCTCGTAAAAGTAAGGATTAAATCTCATGCTTTGTTCTAAAATCGTTTATTGTTTTGTAATGTATTTATTAGGTCTTTTTTGATTGTTGATGATTATTTTGACTCGATAAATCTTCTTAATTTTCGCAAATAATTTGTATTGGTATCGAACCATCTAATTTGACGTGAAGCAGTGGTCCCTTTCTTTTTACTTTTTTTTTACTGTTGGAATTTTTGAAAGAGTTCTTTGATAAGATTTTAGAAAAAATAAAAAAGTTTTTCTTCAGAGAAGAAAAAAATCTATTTGAGAAGGGATTCTTCCCTATCTTGATCAAACTGTCATTTAGAAGAATCACCTTCTCAGATCTTTTTATTTTCTCAGTTTCAATTGGATCCTGTTTCTTATCAAAAGTCTAAAAATAAAAAAGCCAAACTGTCTTCTTGTTTGGAATTTATTATTTTGAATATTTCATATTAATTATGTCACATGATTGACTTTTGAAATGGAAAAGTTTAATGAACTGGGACCCCCTTATATTTAGATTCCTATTTACAGCCTAGCTGAACAAACACTACATGTTCCCATAAAATGTATTGACATTAGCGGAAAGATTAAGATCTGGGATCCCTTGTACCATTGTGTTTGGATTTAAATTTTTTTTGTCATCTGAATAATAAAGGGAGTCAAATGTGGACTAAGAAAATTGTCTCTGTATCATTTCATGAGCCTATTCTGTTTTTATAGTGATCTTCTAATCAACATCATGTGCCTTAGTTTATATGTGTTCAAGATTGACTTCGAAATAGTTGTCCACTGTTTTCAGAAACCTTTCATTATATGTATAACCCAATTAAACATGAAATCTTCTTTGGGACAAATGTATATATATATATATACACAATTCATGATAAATCTGATTTGGATAAAATTGAATATTTCACCAACCCCTACCAGTATTTTATTTTTCCTTTTTCACATCATTGGCACAACATTCTCTCTATCTGTGATTATTCTAGCATTATATTGAAAAGATTAAATGTTTACTTTTCACTTGGTAGAATTACTATCTCAAATCTTCTTTGGGCACCTCCAGTTTGAGCATGTCGAGGATGTCTTGAAGATTATCTTCAAATTATTATTCTAAATGTCTTGTCTATTCGTTTAATTTCAAAGATGTCTGAATAGTGAAGTTGTATCTATCTATAATTGATTATTTATTGGTCTTGATTTGATGAAAGATTGCTCAAGTGTAAGTAGATGCATAATTTCCCTTTATCGGTGGGAAATTAGCGCATTTGGTTATATAGTAACAGGTGAATTTCTCTTACCCTATGTATAGGTTTTATATTTACATTACAGCATTTGTAGTGACCAGCACATGAAGTCTTAATAAACCAAAAGATGGAACAGACCCACCTGTTCATTCACATGTATTTTGACATTGCTCTCTTTTTATTCTTATTTAGGCTTCATGGTTCTTTGTCATCGAAACTTAATGGGACTAATTCCCAAATGGCAAGTTTCCAATCATATGATGAATTTGTGATTATGGCTAAACTTGTCTTGGTTGAAACTCCTCGAAAACCCTTGAGAGGGTTGTGGAAAAATTCTATGAGGAATTTGGTATTCATGGTTGTTGTATGGTGCTGGAGGAATCATCACAGAAGATTCTGTTTATGTGACATTCACAGATTGAGAATGCAAAATATAAATCTTCCTTTATATATTAACGAAATATACTAAGTTATAAATAATGGGGAGAAGAAATAGGTATATGATAATCATTGGTGAGATGTTTTTTAATCAATATTCTTGATGTGTTACTCTAAATATTTGGTGGTTGATAGATCTTCTCCATTCTTACAATTTTATGCAGTGGCCATTAAAAGAAGTCGACTAGTTTGACTTGATGCGTGTACATGTGGGAAGCATTGAGAATCGAGTTGATTTTAGGAGTTGTTGGTTCTTGCCGTGCAGAAGGGCTGTGGAATTACAGGGATGTGGCATTGCACCCTCGGTGAGAAAATTGTCTGATTACCTATTTTGGATGACTTAGAATGCTGTTTCTTACCAGACCAGGAAAGAATTAAATTTACAGGTTGCTATTGATTGGCGCTAGAGTGCTATGGGAATCTTTACAGATTAGAGTTGTCTGCTTTGCCTTATGTTTCTACTACCCTTTCTGTTAATACCTGTGCTCCCAACGTTTAAAGTTGGACTGAAGTCTTCTATTCTTTGGCTAATATCTAAATTGTGTTTCAGAGACGAATGGAGAATTCATTAAGGGATGAGGATGCCCCGGGATCTTAGTTACCAGTTTGATACTTATGTAGTGCATGAGGGTGCATTGACCACAAGGATGAATCATGCCGAAGGTTGATGGTGCTTTGGAGTTGCAAAGTTCTCATTAGATGTTTGTGGGTCATTCCTCCTCTTTGCTATGGTGGCAAAATATTTCATCACATTCATTGATGATTATTCGGAATTTATGGTTTTTGTCAGGCTCATTGGTAGAAATTGACTCTTTGGAGTTTCAGACTTTCAATAGAGTTGAGCTCCAATAAAGGGAAGAAAATCAAAAATTAATTATGCGAGAGGTGTTAGGTATTATGAGTAGATATGATGGAATGAGGATGCAACCACAGACCATTTAGAAAGAATACCTTTACATTGATGCTCAAATACGATGCCTAATACTCTTATAAACCCTGACATTTGGAGAGGAGAAATTGCACCTTCTTGATATTAGTATTATGTATGCTTGGTAATTCCTCACTGCAGGTTCTTATGGGGTGAGCTTTGAAACCACAACATATTTTTAGAGCCCAGGGTTCAGTGAGCTATTCCTGGACTCCTGTAATTCTGGTCACAAAGAAGCCTAGTCTTCGTCACTTCCATGTTCATTTGAAATTTACCCAAATTCTGGAAGTGAGACCGTACAACCCGCAATCTAAGAAACTTGATCTAAAGACCATAAATGGGTACTTTATTGGTTATTATGTAGGAACAAGAGGTTCAATTTTATTGCCATCACACATTCAGAGTGAATTAAATCTAATTAAGCTGCTATTTTGAGGATAATCCGTCAATTGATGACCGAAAGTGTGTTAAAAAAAACCCCCGTTTTATTCTGCCTCACCATTGCTCAGTCGCCTGCTTCTTCTTATAATAGCCAGCCTCTTATGATGATGAGACAAGGAATTAAAGGATGTGAATCGATATTACTAGATGTAGACATAGTGGCCCAAGATACGTGTGGATGCACTGAGAGGTGGAGAGAGGAGGGAAAGGGCACGTGGGCTGCAATGTCAAATGACTACATTGTCACCACCTTGGGAGCATGGAAGTATGATGTGGCTGATGTATCAGATCAAGCCTACAAAAGAAAAGAAGTGTCATTGTTAGTCCTCAATCTAACCCAGATCGATCTGATGAAATAATGAGATGAACCATGTCCATGAGGCAAGTGTAGAGCTTAGTGGTTTGCAGATGATTGCCAAACCTGTGGGTGCAAATAGGTGTTCAAGACCAGCGCATCCCTAAAATAAATAGAGAGATATACTAAAAGCAAGATTAGTAGACCTGAGTTAAATGGTAAGGAAGATACACAGATTTGGAAAGCCACTCTCCCCATATCCGCTAAGACTCTCATTATTGTGGCTATAGTATTCCCATTTGACTTGAGTTGCATCGAGATGTAAGTGAGGACAGCTTTCTTGAATGAAGACTTAGTTGAGGATGTTTACCATATAACTCTATCTTTGAGGAAGTTAGTAAAGGAACATAGTTTACTTAGCTCTAGAAATCCATTTTATAGTTTAAATGAGCTTCTAAGCAATGTTATCTTAAGTTTGACGAAGTTGTCACCACCAATGGTTTTAAGGAGAACATCGTCAATTAATCAGGCTATATATGTAGTGGAACAGGGCAGATACATATTCTTGGTTTTTATATCGATGATAATTTTATCATGACGGTAATCTGACTATTGGATTGAGAACCAGAAATCGGATGTGTTTAGCAGCTTTAGTCGAATCTTGGGAAGCATGCTTATGTCTTAGGCATCACGGTGCTGTAATGGACCTGGTAGCATTATGAGATTGTCTCCAACCAGCCTCCTCTGACGCGTGCGAAGGTTCGTCTGATCTATATTCTACCATTAGCTGATTAACAAGGGTGGCGATTTTCCAAGGTCGATGTCCTCGCTATATCTTCGGAGAGATAAGATGAGAAAGCGGATCATTTCTTCTTGATTGTGGATAACATAGTGTATCAATTATCTCGCCTTGATATTGCTTTGTTGTGCATATGAATTCGTTGCCAGTGATCATTGGTTGAGACACATTGGTTGAACCGCATTAGTTATTATTCGGCGATATGAGGATCTTAGGAAAAATCATGTCTTGAGCACTACAAATACTTTGATGAGCCTGGTGGCGGTTGAGATTGTCTCAGCGAAGTATATTTAACGCGTGCGAAAGGTTCGTATCTGATCAATATTTCACCGTATGCCAGATTCTTAAAGGTGATAGATTTTCGAAGGCGCGTGTCGCCGAGAATGATATTGAGAAGATAAGATGAAAGCAGTCCACCTATTCTTGAGTTGTGATGACTGATGTATGCTCAAGTATGCACAAGCCACAGTCTTCACTTTATTTATTAGCCGTGTTGAATTTAGTACCCAGTGATCTGGTAAGCCCTTTAAGCGCTAGAAAGTTGAGGTATCTTGAGGTACTAAGGATCTCGTATTTGACATATCGTACTTGACACTCTTGAGGTGGTTGGTTTTAGTGATTGGAGTCTCTGCGGGTGTGTGGATGATAAAGTCCACTTCTGGGTTATATCTTTATGATTGGTGAAGGTTGTTACCTTCAAAGAAATGTCAGCGGAACCATACAACTATCTGTAGGTAAAGAATGCAATTCTTGTGAGGCTGCTTGTCATCTGATGTGATTACGAACTTCGCACTAAGCACAGGTTATTTCACTCATTCAGCACTAAAATTGTTCTGTGATAATTCCGTAGTTGTATCTTTTCGCATGGAACTCTGGGTACTTCTCGCTCGAAACTTTTATTGATTGGACAGCATTTGAGAGAGGTTGGGAGTATTCCGTTAGTTAAGGCACACATGTGAAACCATTGGAGTATAATTAGATTTTAGATAAAAATGGGGTAAACGGTAATTTACGAAATAGTCACGGAAAAATTCAGATTTTTCTAAATCTCTGGATGACCGAAATGGATTGCGGGTTGGAATGTCCAGTCTCGTGAGAAGTGGCCTCATTCAAATTGTTGAATTACGGATAATTAGATTTCGTATTTGAAAGCTCCATCTTAGGCGTGACACATGGAAACCATATGGATGTACCGTGAACCAATGTGGTGACATGGCAAATATGAGTGACATAATATTATAATGCAATGCACTCAAATAAAGACACCTACTGTGACTTTCTGCAAATATCATGTGTAGCACATGGCATCTATATAAATACTCAGCTCTGCCTTCATCACCAAAACTCCATGGGCTGTTGGTAGGAGGAGGCTGAAGTAATTAGTGGGCGTAAGGAAAGAGGAAGGAGGGAAGGAGAAGGAGGAAGGAGAAGAAGAAAGGAAGGAAAGAAGGAGGAAGGGAGGAAGGAAAGGAAAAGGAAGAAGAAAAGAGAAGAAGAAAAGAGAAGGAGAGAAAGAAAGGAAGGGAAGGAGTGTTGTGGTAGGCAGACACGGATGGCAAGAGACAGGGCTGCGGCCCCACAAGGAGTGGATTTCCTCCTGCTCTGGTTCCTTCTAGGGCCGTGCTGAGCCCCTCAGGGTTCAATCAGGTTTCCGAGCAATTTGGATGTTGTGTGGCTTGTTTGTGATTGTGTGATGGTGAAAGACCGGTTCTGGGTTGGGTTCTGGGGCGAATATTGTATTACGGGATGGCAAATCCAGAAGCGAGCAGAAGCCAGAGGAGTGTGCCCAAATTTCCGCCAACGCTAGCGAATCGGCGTGTCAACTTTGGACTGCCATAACACTACCCCGTCCGAAGACTCCGATTCCGCTACCGGACTCGGAAGCTCAATTCGGTCAAATTTATCAAAATAAAGTTCTCAGCCATCTTTCGTTTGATTGGTCACGGATACCATTTAAAAACCGTATTTCCATAGTTCAGGAACATTTCGAGGAACCGATTTATGTCAGTACTTGTTACACCATGCTTGGTAAAGAATGTGTGTTCAGACCCTTTCGCGGTATTTACAAAAAGCTGAACTTCCGGACTAAGTCAGTTATTTCTTGGAAGCGGCATGGCGGTTATGGCAGAATGGCTGTGTGGTATTGCCATGGCAGATTCAATGACGCCACTCCATCTTGTGAGGTATGTGATAAAGATGGAAATAATTATATGCATTGGGTTCATGGTGACACTTCCTGTCTCATTGAGAATATGAATTATGGCGTGCTTGCCCCCTACGAAATGGGTTCGGTCATTATAATACATGCTTGAATAGTGTGTTGACATGAAGGAAGCCCGGGCCAAACTCGAAGATATGATGATGCTTATCTGATGTATTGATTTGAATAACTGGAATATTACCATGCTTGCATGTATGTTAAATATATGAAATGTTGTGTGCATTAGACATAGAGTGCTTCTTAGCACACACATAGTGTAGTGTAGCCAGTTCATGTGAGTCTTCGCCACATTGGTCACAGTTTTGCCAGTTACTTCATTGCATTGCATTGGTGTGCGGTAACACCCACACATTACATGAAAGTGTGTTCATGAAATGCGGTTGTACTTTGCGTTTGAAGATACTTCGTCGATGTAGGAGGCAGGAATGGGATGAAGTCGATTGGAGTTCCAGTGTTAAATGAAAATGGAAAATGAAATGTGTCGGGCGTAGCAAGTGGGGATAGATACCCCCTGGTGAAAAGCTTGAAAACACAGTTCGCGACCAACGCCTCCCACGAGGTGAAAGCTTAGAAAAAATGTCGGAGGTGTAAGAGAGACCCACATGTTGAGACCAGAAAGTTCTGTTGCGAAAAGACCACAGCTTGATTAAATAAACATCACATAGACTCAGTTGTAAGGATGAATCGGAATGACTTAGTATTGATTCATGGCGCCACCCCAGTACCGGTATTGGTGAGGTTGACTTGGTACTTGAAGACATGTAGAGTACCGTCTCACCACGTAGATTTTCCATAGTAGAGACTGACATGTGCCACGGTTGTTTGTTGGTTTCATTTGTGAAATGATCATTTGCATGTACTTTTGGGTGGGAAATAGCCTGTGGTTGTTATCTCTCTTGGGCATTAACTCACCACACTGTTCAGATCCTTTAGTGCAGGCCAGAGTGCGGAGCGGATACAGCTCCTTAGGCCCGGGATTATGACGGGCCGGATTTGTGTATGATTCTTGTTTTATGTATATATTAGAGCATTAGTTTTTAATATATGTTTTGTGTCTAAAGTGATGTAGTAACTCTTGGGTCACATAAATGTATGGTCTTGTAGCAGTAATTACTTGAGTATGGATGATGGGCATATTGGGTCTATTTTACCAGTATGGGTCTCAATCCCATAGAACACGGATTTCATGAGGTTGACGATAGTAAACGGGTTCTCGGTTTTAGAAACGTCTTGGCTTGAGTATGGAGCTTGCGTCTCGAATACCTGGGGTTGGGGTATGGGTCTTGGACATGCTGTTAATGATTAGGAGCATCACAGCTTGGTATGGCTTAAGGTGTTGGAGCTTGGGTTACGGTACCTAGTCTTGATATCTAGATCATAGTTTACTTTACCAAAGTCAAGTGGAGTTCCCAGGAGCCCGTAAACCAGAATAGATCCTGACATCAAGTATGTGTTTTATTTTGTATCTTTTTATTAATAGTGATTGTATGTTACAAATTATACGATTATATCACGTGGTAGGATGTATATAGAAATGCGAACATTAGGGTTGAAGCGTAGCCTTGGAGTTCCGGAAGCGAGCGGATGGATTCGGAGATATTAGGTCTTATTGATGGTTGGCATGTGCGCTAATGGTAGGATAAATGATTCGCGCCTTGTTTTGACTTATGTAGATGTGAAATAAGGAAGAGAACGGTTGAGACATACGAGCTGAGCCTACGTGGATTCTCCCATAAGGACTAAAGCGAGTGTCGGATATCTGGGGATGTTGAGTTAGAATCTTGGGGATTCTACTCGGTGGACATGTGAATTCATGTACATATCAAAGTTCGAGGTCATCCTCCGGGATGGAGCGTTCATGCACTTCAAGTTATCATAGATTGTGACCCGTGCAGAGTTCTGCCCTACACACGAGGCCCGGTGCTGTGTTGTTTGAGAATAGGCCACAGTGCTTGACCCATCTTATGTCTGATTCAAAATGCTTTGGCTGATTGTGAGTTAGCTCGCTGTGCCACAGAGACGATGTGAGACGGGATAGGTCTACCTGGGTGGTTTCGATGCGAGGATCTTTAGGATGTGACTACCGGGATTACCATCACCGAGGATGTAGACTTACGCATTGTGTTGCATCAGGAGCGTCGCCCGTTTCTATGACTTTGCGTAGGATGTGTCGGTTGAGTTCTGCCGAGCTCCAAGGTCAGTCCCGGAGTTCTTGGGCAGGTTTCATTAGACTAACCCACCCCATGGTGCTCCGGTTACATTTACGAATAAAGAAAGATTGGAACGCCATTCATCCGATTACGAGAGAAAGTTGAACGGAGACTCTGATCAAGGGTATCCATTACCAAGGTTCGCCAACTTGTTTGACCAGCGCAGAAGCGCGGTCTACTCTGAAATAGACGCCATGCGGATTTTATAAATTCTGAGAGTTAGGGAGCGAGCATCTTCAGCATTTCGGGGCGCGATGGGCACTTGAGTTTCGGTGATGCCTGGATTGTGAATGCACCGGCGTATTCATGGACCTTATGAATAGGGTGTTTCCAGCCCTATTTGAATCGGAATTTGTGGTGGTCTTTGTTGATGACCTCCAGTCTCCCGATGGTGGAGGCCTTAGGATCGCGAGAATCCGTACTCGACTTTGAGGATCACCGGTTGTACCCAAGTTGATAGTGCGAGTTTTGGCTTGGCCCGGGTGGTTTCTTGGGACCGTGGTGTCGACGAGTGTCAACGGACCGGGAAGGTTGAGGATGTGATGAGTTGGGAGGACCCGAAGTGATTTTGAAATCCCATAGTTTCTTAGGATTGCGAGTGCCAGGTTTATAGAGGATGTCTCGTTTGGCGGCTGTAACAGATCGACCTGAGGCGGGTCGGGTTTGTGGATGACTCATGTGGCGGTTCGGGGTCGAGAGGGAGGCTTGCTTGACTCCTCTAATAGTCCCGGAAAGGGACGGTACCGCAGTGTCTTGATGCTTAGAGGCAAGCTGGGTGTGTTACGATGCTGATTCGAGAAGGTTGTGGCTTATGGTTCTCAACAGTTGAAGAATCACCGTAGTACCCATGACGCCGATTCTTTTTCGCATATGGTGGCGATTCGAGGTGTTTTGATAAGTCTGAAATACATCTTCTCGCGTGGCGAGACACCGACATGAAGCGTAGGTGGATGGGTTTTTGGAAATTCACGACTTCACTTTGCATTACCGCCAGTGAGGCAAATGTTGATGCGCTTGTAGAAAGTCACGAGCTGCCATTGCGTATAGCTTCGGGGGTGGTGGATGATCGAGGCGATTAGGCGATTGACTGAGTGCGATGGCGAGCTCGGTACCTTGGGAAGTATGATGGTTACGCCATCTCTACTGAGTAGAGTGATAGAGTCCCAATTTACGGGATGTGAACTAGTATCCATAGGGGACCCATCCCAGTCAAAGTGCGGGCCCAGAAGGCTGGAGCCATCCCCACAGATGGCCAGTCTGCAGCCATGGGGGCTGGGTTATGAATCCCGATAGCCGTTTAGGAGGAGATCCACGAGGGAGTTCATTGTTCCCGGGTCGTAAATAAGTGGCACTAAGATGCTATCTGTGCCGTCGCTGAGTATTCGGAATGGATGAAAAGCCCGCGTCGAGGGTTTGTAAATGATGGTGTCTCCGTGCCGGTAATGGGTGAGCTAGCACCCCGAGACGGCGAGCTACTCGACCATGGAATGGCGAATCAGTGGAGCACATCCTGCATTAATTTACAGCTCGCACCCGGACATCGACAAGCATGATGCGGTGGTTGCTGTGTTAGCTCACCGATCGACACATTTTAGTCGTGCGGATGGCCACCACCTTCCGGAGGAATTCGCGGGTTGTATACTCGAAATGAATGCGGTTCGCGTGGAGTTCAGGTCTCCATAATCTTCCAGATGAGATCCTCGTTTAGCCAATTCTGGAAGGATTCAGAAGGCCGTAGGGGCGCCAGCGTGATAAATCTGCTTTTCATCTCGGACGGATGGTGATCAGTATTTATTTAGATTTTAGAGGTATCTTTGGAGCATCTGTCTTGATCAAAGGTAGTGGGAGGAGCATTTGCCCTTAGTAGAGTTCGCCTGCAATAACGATTCATAGGTAGTGGGATGGCGCGCATGGGGGCTCTCTACGGGAGGCCGTATGATGCCGATATATTTAGACGAGAGGTGGGAGGCTCCCTTCTTGGTCGATTTGATTAGAACACCTCGAGACGAGTGGGTATGATCCGGAAGTAAACCTCCTGCGCCGGTAGAGCCAAAAAGTTACGTTGATCATGCGGCCTCAGAGTTCAAGGCGAGATCATGTCTTCTTAAGGTGATGCCTGAGAGGGGTAGTAGATTCGAAACGAGGAAGCGTCGCGAGATACATTTGGACCC
The DNA here is from genome assembly GCA_016808115.1 of Tetrastigma voinierianum. Taxonomy (NCBI): domain Eukaryota; kingdom Viridiplantae; phylum Streptophyta; class Magnoliopsida; order Vitales; family Vitaceae; genus Tetrastigma; species Tetrastigma voinierianum. Next base: position 204,932 of record JAEQBH010007158.1, on the reverse strand, counting down.
TTGAGGTGCTCCCAAGGGTGGCGCGATTGCGTTTCGGTTAACGATATGGGTTGTCGGCGTTCAAGGTTTTCCTACTCTATAGAGGCCCCAGTCCAGCTCATATGGTGGATTGGGGAGAACCTGATGATGATCTGGATGGACAACCGAAGGGGATGGAGCGTGATCGCGTCGCGTGGATAAGTCGAGACGGGTTTTGCGTGAGGCCGTGAGGCTTAACAAAGGTGTTGTGGCAGCCCAGAAGGAGTGGAGGCGACATGGAGCCAGGACACCATCTTTGGCGCTAACCTCCACCATGGCACCATGGGAAGATTATTCTAGTCATTAATATTTTAATATTCCTTGTCTGTGTGTTGGTGTGTGTGTGTGGTTGGGTGTGAAATTCTTTTGAGGGGAGAGTGTGAAACCCAGTGAAAATTTAAATTCGTTTTGAGGTCATGAGTAAAGCGGTAATTTGAAATGGTCGAAAAAGTTGGGATTTTCTAGATTGGATGTCAATAGTTGCCATTGGAATCGTCTCATGAAAATTCGTACAGTTGAATTGGTTGAATTCAGGATAGTGAATTCTCTTTGGGGGAAGCGCGTGTCGAGGCGACACTGAGGGTCGCTGTGGATGACACATGGCGAGACCATGTGGTGACATGGCAGAAGCCATGTGTCCGGTATATGAGCGTGCATCGTGTGTCTATGGCGAAGCCGTGTCTTCATGACCGATGCATGCCATTGTCGACATATGGCTCTTGCCATTGCCTGTCTCCAAAAACTCACCGGTGCAGTGGGTTGGAGAGGAGAGCTTAAGACCGGGTGTTAGACGTGAGAAGGGAAGGAGGAAGGAGAAGGAGGAGGGAAAGGAGAGAAAGGAGGAAAGGAAAGGAGGAAGGAAAGGAAAAGGAGAAAGGGAAAGAAGAAAAGATAAAGAAAAAGGAGGAAGAGAGGAAAGAAAGGAAGAGGAAGGGTGTGCGGTAGAGTAGGCCCGGACAGAACCGGAGCTATGTTCTGAGGTGGGTTTCTCCTACGGTTATTTTTCGCCTGGGCCGTGTATGGCCTTCTGGGTTCTAATCAGGTTTCAGAGCAGTTTGGATGTTGTGTGGTTTGTTTGTGATTGTGTGATGGTGAGACCCAGTTCTGGGATTGAGACTCTCAGGGACCAGAAATCTTTACTGTTGGGATGGCAAATCCAGCCCAAATAATAAGCAGAAATTCTCCCCAATTTCGCCGACCCTTGTGGTCGGTCGTGTCGCACGGTAGCCTATATATCGAACTCCGATTCGCGTTCTTAGACCTACGGAAAGCTCGTTGAGTCTATAATTTAATGGCTGGGTCACGGATAGTTGAGGAATAGTCCGCTCCGGGCTTCTAACTTCTCGCTTTCGAACCGCTCAGAATCGAAACAAGTCAGACCGTATATGCATGAGTAGGGAATCGTGTGTTGGATGTCTTGTGTGGTATTTACAAAAACTGGACTTTCTGGACTAAGTCCAGATTATTTCTTAGGCCAAGCATGGCCGGATTTATGGCCGGGAATGGCTAATGTGTGTTATTGCCATGAATTCAATGACATGCTGAATATGTGAAATTATGTGATAAAGATGGAAATAATTATATGTATTTGGTCAGGTGACTCCGACATACTATGTCTCTCGCCCCAAGAATATGAATTGGCGGCATTACTTGGCCTAAGTAATGGTTGGAATTATTGTAATACATGCTTGAACGATGTGTCGACATGAAGGAACTGGAATGATAGAAGATGTAGTGAATGCTTATGTGATGTATTGATTTGAATATGTGGAATATTAACATAACTGCATGTATGTTAAATATATGAAATGTTGTGTGCATTAGACATGAGTGTTCATAGCACACACATAGTGTATGGTGTAGCCAGTCCATGTAGAGGTCTTCATACATTGGTCATGGGGTTTGAGGCAAGGGAAAATAAATGTAGAGCCATATTGGTGCGGTAACACCACATTACATGAAAGTGTGTTCATGGTATCCATTTGGCACCGCTGCGTTGAATCGCAGTGGGCTGGGAATGGGATGAAGTCCAATTGAGTTCCACAGCTGTTGGAATGAAAATTGAAAATGAAATGTGTCGGGCGTAGCAAGTAGGATAGATACTCCCTTACGTGAAAAGCCCCGAAACTGTTAGACAACGTATCCACTCTGAAAGCCCGAAAAATGTCTGAGGGTGTAAGAAACCCGCGGTGAGACTCGAAAAAAAGTCTCATGCCCAAAAAGACACCTAAACGATTAAATGGGCAAACATCACATAGACTATGGGTTGTGAGATGGGAATCGGGACTGACTTAGTATTGATTTCATTATAATTTAGATTGGTGGTGGGTCGAGGTCGACCCTACATTCTCGGGGGCACGTAGAGGTCGCCCTCATAAGCATGCATGTAGATTTGCTTCCATGATGTGACAACATGTATGCACGGATTGGTTGTTGGTTTGATCGCGGAAATGATCATTTGTATGTGCAATTTGTAGGGAAAATGTACTCTTGCAAAGATTTGCCTCTACCCGGGCATTAGCTCACCCCCATCGTGGGACTCCCCTTCGTGCACGGATGTGTACAGCAAATGGCGCCTCTGGGAGGATTATGAAGCGGGCCTTCTCCGACCGCGGGCCTGATTCTGTTTCTTATGTATATATTAGAACTAACTAGTTTTAATATATGTTTTGTATTAAGAGTGATGTAGTAATCCTTGGGTCTATAGAAAATGTATGGTCTTGTAACCGCATGAACGTAGTATGGATGACGGGCCATATCGGGTCATTTTTACTAAGTAATGGTCTCATGATATGAGACAATACAAAGCTTCCGCAGTTGACGGTAAACGGGACCCTCGGTTTTGGGGGCGCCGGCCAACACCACACCTATGACTACCATTTGGCGCGTCAGCATCTAATTAACTCATCAAAGGCTAACCTATTTGTGTATTTTAAGAACACGTCACTTGCATGGGATTGTTAGGAGCCTAGACTATTTGTTTTAGTGGGAGTTTTTCATATTTCATGTATTTGTAAGGAAATGTCATGTTTTTTTCTTTATTGCATGCACATTTTGACGTACGTCATATGATTTTGTGTCATTTTGATCAGATGAATGACAAAATGATGTTTTTTTTTCTATTGAATCAATACTCTTGTTATTGAAATTCTTCTAGATTAGTAGGGCCTGATTATGTACGATTTATGCATCCTCTAGGTGTATTAATTGTATATGATTGGTTATGGCTATGTAAGTCTCGTGTTGAAGAATTTGAATTATGATTTTGATTTGTAGCGCTTGATTATGTACGTTTTATACATCCTCTTGGTGCGTTAATTGTATATGATTGGTTATGGTTATGTAAATCTATTGAGAAAGCATTTGAGTTATGATTATGTCATCCAAGTGGGAGAATGTTAGATTAATTTATTAATTATAGACTAAGCATAATCATATTACAATTTTAATTGTATAATTGTGCATGTTAATTATAGGCAATTTATAGGATGAAGTTTTAATATATCTGAAGCACAGCTCATTGGCTCTATCTTCTCCCCTTACTTTATAGTCGATCGACCAAAGCTCACCGTTCCTCAGACTTATATATATAATTAAATAGAGCTCTAAAATTTTTACAAGGGTTTGGTAGAATAGACTTTGGGGAGAAGGAAATATTCATCTTCAACCTTAATCATCTTTCTCTTTGATCTTGCCCCCTACAGATTTTTTTGGAGATAAATGGCAATCAATAATTCCATATCCATGCCAGGTATGTTTTTTATATAGTACAAATTGATATGCTTATTTTTTCAATAAAGTTTGTATTTTGTAAATATTTTTTGATTATTGATCAATTGTTTTTGGATCAATAAATATTCTTGATTTTACAAAATAATTCTTAGCATGTTGGGCTAATTCTTTATATATATATATAGCAAAGAGTATATATATATATATATATATATATAAGAGTATATATATATATATATATATATATATATATAGTGTTATAATCTATTCTATTTTAATATAAATGTAATTTTTTGACCTTTCACTTTTACATTGAAAACAAATAATTAATAAAACTTTCTCAAGCTCGAAGAATTTTACTTTTTTTTTTATAATTAGTATTTATCTTTTTTCTTGGTAAAAGTTGCATATGCCAAACAGTATTACTATTTTCATTTTTTGATACTTCTATCGACAAAAACATTAACTATATATATATATATATATATATATATATATATATATATATATATATATATATATATATATATATATATATATATATATATGAGGTAAAAATGTTATCTCAAAAGTAGCTTATATAAATATTTTAAACTTATATGTTAAACTAGATAACTTTTTATATTAGAAGAATTTATTTGATTAATTTCTTCTTAGTTATATTTCTTTGAGGTGTTGTGATTCCACGGATGGTTTATTTGAGGGGTTTGTTACTTCATATTCATCTATGTAAACATGAGTAATGAGTGAAAGCATAATAGTCAATTTCCCTGAAAAATTGAAGCCCATGAAACCCCAGCCCCACTTGGAAAAGTTGAAGTAAATACACATAAGAAGCACCTTTGAATAAGTGGAAACTCCACCCCTCTTGGAAAAACTTGCAAGTATACTCATAAGAAGCACATTTAAATAAGTGAAACCCTATTAAATAGCATGATACTCATATCCAATCAAATCCTACAAGTCTCAGTATTTAGGAAAATTGGTGATTGATATGGTATTAAGTTAGCTTGGTCTGACAAAAGGTCATGAACTCAAGGCACCTCTCTATAGTTTTAATATGATATTTGTTCCCATTTGCATACCGATGTATTTGATTGATTGTCTTTCCAGGTGTGAGTATGGGGCCATGTGTGAGGGAGGGTGTCAAGAAGCATGATAGTCATGTTGAACACAAATTCTACGAGGTTAAGCTTTTAGGAAAATTGGTTGCGTAACAATCCCAACTCCACTTTGAAAAAATTGTATAGAATTTGATGAAATGCATGGAAATGGAAATATAAAAAGGAAAGGAAGGAAATAGAAACAAGAAGATATTAATAAAAAGACACACAAGATGCGACATTATCGTTTTCTCGATTATTCTCATATAGTCCCATAGAAATTTGCAAAGTTCAAGGAAATTTAAAGATTTTGAACCAAATAACATTTAAAATGAATAATAATATTTTAAAACATTTAGCAATGAATTAATTTTTTTAGTTATACACACTTATTCTTCAATTACTGTGAAAGTATTTTGAACTAATTTTGAGATAAAAACTAATTTTGTGAGTAAACTTTTTCCTTTGTACTTCTCTTTCAGGAAAGTTTTCTTTTTAGGCTTTGGTTTTAGGTAATAATAATAATAATAACAACAACTAACTAACTAACTAACTACTACTAATAATAATAATAATAATAACAACTAACTAACTAACTATTAATAATAATAAAATAATAATAATAACTACTAACTAACTAACTACTACTACTACTACTAATAATAATAATAATAATAACTAACTACAGTCTTACTAACTAACTAACTAAACTTTATTTTTGGAGTCAAGTAGTCTAGCCCTCTTATGCAAAACCCGTTCTTTACAGAATTGTAAGGAACAATAAGAAATAATAAAATTAAAATAACCTAAACCAATTACAGACTTGACAACCATCTTGTTGTTCATACACACGTGCAAACAACGTCTCTTTTATGTTGTAACTTGTTACCAATCAATCACTTCAAACAAATTTCTCTCTCCAACCTTTAAATTGTGCAACAATGTGCAAGGTAATATAGATAACCAACGTTTAACACTTTCATATTTTCTTGATTTAAATTCAAACCCAATTTCCCATTATGACTTTTTGAATTTTTTCTTACTATAATTCTGTATTTAGTGTAAAATTTATTTAAGAATAAGGTTTTATAATCAATTAAGAAAATACATATTATAGTAGAGATAAAAGTTTTCTTCACAAATTACAAGACATCAATCTTGGTCATATTACTTAGGGTAAGTACCTTGAGTTCTAGAACTAATTTTAAAAACCAAAAACTCAAAAAGAAATTCTATTAATGCATAAGTTCTGTACGATTTGGAATTTTTGGTTCACCTGGAAAGATTAGAGAAGGCAAGAAGGTTTGTGCGTAATGAACAAAAAATGTTATAGTAGTTGAAAGTCAGTGGAGTTGTGTTTGTAACGTGGCTTTTGGAAATTGAGTGGAAGGTAGTGTATGTTGTCTAATCAGAAGCATAATACTAATTTAATTTGTTTTGAGGGAGCCTTTACGTCTGAATGAGTTAGAACATTTTATTTGAATGTTCACACAATCTTTTTTTTTTTTTTGTAGGATCAGTAGAGATACTCCTTGAATAATTGGAACAAGAGATTCTCAGTATTAGCTAGTCAATTATTTCCCTGGAAAATTGAACTCAATGAAACCCCACCATTATAAACGACCCAAGGTCGAAGTCAAAGTCTACTGTAAAGTTTTCTTGTTAGACACGGCATAAATCTTGAATTAAATGAATGAAGAAAAATTCAAGAGATAATAGCTTAAGTCTTTTGCCTTATAATATGATTTTGAAACACAAGGTCCACAATGTGTTTTTCTTGACATATGATAGCATTTTAAGACTTTTGTGAGGAATGATGTAGACTTTACCTTCCATTTGAAGCAACTTGGTTCATGACCAACAACTCATCAAGAAAATTCACCTGTTTTTTGACTTGACACGGTGATAAGTGTGAATGTTGGGGATGTGCGCCTAAAGTCCTATAATATACCTCCACACTGCTAAAAATGTAAGATGCATGAAGATGGCATTTAAAAATATCCAATTAGCATGGTGATCATGAAGAAGCCCAAAAACAAACTACGGCGTAATTTCTGGCCTAAATCGATTAACAATATCATATCAACGCCCAAGAAAATGCCCTACGCTTTCTCAACATCGACAAAAAGAAATTAAGAATTTTCTGCTGGCAAAGGACTTTTTCTTTATTTTAAATGATAGAAAGAGAAATACTTACAAGCTTGTTAACGTTATTGGAAGTCCGATTTTGTAGGTATCTCTAATTCTGAAATAATTATTTCCTTAATTAAATACTCCAGTGTAATCAAGAAATTGACCATGAGAGATTTTTATCGAAAATAATGCATTATTTTCAAGATTAGTTAATTTAGAATGCATTATTTTGAATATTAGCTAATTTAGACTTTGGCATTTAAGAGTTATAAGATTATAATTTTCTTAAATTATAGTAGAAGTTCATTGTTATCTTCATTTGTGAATGTGGGCTTTAGGGCAAAATACGTAAAATCATGTTTTATATTTTTTTTTCTTCCTTTTTTATTATTTTTTTACTATGGTTTAAATTCATGTTTCTTTTTTTTTCTTCCCTCACAAATTTCTCCAATATTTATTATTCAGGAAGAAAATCTACTTTATAGGAAATTGTAAAACCGTATAAAATTCTTTAATTTTCGAAAAACGATAAAATGCAGTAACACCTGGCCAAAATCCGGAATTTTTTCTAGGTCTTCGATGAAGAAAACCGACTTCACCAGCAATCGCTCCTCGCGAAACTCCAATATCACGTCGAATTCTCGCCGATTTCCGAGACACCATAATTTCACGCCTTTGAGGCATCGTGTGTTTCCAGCGCTGATGACAAACATGGTAGTAGCGTGATGCGACAAGGGTTACCATTACATGTATTCATGTGACATTACGCCACATGAATAGCGAGGACAGCATAAATACATATTAAGCCACATGTCAAAGAACCCTTAAAAGTCAAACTAAAGAACAAAAAGGGAATTAAATTAAAAGAAAAAAAAGACATCTCCTGTGATGCCCCTAAAACCCGGGGGTCCGTTGACTACCCGTCAACCCGCGGAAAATCTATACATCTCGTATCACGAGACGCATACCTGAGTAAAAATGCCTCTTGAGCTCATAACCCAATACTCATAAAAACAAATATCACAACTATTCTCCAATTATCTCCCAATAATTCAATAGTTGATTACACTTTTATACAAACATATATTAAAATCTACAATTCTAATACATGTTATGTCCAAAAAAAACATCAAAGCCACAACCCGGCTTTCTTCAAAATAAGCCTCTAAGATGAGTTTCTCGCTCGAACGCTTTCCCTCAGACTGAATAATATATCCGACAGCATGAGTTATCGTCAAGAAATTTAATCACCCCAAATGAAGTTACTCTCCACTTAAGTGCATATGCAATGCTCCAAAATAAACACACACTCAAGAAATACGTGATCCTACTAAATGTTCACGATCATCTCCCATGTCACGAAGTCCTCACACCGACCACTCACACTTCGCTTGTAATACGTGATGGTGAAAAATAATCATTTTCTAAAATAAAACCTCGTTGTTCTTGAAAATATACTAACAATTATTCTAGTGCATGACTACCCTCCGATAAGGAATCGACAGGAGTTTCCAAACGTCATGGTCCTTATCCGTGACTGCTGGCCCATCTCCCCAACCCACTTCTCCTCCCGAATATCATCCCGTGAAATTCCTTTCGCAACTACGTCTCGTTTTTTTTTTTTACAAAATCATGTCATGCACTCACACCTAACTCTAGTTACTCACAGATACGAAAACGCATTATGCCATTTTCAAAACCATTTATACAATATGTCAATATGCTTATTTTTCAATCAACCAATTACACACACGTAATTCAACACATCAATCATCACCCAATTTACCACTTGAAAGCAAATCATAATCTTCATCTCCAATGGTGGCTTACAACACATTCTAATTCCATGTAATCGCTGTTATCAGACTAACACATTAAAATAATGTATTAACCTATCTATTTCCACACATACCAAGCCATTCACTTCAACAATTCAATGCCAAAACACAGGGACATTTATGGCCCATTTCATGCAAACCTGACTGCTTACGTCCCAAACATGGGCAAGCGGGTCGCCCACCTGCAGCACACTCTTCCTACATCACCCTCGATGGAACCGAATTCTCTCACGAACCGACTCCATACCCATTTCCGGTATCCTACTCACCAAAACATAATTTATTATATAAATTATAATGCAAATAGCCAAATCAGTCCTCCTTTAAACTGATTCCTGACCGACCAAAATATCCCAAAATTTCAGACACTTCTGCCCAATATTCGGGAATCGATCAAACGTCCCTCACTACCTCAATCAACACAAACATCACAAAACACTTAAATAAAGTCGGGTGAAAATGCAGGATGAAACCCCTACCTTATGGAGTTTGTCAAAACCCGAACCTAAGGCTCACATCGCTGTCCCTCTCCGAGTAGAACAACTTCCTTCTCTCGGCCCTCGAAGAAACTGACGGCCTGATCGCCCACACCCTGTATAGGCCGAAGATACTTCTCTTCTAGAAAATGAGATCTAAAACCCTCCCGCATCTTCTTTCCTTCCTCTCTAATGCTTTCTCTCATTGCTTATTCCTCCTTCCTTTGCTTCTTTCTTTTTCTCATTTCTCTTCATTTTCTTCTTTTTCTACTAATTTCTCCCCATTTTCCTTCTCTTCCCTCTTCTCCTTGGAAATATCATCCCACATCCGGTCAAAGGAGGAAATTTCCTCCCTTTCCTCTCTAACCAAATATGCTGCCTCAATTTTCCATCCTTAAATCCTTATTTCTTTATTTCCTTGACACATCATCCACTCAAGCTCGGCCATATCATGGCCCATAGGATCATGCCACCCATGCGCTCACGCGAGCTACTTTCTTTATGCCAAGTGTCACACTCAGGTGCCATGGCATCCCCAACCTTTGTCATGTGTCATCCGACACCCCACGTCCCTCGAAAACGTGGAACCGACTATTCGAATTCCACCGAATTTCGACATGGTCGCTAAATTTCACGAAACGATTTCAATCCGGACAACCGCTTGGCCATCCGAGATCTAGAAAAATTTCGGTTTTTACCAAAATTACAATTTTACCCTTTTGAGAAAGTCGATTTTCTCGGCGGCTTCACATCTCCTCCATTCGCTTAAGACGCTAGCCGAGGGAGAAAATAGAACTTAGAGAGAGAAAGTTCAACTTCTCTAGATTCCTAGCTTTCTACCCCTTCTGCTCGTCGAAGAAGAGGCGTTTCGCCTACGCCGCAAAGCATACCCGTGGGATTTGGTTCGATTTTGTGGAGTTTCGACAACCCCGTGAGGTAGGTCATCTCCTTACTTGATTTATTCTTTTGGCCAAGAACCATTTAATTCGGACAGGATTATATGCCCGAATGGCCGTGTTTTCGCCCATCATATTCGACTCCGAGTGAGAAAATCCCTGCTGGGTCGCAACGCCAGACCTGCGCTTTACCGCTCACGTTGATTCGTATATGGTTTGTGTTGCTTCGGGCTGCTCAAAATGAATTGCTTAAATTGTTTATTAGCCCATGTGAGCTAATTTCAATACGTTATCGCGGCGAATTAAATAACATGGTGTTGTGTGTACCATAATATATGCATGTTCGATATATCGCAAGAGCGCGTCAGATTAAATGGCATATCGCATTTCATATGCAATCGGGCAACCTAGAACACAGTGGAGTGCATGACGGAAAGAAAATGAAAATATTGGGAAAGGAATTTCAAGAAATATTTTCCGAAGAATCAAGCCAGTTGTCCAACAACACGCCGGAGAGTTCATGACTTTTTCTGAGAATTACCTACACCAATTTGTCATTCATCAGATTTTACCGAACCGGTAAAGATGTTTTCAAGAATAAAACTCTTTATTTTGAAAACAAGGTTTCTTAACACTTGGCTTGTGACGCAAGTGAGTCACCGAGGCTCGAAGCTGGAAAGGGTGAGTCACATTTCATCCATTTCACGTAGATATTCGCAGGATCACGATCAATAATGTGTTTGGTTGTCATTACACGCTAAGATTCTCAGATTGTGAAAACCTACGAGGAGATTATCACTACTGGCATTGCTCACCCCGTCGAAAATTATTTATGTGCAATGGTGAGTGTTCTAAGATCTATCGCCACTTTGAGGTCAAGCAAGAAGTTAAAGCAAGATTGCCAAGCTGATATTTTGTGAATGATATTGAATTGTTAATTCTAATATATACTTGTATTAAGAGTGTATTCTCGTAACAACTCTTGAAACTATTGTGATATAGTTGGATATATTTTGGGCGTAGTATGATGCGTAGCCAATGTGGCCATTTTTATTTCACGTGATTGCGGGTCTCACGATATGAGACACACAAGTTTTCCATGTGTCGACGGCACAACTTAATTCCTGAAATGGGGCGCTCACAAAAAATCGTTGGGAATACGTAGATCAAATTTCTAATTAGTATTTATTCCTTTTTGTAAAGAATATTTTATAGGATAATTCCTAAATGTTATATTATTGTAATATTAGGTTTCCATATAGAATAAATAAAACTTTTAGGAATATCCCTTTAACTATTCTGGGTCACCAAAGGTAAAAGTTATGATGAGAGAGAGAGATTGCGGACACATGTACAGGTTTAAGGATCGAGAGTTTTGCAGCGTATTTCTGGTATCATGGAAGATCATATATTTTTGTGATTTTGTGATTTTTCCTAGTTGTTGCAATACTTTGATACTCTAATCTTGTATTTTGTGTTTTCAATAATAGTAGAAAGATTCTCTCTCATTAATGGATGTAGGCATAATTGGTCGAACCACGTTAAAATCCTCGTGTACCTTTATGTTGATTTTTTTAATCTTTGTGTCCTTGAATTGATATTCTCGCAGATCAAAGCTTTTCAACGATTTATAACAATGGTATCGTGGCTTTATGTTAAAAGATATCTATGCTAATGAAGGTTACTTAAGTATACAAAGATGAAAGATAAAAGAATTTCTTGAAGGAGTCCGTTGTTCTCTTATCAAGATGTGATGGATGATTAACTTGATTAACTTTGATCAAAGGTGGAGATTGTTAAAATATGTGTCAAATTCCTAATTTGTTTTAATTTCTTTTTGTAAAGAATATTGTATATGATAATTCATCGGTGTTATATTATTGTAATATTAAGTTTCCTTATAAATATTCTCGTCACAGAAGATGAGAACGGGCTTGTAAAGGCTATTCAACGAATGCAATTGGATGTAGTGATTTGAGAGGATCTAAGTTTTATGAGTATTTTCTAGACAGACATTTTGGTGGTTTTGCGATTTTTTCCTACTGTCGCAATACTGATATCTAATTTTCAGATTCGTATTTTTAAAAATAATGGAAATATTATCTCTCAACTATGGATATATGCATGATTGATCGAACTACGTTAAAGCTTTATGTTGATTTATTTATCTTTATGTTTTTGAATTCATATTCTCATGCATTAAAGCTTTCGCGCTTTATAACATAAAATATTTTCCTAACACCTAGGAATTGGATTGTTAGAGTAAATTTGTTTTTACCAAAAAAATGCATCTATGATTTACAAAAATTTATCAAAGTCTTGTAAAACTCAAAATACAATTGACACTTCCAAATATTTCTTAAAATAATTCAAAAAGTTTACATCTATTATAACAAAAATAGAGCTTTCAATGGAGTGGTTTGTTAAATTTTATTGACACATCTGAAATATTAATTTCAGTGTCTTTGAGATAGGGAAATAACGTCTTCAAATTTCCCCTCTATCTCGTTGTTGAAAGCTGGTTTGACACATGACACAACATGGTCAAGGATAATAGATCGATTAAGTATTTTTTTTCCCTTGCACAAAAATTCTAGTGATAATAGCTTAAGTACTAGTGTTTTTTTTTTTTTTTTTAATGAGAATATCAGTATGAAAAACATTGTTAACAATGTAAATTTCTTGGTATATGATAGCAACTTGGGGCTCGGAGGAAATATTGCAGATCTCGACAACTCATCAAGACCACAACCCCATAATTCATTTATTTCCATTAAAATTGATGTTTCAGTGAAGATTTTGGCTTGACTCCAATCCTTTTTCTTTATGGTTTAAAGTTTACATTATTTTGACTTGAGAATATGTTATTTTGATGTATCAATGGCAAAGAAAGACTATTTTTTAATTAAAAATAAAGCAAAATAGGTTGATATCACATTAATGTGATTTCTACTTAAATGATTTCATATAAATATTCTTGCAACCAAAGGCAAGTATGAGTACAAGTACAACAACAAAAACAGAGATAATAAGAGGCATGATCCTACTTCCTAACCTGGGCACAATACTTGCTTAATGCTTTAGATTTCTTTTGTAAGTAATCTCTATAGTTTTGATATATAGATAACAATCAACGGAGCATATTTGATGTTGGTGAGAAGGTCACAATTATCTTTCTTTATACCTGTTCAAGTATGACGATTATTTGACATATCTTTGATCTTATTTTACTTATGGTTGGTTAAATTAAATAAATATGTTATTTATTATCCAATATCTTTGTGTTCTGATTGCTTATCGAATTTCATCACTACTTTTATTCTCTATAGAAACTTTCTTATTAATTAATTAATTACTTGCTTATAGGTGTCTCGATGGAGAACATTTCAGCTCTTGGTTTCCTTTTGGTCATTCAATGATTGATTACAAGTGATCTAGGTTGTAAGGGTGAAACTCTTCAAGGAGATTACTTGAAATCTGATCGAAAAGCTCTTCTTCACTTCAAAAGTGGTCTCAAAGGTTCTAGCACCCGACTTTCATCATGGATAGGAGGCGATTATTGTCAATGGGAGGGGATTAGTTGTGAGAACAACACAAATGTTGTTATTTGATCAATCAATCTTCGTAACTCGTATCCTTTGAAGGAAATATTTGAGAATTGGAGTTCAATGAATTTAAGCGGGGAGATCCGGCCTTCTTTACTAGAGCTCAAATACTTGAGATATTTAGATTTGAGTCGCAACACATTTGAGAATATCCCAATTCCTAAATTCTTTGGATCTTTGAAGAATTTTCTGTTCCTTCTGTTCATCGCCTTCGTCTGCATCAGTTTCTCGGTCTGGGATCGCCAGACTCTGGTCGGAGAACAGGAGGTAAATCTTTCTAGAGAAAATGGAGGAAAAAAAAAAATAGATTGTAGTATAACCAATCAGATTTTTGTTTTTTAATTTTTGAGTGGGACTAGAGATTTGATATAGCAATTAGTATTTTCCCCCTTTGAACCGTTTGAACCATGATCTGTTGCTGAGCGGATGGAGGAAAGTTTTTTTTTGAAATGCCAATACACGTAAAAAGATTTTAAAATTTTTCATTTTTTGGGGGAAATGAATTAGAATGCAAAGCGTAAGATTAAGGATTTATCCTTTTTAATTTATAATTTTTTTTTTTTTGGAAATTCATTGGAGCAAATACTTAGCGGCTAACAAAATGTAGGAAAGTTTGGGAAACCTAAAGATAAAAGTTGGATTTTCCTTCACTTTTTCTGTGGGGGAAATGAAATAATTCGAAGCTTAAGATTCAGGATTTCTGGGTGCTGGTGTTGTTGTTTTTAAGCTGTTTGTGTGATGTTTTGTTCCTGAGAAATGTAGGAAAATTTGGGAAACCTCAGCACAAGTGATCGCATGTTTTTTTGGAAACATAGACAATGCAAAGCTTAAGATTTGGAATTTTGTAACTGTGGGTGTGTTTTTTCTTTCTTGCAAAGGATATTGTAAATTCTACTTTATTTTAGTTTTGATTTTTTGTTATGTACATCGTAGTTCTGTTTTTTATATGAATTTCAGAATTAACGGGTTATATTATTTCTCGAAGAATGAAATACAAATTATATTGGCTATACACGATAAAATCAGGAAAAAATTCAAGAAAAGTCACAGCTAGGAGACATAATCTGGTCCTGATTTCTAAGACCATATAAACTGTATTCCAAATACAAAATAACATAAAAAACTAATCCTTGATATGTTTCTAATTTCTTGAACTGTACAACCTACATTTTCAAATACAAATTAACGTCAAAGATTAATCCCCTAAGAGTTCAATAGGCTTAAAGTAAGCCGGCTGGGTGGATTAGTGTAGCTTTTCTCCTCAGGCTGATTTGAAGATATCTTCCATTACCAGCTTGCAAAGTAATCTCTCAAATTGCTTCTTTGGAAGTTCCTTGAAGTAAATATATCTACAATCCATTTTTTTAGTTGGAAAATCAAGCCACAATCCAATTTCCCCTTGATGAAATGCTTATCAACTTCCACACATTTCATTTGTTCATAATTTATGGAGCTGGAATAGATTGTACTTAGGTGAAGAGGCTTCTTCAGTCATAGGCTTTTTGGAGTGGTTGCCTTGAGTTGAGGGGCGGTGAGGTTTTTTTGTTTTGCTTGCTCACTTGCTCTTTTGGTTGGCTGTATACTTCCTGTATACTGTGCAACATTTTTTTTGTATTTTGTTTATCATGTAAAAGAAGAAAAAAAAGAGCTTCCACACATTCATTCCATCATAAATTATTAGGTTACATGCCATAACAATGGTAGACTTATTGTCACA
Source organism: Tetrastigma voinierianum (assembly GCA_016808115.1). Classification (NCBI taxonomy): domain Eukaryota; kingdom Viridiplantae; phylum Streptophyta; class Magnoliopsida; order Vitales; family Vitaceae; genus Tetrastigma; species Tetrastigma voinierianum. The sequence continues at coordinate 189,414 of JAEQBH010007158.1, read as the reverse complement.
GTCAGACTTTTTTTATTTTCAATGTGCAAACCAAAGTTTGTACTGGGAATCCTAGTGAACAGATGGGGTGCAACCCTACTATACCAGGCCTTTCCCCCCTAAAATAGCAAATCTGTCTTCTATAATTAACTGTTTCCCCATATAAATTTTCATGTAATAAGTATCTTCACCCAAAAAGTTTTATGCTGAAAACTGAAGCTTGCATATTTTAATTTGAGGAAGAATTGGTTCCCAGTTGTCTTCATCTAAAGAAATTTGTGTGTTTGCAGGTTGAGATTGCCAAGCTGAATGCAGAATTGGAACATTTGAAAGTTTTGGTAAGAAATTTAAAATGCTTATTGGTTGCAATCCAGCTTCAACCAGTGTAATATGCTTAACAGTTTTTTTAGAGCACTGGTATCATACTAATATCTACATATTAGAAAATTCTAGGCTATAGTTTTCCCGTTGTGAATTCAGTCAAATCTTTGCCCAATTCAAAATATTTATTTTATTATTTAAACACAGAGTAACAATACATATTAAAACAGGTTTCCAGTGGGAAAAAATTTTACATTGCTAAATATCCAAGTTCTCCGACTGACACTTTCTTCAATTCCCTAGAAAACAGTTGACATTTGCCTTCATATGGCTTCTTATTGATTTAGGTTCGCTACGAACCAACTTGTCATTACCTTGATCTGATTTTCAAATAGTTGCTAGTACATTATGTGTGTATGTAGAGATTGAATGAGTGGTTATATTGGCAGCTTGATGAATCGAAGAGTGATGGAGGAAATGCTGGTGGCCTCAATGGCAAAAATAGTAAATCCTCCATGAAAAATACTGTTCTGGAGGACCCCATTGACATTCAGCGAAGAGAGAAAGTAAAAGATGCTATGCTTCATGCGTGGGGTTCGTATGAGAAGTATGCGTGGGGACAAGATGAACTTCAGGTTTCATTGATCCTTTTTTGTTTTGTTTATCTACATAGATCTTGTACTTATGTCCAGTGCCCCACTCCACTACCTTTCTAAATTATTTCATCACACATATTTTATTTCTATGTACTCTTGTATTTGTGTCTGATGCTCCGCTAGCAATGCAATCTTTACTACATTTTTGCCTATATTTTATATTTTTAATACAAATATGTTCCATCTCTCTATGAATCAAAGATGGTTGGCATATGATAATAGAAGTAATACTATATTTTTATAGACAAATTTGACGAATGCTTCACCAAAATCTTTTAAAAGAATTCCAACTTAAATAACTGAAGGAAAATGATTGGGAAACTATTGCATGGTCTGCTCCATATTTTTATATATGTATCCAAAAGACGTAACTTTGGATGTAGAATATAATTGAATATCCAAAGAGCTACAACTTATATATGTAATATCTTAAGGGTACTATCAATATAAAGACCCTATTCATGTGCTTACTCTGTAGGATGTCTTTATACTTGTGCTATTGGATTGCTGATGAATCAAAAGAAGAAAAAACAAATTTGAATTTATTAATATTTTAACTGAAGGAAAATGGTTAGGAAACTGTTGCATATATATATGACCCTGTTCATGTGCCTACTCTGTATGATGTCTTTATACTTGTGCTATTGGATTGTTGATGAATCAAAAGAAGAAAAAACAAATTTAAATTTTATGAATATTTTAGAACCCGCATGTTATAATATTCCAAAAATAATTTCTTTGTAGGGAACTCTCAAATAATCAAATTACGTGAAGAGTTATGAAATTTCAGCTTTGTAACTAGAAATCTATGATTTCATGGACGTTCCTAGATTTATGGCATTTGTATTTTCATGGTGTTTATGATGTTTCATATTAAACATGCAAATTCTACAGCTAACAAGCAATTTCTTTTCCCCTTAACAGCCACAATCCAAGAATGGTGTCAATAGTTTTGGAGGTCTTGGAGTAACATTAATAGATTCTCTTGATACATTATATATAATGGGACTAGATGAGCAGTTCCAAAGAGCTAGAGAGTGAGTTTTAGACTTCAATTGTTTTTCTCAATTACTTGGATTTTATCTCTTTTACTCACGGCAGTTAAATTGTTTTCCTTACTCTCATGATACCAGAAAAAGCATTAAGGGGCTTCCATAGTTTACTAAGGTCACAGTTTTGGAAGGGCTCCTCTCTCTTCTCTTTCTTCCCCATCTATTCATTTGTTGGAGTTCTATTGTCTTTATCTTAGATTATTTATTTTTTTGACTTTTTATTAATTTCTACTCTACTCTTATCTCTAATTAATTCTATTTGCTTCCTCCAAACGAATGCTTTTCTAATCCTTATTTTTCTGTTTCAATTGTTTACTCCTCTCTCTCTCTCTCTCTCTCTCCATCCCTTATCCCTCTCCCTTTCTGTGAAGATCTTAAATTATAATTTTTCTATGTGTCCATGTTGTACTAGTTAAATACATGCCTATGTTTATGTTTTGTAGTTTTGGTAATTCAATTTCCTGCTTAATACTAATGTGTTATTCATGGCAGCTGGGTTGCAAACTCATTGGATTTCAACAAGAATTACGAGGCTAGCATTTTTGAGACGACCATAAGGTTGCATTATAAGGTTTACTATTTAGATAGTTTAATTTGTCCTTTCTCTTGTTTGGAAGACCAGTTATGAGCTATGGTGTACTTGCAATCTTTAAGATGAACCTGAGAATGAAATCTTGCATTTCTGACGTTATTTTTGGAATTTTTTTTATTTGAATTATTGAACTCCAGAGTTGTAGGTGGACTACTTAGTGCATATGACCTCTCAGGGGACAAAGTGTTCCTTGAAAAGCTAGAATGTGCCGATGGGTTGCTACCTGCCTGGAATGCACCTTCTGGGATACCCTATAACATTATTAACTTAGCACATGGAAATCCACATAACCCTGGATGGACTGGAGTAAGTATATAGTTTCTGGTTGTTCTCTTGTCACTATTTATTGAAAGTTGTTTTATTTGTTTATTCTTGCCTTCTGCTGATTGATTATTCTATTTTGACAAAGTTTGTCTTGGGCTTAGGTATGGAAATCATGCATCTTAGTTGTGTGGCTTGTGGGAAAATATTGTTCATTTATCATTTCACTGTGTGATTACTGCGACTTGGTCTCTCAATGCCCTGGAGTTCTTACTTTACTTGGTCTACTGCTGACCTAAAATTAATCTTCTACTGGCTGCATTTTGGCATACATCATGGTGTGATTTGGCTTCTTCTGAAATCCTAATGACTTAACTATGTGGCATGATTGCATGAGCATGAACACTAATAAGTTGTCCACATAGATATGTAAATTTGGTTAGGTAATGAGTAGCTTCTGTTGTGGGGTGAATGGGATGCTCTAGAAAAGGGTGAGATGTTTTGTCTCCTATTTCAGAATTTGGTGTGGGAAAACTTGTATTCATTTTCTAGATCTGTTTCCACATTTCAATTAATTGAGACAACATGGTGGCAAATCATCAAAATATGAAAGGTAATCAGGATTGAGGCTTATTGAAGTTCTTATAGTTGTGAGTCAGAATTGGTGGAATCGTTTGTCTCATACTCAAGATAGAGTGTTAGCAAGGATGATAAACAAGTGGAAGCTATCCCAAAATGTTTGCTACTTTCTTCTGTATGGAATTACTCTGAAGCATGAGTCTGGAACTCTATCTGTTTTATGCATAGAAAGACTGGGTTTCCCATCCATTTCCAGAGTTCATTTTTATTGAGTTAGGTGGAGGATTGTAGTAGAGTTCATTTTCTTCCAGCCTAGGTGGAATGGGATTGTAGCTAGTTAATTATTGCTTGCAAATAGGATGGAAATTAGCCAGACATAATAATTTGTTTAGGCATTTTGATCCCTGAATAACTTGGGAGTTTGTGATCTGTTTTGTTTGATCCCTCAGTATTCCATGGGTATTTCCTAAGCTAGCTAAGGACACCTTTATTTAGTAGGCAGTGATGGGTATTTCCTCAGTATGCAACGGGAGGAGAAAATCATGCAATTTATTCCTCTCTGCCTATTTCTCTGTTCATGGAAGAAAGGAAATTTGAAGGATCTTCAATGCTTTGGTGCTGTTGAAATTGCTAGCAGTAAAGATGTTTGAAACCAATATTTGTGTGATTCAGAAGATTATTAGGAATGAGAGACTATCCTTTCCAGATTCTTTTGATGGCTTGATATTTTCGGGTGCCCTTAGTTTCTTCCCTATTTTATTGTGGACCATTGGGTGTAAGTCACTTGTTGACTTAACCCTGCACGGGGCTATCAATCCTAATGTGTACACTCTTTCTTTTAGTAGGCAAATAAATAATTGAATTGCTACAAAGGAGGCACAACCCTTATGCATAGCTAAGTATACAGATTGCCAAAGCAGCAATAGATAGACTAGAAAAATACACTCTTTCTTTTAGTAGGCAAATAAATAATTGAATTGCTTCAAAGGAGGCCCTACCCTTATGCATAGCTAGGAGTATACTGGAATTTACTTAGCAGCGTGATAAAGACTAGAAAAAAATCCATAGCACAATAACCACACCCTCAAACAATTAATCAGCTCTTGAAAGAAAATTCTGGCTTCATCCACAGGATCCCTTATCATTCAGAAAGATTTGAGTGTAGAAATATGGAAAGTGAATCAAAGGAAATGTCAAAGGACAACTCAAAGTAGATGGATTAAAGGATATCATGTGTGTGCTACCCCTTCCACATTGTGGAATTAGTGGCTCATTGGTTCTTCTTTTTTTTCTGCATGTACAATTCCTTTTAACTGAATTCTAACCATCCCTTGAACTAATTGGTTATGAGGGGCTTTTTTCGTATTGTCACATTGTATGAATCAGCCCAGCAAATATACGTTCCGACCACTACAAACAACTCTCTAGTGGATTTCTGCAAAGGCTATCCCATCAACTCCAATTTCCAATCATGAAAGCTCTTGGGCAAATGTGGATGTGGCCTTGACTGCCATCCTCCATTCATAAGTAAACAAACTTTCGTGGAAACTTCTAGCAACAACTATCTAGCCAAGACTTATGGATCACACACAAACAGCCCCTCTTAGCAGTTTCCAAGATTCAATGGCTCTCTTTTTCGTTCTTCCATCCTCCATTCATATGTAAACAAACTTTCATGGAAACCTCTGGCAACAACTATCAAGCCAAAACTTACGGATCACGCACAAACATCTTATGGTGATATTCTAAGATTTTAACTGATGATTGACATGGTGTTATAAAATGTTCATGGATCCTTTTTTAAAAGTGTCCAACCCCTATTGCTACATAGGTCTAGGGTCTGTTTCTGAATTACTTTTTGGCCTTTGACTTCTATCGGGAGCTTGCTAAATCAAGATTATAAACATGTAAATCATATAATCCAAGAAAGGGCTTCCAATGGAACCTACATGATCCTTGCTTCCCTGTTAGTCTTTTTTTTTGCCAAAAGAAGTCTTTCCCTGAAATTATAAAAAACATACATAAGTTCTTATGGAGCTCGAGGACAAAAAAAAAAGAAGAAAAAAACAAAAGAAAACATCTTTTTTTTATCGAGTAAAGAAGCGAAAATATATTAAGAAAGCAGGCACAAAGCTCCCAAAGAGTACACAAGAGAATGCAAAGGGAGAACACCAACACTCTCACATACCCGACGAGTTTATAAACTTTACCAAAGAATTTAAGTTATCAACACTATAACTTAGCCACGACCATAAGGTGAACAAAGAGATTTCATCTGAGAGTAGAGGGTCTCATTCTCAAAAAGCGCCCTATTCCTTTCATTCCCACGGCGTCGGAATAAACTAAGAGGGCATGACCATACTTTACTTTCCTTTTTGCCAACACTAGCACTTTGCGAGCAAAGGAGAGTTAATGAGCCGTTAAGAAACACCCAGTTATAATCCATAATGGCTAAAAAAAGATTCCACAACATCTTAGCTCTCGAACAATGTATAGGAAAATGGTCTATTGTTTCCTCCTCCTCTTCACATAAAAAACACCTGTTTACAAAGATCCCTCATCTTTAATTGGTCAAGGAAGCACCTTGCGGGAGGCTTCGAGCAAAGCCGACTTGGGGAGCGATTGGGTTCGAGATGGGCCTTGAGAAATGTAGGGAGAGAATGCGGTAGCTTTGGGTATAATAAGTCTAAAGCGAGAAACCGTAAGCCTGAGTCTCCTTTAAAATTAGGCGATCCTCTTGAAAGGGCCTAATTTTCTTATTTTGAAGGAAAAGAAGGAACCTCTCTTGAAAGGGCCTAATTTTCTTATTTTGAAGGAAAAGAAGGAACCTTTCCACCTCATCCATCTCCCAATCATTAAAAGGTCTTAGGAAGACGGGGACTGACCCCATCCTCCTTGAGGAGTCCCGAACTTGCTACGCCGTCTTTGTTGAGCTACCAAATTGAGCAGGCTGGGAAGGCATTACAGCGCCATCCGCACCAGGGATGCTTCCAAAAACGCAGCCTCAGACCATTTTCTAAGGAAGAAGTAGAGTTTTGAGAAAAGGTGAGCCATTCTTTTATGATGTCTTTCCATAACCCGGAGTACCATAGCTCCCTAATGTCGATTGATGTTCATTTATCTCCCTCGCGAATTGGTGTTGATCACGATCGCGAAGAATCCTCTCATTGACAAACCCTGCTTACCACACAAGCGAGCTTTATTCATATTGGAGAAGCTTCTCACCCCAGACCCCACTCCTTTTTTATAGTAAGTTTTCCGGTTGTGAGGTGAGTTTTCTCTCTAGTGCCACCACCAGCAGAAAGTCTCTGCGAATCTTCTCCGGTCTTGAGTGACAATCTTTGGCATTCTAACGGGAAGAAAGTGATAGGGGCTAGACGGTGTACTTTCGAATGAGTGTGATCCCCCCTTTTGAGATATACCATCTTTTCGGGTTGACAACCTTCGTCCACAAATCTTTCTTTGATGGAATCCCAAACCCAGCTGGCCTGTGAGAGCCAGTGGAGACAGTACGTTGAGGAGGGACTCAACCCCTGACCAAGCTCGTAGTATACCTCCGCATTGTCCACCACACCCGGAGGGACAATCACACTTTTATTCAAGTTAATCTTCAAGCACGAAAAGGCTTCAAACCACATCAGGTCCATCTCGAATACATTAGATTTGCTCGAGTTGGCCATGAAAAGGATAGTATTATGACATATAAAGATGAGAAATAACAATATCCACTCCATCTGTACCCGAGCACTGCAACCCAGATGAAATTGCCTTCTCACCAGCTTAAGCGAGACAGCTCCAAGGCTTCCATTCCGATAACAAAAGGTGGGGGGAAGAGAGATTAAAAGCTGTCTCGGAACTCACGGGCTTCGGAAGAACCGGCTGGAGAACCATTAGCGAGCGGAAAAGAGCGTGGAATGCACGGTTAATCGACCTAATCCATTTAGAATAAAGCCCATTCTCTCCAAAATCTGAAGCAGAAAATCCCATATGATGTGATTATAAGCCTTTTCAATATCCAGCTTACAGAGAATCCCTTTCTCTTTCCTTCTTAGAATAGAGTCCACTGCCTCATTAGCTATTAGTATTGCATCAAGAATTTGCCTCCCTTCTACAAACGCATTCTGAGACTGGGAAATAATCAACCCCATAACGCTTTTGATTCTGTTAGCCAACACTTTAGATAATATTTTGTACAGACTCCCCAATAAACTGACGGGTCTCAAGTCCTTTAGGTCCTCGACAGTCCTTCCCTTGGGAACTGAATAAAAATGTACTTAATTGGACTTTTGACAAAAGCTGGTTATCTGTTCGAAGAATTCCTTTAAAAGCCCACGCCTCATCTTTCACAAATCAACTAAAAGACCAAAGGCCAATGGGAAACCATCCCGGGCACAGGGCTTCCTCACCATTAAGCCACGAGATTGTTGCTAGAGGATTTCCTCTCCCCCATAAACATTTCTTCACAAGCTTAGAAGCTTGATCACGCCCCGATCACTTTGAGCAGGAGATCGAGGGGAAAGTGGGCCTGATTATCGGCCGGTAAGGAGACTTTGGAAACGCCAGCGGACCTTCTTTAATCTCGGGCTCCTGGCACATCTTCTACCATTATCTTGATGCTCTAATGGAGTTCCTCCTCATGAAATTAGCCGATACGTGAAAGAACCTTGTGTTTCTGTCCCCCTCTTTCAACCATGTTTCCCTGGATTTCTGTCTCCAGGAGACCTCTTCCATATCCACCCACTTCTTATACTCCTCTCTAGCCTTTCCCTTTCCTCAGTTTCTTCCAAGGAGAGAGCCTTTTCCTTCTCCAAGTCATCCCAAAAAGAGATCTTGCTTAAGGCCTCCTTCTTTTGTAAATCAACTCTACTGAAAACCTCTTTGTTCTAAACCCTCAATATACCTTTCAGGGCCTTTAATTTGGAGGCCAAAACAAAACTAAAGGAGCCAGATAAGTGTAGACTTTGCCACCAGTCTCTAAGAAGGTCCTTAAAGCCATCAAACTTCAACCACATGATCTCAAAACGGAAGGGTGACGGTCCGGAATTAATCCCTTCACTGTCTAACATAGTGGGCGGTGGTCGAGACACTTTGGTCTCGGGGAAGTATAGATGTCTTCTTGAGATGACTTTCTCAATCGAGCAGTTACCATAAATCTATCAGAGACGGGACCTTGCGGTGTGAGACCTCCTCCGGGTAAAAGGTCCTTGCAAGGGAGATCTCTAAGCCCCAAGCGTGACCGCCCCGATCCGGGGTGTGCGTTGACTTCCCCTGTCGCTTGACGGAATACTTTTCAGTGAATGTCGGGTAACGGCCCACTTCTGTCAGACAAGGGTCTCATTTATGCGGGGCTCTACCAAAATCTGAAACACAATCCCCAAACAGTTCAATATGGCCACCACGGGGTCCCGACGAATAGCTTATGACATGTCCGGGTTCATATTCAATTAAAATGAGTAAAAATAATGACCACTTGAGCCCCTGCATCAATACTCACAAAATAAATATCCCAACTATATTCCAATAGTTCATGAGTTATAGCATTTCTCATAAAAAATATCCAACTTGACTATCTCACATGGTTTTCAAGTTATACATTACTCTTATCTGAAATACGTATTAAAATTTTCAATTCTAATACATATTGTCCAAAAACCATCAAATGTAACAGGCTTTCTTCAAAATCAGGCCTCTAAGATGGCGTAGTCTTCTCGAGCCGCTCACTGTGCAAAATAATATTCCCTCGACGGGGTGGGCTATAGTCCGATGGTAGAATCACCTAAAATGGGTCACTCCCCACCTAAGTGCATATGCAATGATCGATTTAAACACATACTCAAGTAAATCGTGATCTACTTGAATGCCTAGTTCCCATGTCTCGAGTCCTCCACCCAGGCTCCTCTACACTTGCCTAAGCCATGTATGAAAACATCATTTCAAAACAAAACTTGTTATTCTTGAAAATACACTACCGGTTCGGTAAAATAGCAGGACACTACCTTAGGCGAATGTGTTGGAGAACTTCCCGAAACAGTCTTGGTCCTCATCCGAAATGATATGTTGGACCGTCTCCCAACCCCATTATCTGGAAATTCATCATGTGAAATTCCTTTCGTAACCATGTTCGTTTTTCTTTAAATTTTCAAATCATGCACTCATACCTAATTTCTAGGTTACCCGGTGCATATGAAATGCATTATGCCATTTCAACCATTTTTATACCAATATAGTATGCATATATTCACCGATTTTGCAATCACACAACATGTAATTCAACAATATCAACCATCACCCAAATTAGCGCACTTAAGCTAATTTCTATTTCATTTCCAATGGCCTACACCCACAATTATATTCTATATAACTATGACATCATGTTAACACATCAAGCATTAACCTATTAATTTCTTTGATCAACCAACTCCCAAATTTGCTCACTTGAGCTAATCACTATCTCATCTCCAATGGTCTACACACCAATTATAATCCATATAATTGTGACCTCATGTTAATACACAAAGTTCATGCATTAACTTATCAATTTCCACACAAATCAAACCATTCACTTCAAACAGTTTCTTACACTTAACACATGGACGTTTTTGGTCCATTTCACACAAACCCGGGACTGTTTTTACAGTCCCAAAACAGAGCAAGTGGGCTGTCCACGGGCAGCCCACTCCTCCTACATCGGTTCCTCTTGGTGGAACCGAATTTCCATGGTCATTCCCGGCCTCATACACACAAAACACAATTTAATGCATAATTACAACACAAGCAGCCCCAACAGTGACTGAACTGTCCAACCGAGCTCCAATAAATTCCCACAATTCGGTCCCATGTTTTGGGACCGATCAAACGGCCCCTCACGGCCTCAATCAGCTCAAACATCACAAAACACTTAAATCAAGAGTAAAACAAGTAGGATAAAACCCCTACCTTACGGAGTTTGTGAAACTCCTCAAAAGCCCAGCCCACGCGTAGGCCTCGCCGCGTAGAACGACTTTCCTTCTTGCTCCGAAGAAATCCGACGGTCCGATTTACCGGAATCCTAGAGAGAAGGGACACCTTCTCTCTCTAAAAACTCAACGTTTCAGCCACTGCATCACACCCGTTCCAGCTTCCAGCCCACTGCCCATTTGGTTCTTTTAATTTTTGGAGAAGACAACTATTCACATTTGTCTTATTATCATTTAAAATTTACAAAATGACATCTATATCCCTTCCTCTAGATTTTTGCCACTTTGCACTATCTAAGCCGTCCATTTTCATCATTTCTCTACTTATGAAACTTGTGTAACATGTGTACATGTTATATGTGACTTTTGTCACATCAAATGTGATTCCACGATACTCGATCTTCGATCTTATCGAAAAGCGTGCAAATTCCATTTGTCTCGAGTGTGAAGTCGACGTGTTAGCTAGATTTCGCGAGCGATTCAACGGTGAAATCGGTTCGTCATTCGAGATCCTAGAGAATAAATTTCTAATTTTTAGTAGAAATTACCATTTGCCATTTTTCGAGAAAAATTGGAATTTTCTCGAGTGCTACATTCTCCCTCCTTAAAAATTTCATCCCGAAATTACGGACAATCTCTACAACCCACATGCGTATGCAATGTGCTCTTATGCATGTAAACTAGTCACTTAAATATTAAGCGACTAAACCACATACTTCATCCTAAACAAGAAGGGATAGGTGGCCCATATTGTGTCCTCTCGCTCCCACGTTGACTCTCTACTCACGAGTCTTTGCTATAACACCACATTCAGACTCCACGGTCTTACGTTGCAAAACCTGCTCCCGGTTATCCATAATGCACACTGGTCCCTCCTCGAAGGTCATAGGTGTCGATCTCGATCTCTCCCGATCCATCATGGTGGATTTTGGAGTATGCCAGGAGCATGGGGCGTGAAATGCCGTGGACACGACATCTTTGAGCGTGCGCTAGCCGTCTATGACGTACTTTACCTCCGAGTATCTCGGCCGATGAACCTTGGCGATAACGCCCCTCTCTTCTTCAGACGACCCTCCTCTCTTAGGCATCACCCTTGAAGACATGATCCCGACCTCGAACTCTAAGAATTGACGTCGTACATCGGCGCAAGCTCTTACTGCTTGGCTCGGCGGGTGAGAAAACTTATTGTCGTATCAAGCGCTCACCTTCTCGGAGGTGTCTCAATCGGTCGGGACCCGGTGATGGAGCGCTCTCCCACCTCGGTCCAACATAATAGTGATCTGCATGGCCTCCCATACAATGCCTCATATGGTGCCATCTGTATACTCCAGTAGCTTGTTGTTGTGGCGGAGATTCCACTAAAGGCAAGTGCTCTTCCCGACTACTGATGATCCGGGACACATCTTTCATGACATGTCCTCCCTTTCTGTATAGTCCTCTCAAGCCCGACCATCCCGATCTTGTGGGTGGAAAGTTGTACTCATGGTCAGTCGTGTGCCCATAGCCTTTTGGAAACTCTTCCAAAAGTGCGCTGTAAATCTCGGGTCCCTATCCGATACTATGGATACCGGTACTCCATGTAATCGGACTATCTCTTGAATATACAACCGGCAGAATCTCTCCAAGGCGAAGGTCATCCGCACGACTAGAAAATGTGCCGACTTCGTGAGCCGGTCCACTATCACCCATACCGCGTCATGCCTTTCTTTGCTTGGCCGGGTGGCAGTGGGTCACAAAGTCCGCCGTGGCGATGCTCCACTTCCCGCCGGCTCGATGGTGAAGTAGCCTGTTGCCGGTGTGCGTGTCTGGCGGCCGCGTGAGGCGTGATCGATAGTCTATGCCGTCTCTTCCGTTTCCGCTCCGATGTCACCCGGCAGCGAAGATCTGGTACATCTTAGTGCCACTGGATGCTGCAACCGTCGAAACGGTGAAACTCCTTGAGAATATCCTCTCTCGAATCGGTCGCAGGGGAACCACTACCCATCCTCTATCACAAAGACTACCATCGTGTGGGCGGTCCGGCCTCGTCACCCATATCTTATTTGTGCGGTCACGATGGACACTATCTCTGCGTCTGCCAGCAGGACTCAATCACTCTGCTCCTTGAGAAACGGTGTAACCACTAAGCGCCGCGTGCCCGATGCGCTCCAACGTCTTTTATACTAAGCGTCATGATCTCGGCATTGCCACTCTCGAGAAACTATACTAGCCAGCGCTCGTGACTTTTCGTGAGTGCATCAGCCACCACATTTCCTTACTAAGATGGTAATGCAAAGTGAAATTAGTAATCCTCTAGGAACTCATCATCACAGTTACTCATGTTGGTGTGATGAAAATATCTTGGACTTTATAGTGCAAGGTACACCTCGAACTCCTCATCGTATAGGTAGTGGCGCCAAATCTTCAAGGCAAGGAACTCGGCCGCCCGACTCCATGTCGTGTGTGGGGTAATTACGCTCATGATTCTTCAGCGGCGGGAACTATAGTACTACCCTCCGGGATTGCATCAAAACACATCCCGGTCAGGCCTCGAGGCATCCACTGATACCTTTGTGTACCCACCTTTTGTCGGGACTATTAAGATAAGGCTGAAGTAAGTCTCTCTTGACTCTGGAATGCCTCTCGCGCTCGGTCATCCCAATCAAACTTAACCTCCTTCCGGGTCAACCTCGTCATAGGTGCTACCAATCGGGAGAAATCCTCAATGAATCTCCTGTAATACCCAACCAATCCCTAGAAATTACGTATCTCGAAGACTGACTTCGGTTTCTCCCAACTCATCACGGCCTCAACCTTCTCTGGGTCCCGCGGCACGCATGATCTTTGACACCACGTGTCCCGAGAATCGCCTCAGTAAGCCAAGCTTCGCACTTGCGGAACTTGGCGTACAAGTTGATGGTCTCTCGGCAAACGTAACACGATCCTCAAGAGTGGATACTCCTGTGCTCCACTCGGCGGGAGTAGATCAAGATGTCGTCCACGAAGACCACAACAAACTGATCTAGATAGGGTTAGAATACCCTATGCATGAGATATGAATCTTCTTGGCACATTCGACCGATCAAAGGGCATCGCGTATTAAACTCAAAGTGCCCATAAACGCGTCATGTCTTAGGGATATCTGTCTCCTTAACTCTCAGCTGATGGTAACTAGTGCGAAGGTCTATCTTGGAGTAGACTTGCGCTCCTCTCAACTGATCGAACAAATTGTCAATCCTCGGTAATGGGTACCGATTCTTGATCGTAACCTGTTCAAGCTGTCATTAATCAATGCGGTCGAAGGGTCTTGTCCTTCTTCTTAGCAAATAAGTAGGGGTGTCCCATGGTGAAGTGCTCGGTCTAATGAACCCTTTTCCGGTGGCTCCACGTATTTGGACTACGAGTTCTGCTGACTCGGTGGTCACTTAATCCTATCTGGAGTCTGAGGATGGGCGAAGTACCAGAGTGTAACTCAATACCCGAAGTATACCACCCTGGCAGGAGGCAATCCCGATGCTCATCAGAAAAACATCCACATGCTATAAACTACTGAGGTAGATCTGAGTGCGGTCTCTCCTCGTCCTCTGGGAGTGGGCTCGCTAATGACCAGCTAGCGTCACGACACTGGGTCGTATCTTGTGCCGGGGCAAAATGTCATGCTTGTCCCCTGAAATACCACCTGATGCGAGTCTGCGTGTAGGCGTGGCCTCCTACGCTCACAATCGATATAACAACACATGGCTGTCGATCAATCCATCCCGAGGATGACATGAACTCGACATGTTCATGATCCTCGGGTCCACGTGAGTAAAGTCCACAGAGATCTCCAACTGCAATCGAACATATCATCCCCTATTCTGTATTTTAATCCTGGGAACTCTTTCACATACAAAGGCTCCTCTAGGTCTCAACCTCACAAACCCGACTCTATCCGCAGTTGTGCGGCAATGAATGAATCTGGCTTGAATCAAATAACACTCTTGCCCATAGGGTAACGTACCACAATATAACTAAACGTCTAGCGGCTGACTGCAGTGTGATAGCTTAGACAAATGCTGAACCCACGATGTCCACACTTTGTGGGCCTCGTCCTACGCCTCTACCCTTTCGGCCTCTGGCGCTACTTGTGTAAGCAGGAGGTGCCGTAACTCAGCTGAGAATTGGTTCCTACGGCTGTCTGGAATTTGTGGAGGGATATCATCTCCTCTCCTCTCCTCTCCTACTACATTTGGGACATGCTTTGTCCCAAAACCACGAGATCTGTCTCTGAGGCAAATCCCTCCTCATATGTCATTGGCGGCAATGAGCACACATTGCCCGGCGTAAACAACTCTCATCTGTCCCTGGCCCGGATGGCCGCGACTCTGGAACCCTCGTGAACTAGAAGCCCTGCCTTCTTTCTTGAACTGGAAGAAGACTGACTCTCCTTCCTCTTGCTACTAACCCACATCCTGGGAGTGCTCGAATCCCATCTATCTCTCTCTCTGTAATTGGTAATCTGACCATGGGTCCATACGGCGATCCTGATTAAGCCCGAATGGACAAGCTTGACCCGATGCCATCTCTGGCAGCAGCCGTATACGTAGCCGCATGTCATCGACAAATCGGGTAGCTGCGTGAACCTAGCCCATGATATTCCATCACGGTCATCGTCCCTTGCTTCAGCTCCAGGAACTCCTGAGCCTTCGCATGCCTCACAGTATCCGGAAAGTACTTACCCATGAACAGCTCCTAAAACTCTACTCATGTCATAGCCTCTAGGTCTCTAGAGGTCCTTGCCCATTTCCACCATACTTGGGCCTCACCCTCTAGCTGGAACGCAACTAGTCTAATCCTGGTTGTGTTAGAGGTAATCTCCATAGCCTCTAACACCTTCTCAACACATGAACCAATGAGTGCGCCACCATCGGATCTCCTCCTGAATGTCGGGAG
Organism: Tetrastigma voinierianum; assembly: GCA_016808115.1. Classification (NCBI taxonomy): domain Eukaryota; kingdom Viridiplantae; phylum Streptophyta; class Magnoliopsida; order Vitales; family Vitaceae; genus Tetrastigma; species Tetrastigma voinierianum. The sequence goes on along the minus strand of JAEQBH010007158.1, from coordinate 174,107 downwards.
GATGATGTGCTAGCCTCTGGGGTTACTAGGAACTCCACGACTACTTGTTGCATTAGTGCGTGCAATAGCGGTACCCATGATACCCTACCTCCTCAGCCAAAAGCCTGTTTGGTCAAACAACGCGATTGCTGACCCAGGTACCAGTGGGCGCCCTCTATGTCCTCGTCTCGACCCCAGCCATCTACAGTTCAAATGGTAGTTCAATTTCAATGCAGTATCTCTAAGGTATAAACCTGGCCGAGACACTAATCATACTTAGAATATCTGATTCATATTCTATGTCCCACTTGTTAAATGCAATGCGAGACAATTAGTCACATAATAAATCAATTTTTTCCTCAAAAAATTTATTTTTCGAAAATTTCATTTTTTTTTCCAAAATTTTGTCTCATTTTTATTTGATTTGATTTGATTTTATTTAATAATTTTTTTTTCTCTCATATCCATCAGTAGCCTTCCTTGCTACTTTTACATGCAGTAGCTTAATGCGCATCCATATAACTGATAATTTTATAGGTCAACTAAAATTTAATAAAATTTTATTTCATTATCCTATAACCCAAATAAATTTATTCAAATTTATTTAATTTAATTTTTGTTCCAGGTTCACTCTTGTAAAAGCTCACCAAAATTTTCCAACACACCAAGTGCTAATTGCCCTCGCACCGATTCACACAACACATTCAGCAATTCATGTTATGCACACCATTCACACAACAATTCATCTTCACATGATCACACCTAAAACACACATGCTTGGTGTTCTGGTTTTCCGTGCCTTTCTAGGTGTCTTATACACAAACCTAACATCTGAACCCTGCACAGTGGTGATGTTCTTACACGACTATGGCTAAGCCCAGGCCGCCCGAAGCCCTAGGTATTCGTATACTGGGCTACGATCTATTCGCTGTTGGTATCAAGACTAAACCTGCTCTTCACACCATCCCGGGCTCCCAGGTAATTGTTTTACCTTGGCTGCGATGCCCCTAGCGTGACGCCCCAATCTCGGGGTGTGGTGACTGCCGATCGGCCAGCGGAATCTTCGTGAATGTCGAGTAACAGGCCACTCCACAATCGGGCGAGTCTCTTTTGTACGGGGAGCTCTACCAAAATACAAAACCTGTCCCAAACAGTTCAATATGGCCACACAGGGTCCCAACAATCAACTTATGACCACATCGGGTTCATATTCAATTAAAATGAGTAAAAATAATGGCCACTTGGGCCCCTGCATCAATACTCACAAAATAAATATCCCAACTATATTCCAATAGTTCATGAGTTATAACATTTATCATAAGAAATATCCAATCAACTGCTCTCATATGGTTAAGGTCTCCACATTACTCTTAATACAAATACATATTAAAAAATTTTCAATTCTGGCCACATATTATCCCAAAAACCATCCAAGCCACAACCCGGCTTTCTTCAAAATCGGCCTCTAAGGTAAAGTGGAATATTACCGACATTTCATGTCACGCGAAATAATATTCGCCGACGGTGGTATGTGACTAGGTGGAATCTTTAAATAGGTTATTCCCCACCCTAAGTGCAATGCAGCTGATCCAATTTAAACACACGCTCCAAATAAATACGTGATCACTGCTTGAATATCTAAATGCAGTTCTACATGTCTCGAGACCTCCTTGAGCTCCTCACACACTTGCCTAAGCCATGTATGAGAAAACATCATTTCAAAACAAAACTTATTATTCTTGAAAAACACTCTAGAGGTTGGTAAAAATATGGGACTACCTCAGAAGCCCAATTAATGTTTGGGCTTAAAAGCGATCTTGATCTCATCAAATGATATGTTGGACCGTCTCGACCCATTATGCGGAAATTCATCTGTGAAATTCGCACCATAGCCATGTTCGTTTTTAACAAATTTTCATGTCATGCACTCCTTACCTAATTTCTAAGTTGCAGGTGCATATAAATCGTTATGCCATTTCAACCATTTTTGCTACCAATATATCAAATATGCATATATTCTCAATTTTGCAATCACATCACATGTAATTCAACAATATCAACCATCACCCAAATTAGCTCACTTAAGCTAATCACTATTCCATTTCCAATGGCCTACACCCACAATTATATTCTATATAATTATGGCATCATGTTAACACATCAAGCATTAACCTATTAATTTCTTTGATCAACCAACTCCCAAATTTGCTCACTTGAGCTAATCACTATCTCATCTCCAATGGTCTACACACCAATTATAATCCATATAATTGTGACCTCATGTTAATACACAAAGTTCATGCATTAACCTATCAATTTCCACACAAATCAAGCTATTCACTTCAAACAATTTCTTACACTTAACACATGGACGTTTTTGGTCCATTTCACACAAACCCGGGACTGTTTTTAACAGTCCCAAAACAGAGCAAGTAGGCTGTCCACGGGCATCCCACTCCTCCTACATCGCTTCCTCTTGGTGGAACCGAATTTTCATGGCCATTCCCGGCCTCATTCACACAAAACACAATTGTATAATTACAACACAAGCAGCCCCAACAGTGACTGAACTGTCCAACCGAGCTCCAATAAATTCCCACAATTCGGTCCCATGTTTTGGGACGTCAACTCAGTCCCTCAGGCCTCAATCAGCTTAAACATCACAAATCCGCCGTCAAGAGTAAAACAAGTGGGGATGAGCCCTACCTTACGGGTTTGTCGAAACTCCTCAAGCCCAGGAGCCACAACGTAGGCCTTGCAGCGATAGAGCGACTTTCCTTCTTGTTCCGAAGAAATCCGGCGGTCCGATTTTTGGAATCCCTAGAGAGAAGGACACCTTCTCTCTCTAAACTCTTGTTCAACCACTGCATCACACCACGTTCAACTTCAGCCCATTTGGTTCGCCTTTTAATTTTGGAAGACAACTATTAACATTTGTCTTAATATCATTTAAAATTTACAAAATGACATCTATCCCTTCCTCTAGATTTTTGCAGCCAGCGTATAATGGATCCGTTTCCATTAATTTTTCTACTCATGAAACTTGTGTAACATGGAATTTTGTATTATATCATGACTTTGTCACATCAAATGTCGTTCGACACGATCTTCGATGCCTTGAAAAAGCGTGAAAATTATTTGTCTCGGAGTCGTGAGGGTGGCGTGTTGTTAGCTAGATTTCGAGGCGATTCAGCGGTGAAATCGTTTAGGTAAATCCAGAATCTAGAGAATACATTGCGGATTTTTTGTAGAAATGCCAGATTTCTTAGTTTTGAAATTAGAAATTTTCTCGAGATTAGCACACCCGACTCGTGTAGCACGAGAAAGCGCCTCATAGAGTGCGAGCTTGCCTTCCTTGTTCCTTTCATTTGGGGAAAAAGGACCATGTGAAATCTCCACCTATGCCAGGGTTGCAGGATCCTCTAAGTGACTCATTCATAGCCGAGCGCCTCATAGGTGCGAGAACGCCCTCCTTGTTCCTTTCATTGGGGAAAGGACCATGTGAAAATCTCCACCCACATGCACGGGGCCTCGTAACCTTTCATCAACCCAATTCTTCCCCTGCTGAAATTCCTTTTGCTCCTCTCATGACGTAAACCTGTGAAGGCCCACTGGAAACCGTCCTCCGTATTTTTAAATATACCTGTAACGAATGACCAAGTTCAACCTCCATCACCTCCGAATTTTCTTTTATCCTGAAACACAGGAATACGCCACGGTTCCTTTGCCTCCTGACTTTCCACTCGTTGATCTACCCACCCCGAGACTTGAGCATCAGCACTTGGACATCCTCTTGAATCTTGGTTTCTTACTTGAGCAAACCGATTCACCCTGCGAGACTGGCAAATTTTTGATGATATTCCTCTTGTCAGGATTGTTCGCTCCTCTAACGTTCACGAAAAGCTTTGCTTCATTTGAACTTTAGCAAAAATTCCCCCTGTCTCTTCCCTCTCTGTTTTGGTCCTTCCCGCTATAGTTTATGGTGCATTCCAACTTTCTTAACTCCCTCTCACATCTAGACTACGTGGGATTGCCTTATTTTAATGCATTGTTGGGACACCATTTTTTAAGTAACAACTCCAAAATCTCCTCATCGCAACCTGGTTAAGTCCACAAAATTCATGAATTTAATCAGGCGGTGGCTCTCCCAATTATCATATCCGGGCACTTTGAGACGTGTCTTGGGGCCTCCTCACTCGGATTCCCAAGTCCCTGCGTCTGCAGATCAACATCAGTAGAGCCTCGGATCGTCTCCCCCCCATTCTATCTGTTCCCGGTAGGCACCACTCTCAACGGTTCTATATCTTTCATCGCCTCATGCCCATGGTAAACCCCCAGAAAGTAGGGGCCGGCCAAAAACAGAGCAGAGGGGAGAAGAACAAATAGATGAAGACACAGTTTCATACTTGGAGTCGAAAGTGCGACTTCGGTGATCCTCAGATACTTCCACTTCAGGAACTCTGAAACCCCGTTCCACTAGGTCTAGAGCTTGACCAGCCGGAGATCCTTTTTCTGTGGGCCCTTGGCATGAAGAAACCATTAATGGGACCTCTGTGGCCCCTCTGACTCTCAAAGCTAACCGCGATCCTGACCCTAATTCTGCCCGACGGGGCATCCGAAAGGGGCCTGGCGCCGCAGATCAAGCGGGATCAGCCGGAGAGTCCCATTTGTGGCCGAGCCCTTCGCGGGCGAAACGACCTCGTCTTGAGCCTCGTTTCATCTTTAGAACAAGTTAAAGCAACCTTTGGGCTGGAATGGCTTTTGAGCCCCATTTTCGTCTCCATAAACCCCTTTGGCCTTGCTTTTGGGCCCTATAGGCACAACAGGCTCGAATTGTTTTGGCCCCAATAAAAGCAGGCCTCTGTCCATCTTAGTGACACCTTTATCGGTGTGGGATCCGACTGTGGTCTTCCTACTCTCTCTTTCATCCCACATTTTAAGCTTTTGCGTTTGGCCTTCCTAACGGGATCGGAACTTTGGCCAAATAAGTTGAGGCCCTTCCGACCCATTTGCTGAAGCAGAGCCACATCCGGTTAAGGCCGTGCGGCTTCCCGGACTGACCCACCCCAAACGGCATGATCCAACCTTTTCAATTACCTAACCACACATAAGCTTTCCTCCTCGCTTCAAAATGTCTTTGCCTCAAACTTCTCACTTTTCTGCCTCGACAGACATTGTCTAGCGTCGACCCAGGCTTTCCCTTTCTACCTATCATCATTGCAGCTGGGGCAAATGATCCCCACTCTCATCTCCGTGCGTGTCGCTCCATCTTTTTCTTGCTTTAGGCCTTTTGTAGCGACTACTAGACGCGCCAGGATAGACATCGACTGGAGGGGATCTCACCGAGATCGAGAAGTTGAGCGATCTTGGACCTTCCAAAATGTTGGCGATCTTGGCGAGGCATGCACATCGTCTTTATCAAATTACGGCCTTCATCTCCATTCTCAACTCTGTAATTTTGTCTATGGCTAAAAATCCTCAACAAGTATCACCTATTTTCTTTAGGATCTCCGTTTTTCACGAGTGGAGTGAAGGCCCTACTGCTCTAACCATGCTTCTTCTTGGCCCGAGCCTTCGCCTAATACATCAGTGCAGTTTATCCCATCGACTATAAGACCCCTCCTCTGAAATTTCTTCTCCCCGACTCAAGGACCCACTTCGCCTCCTCTGGCGATTCGAACTCCAGGAATAAGAGGTCTTCGTTTAGGGTGGCAACCCTCAAACCCTCGTTAAGCCTCCAGGCTTCTCTAACCCAAGTCTCTACCATCTTCGCCGTAGGAGTAGGCTCCGCTTTTGTCTTCCACTTCCCGATCAAGCCTGTGCGGTAGCCCTAGCCTTCACGAACCACAATCTCCAGCATCCACCCAAACCGCGTTATCCACCCTGCAGTTTCCTTCTTCCCTCGCCTTGTCATCGGGATGCCCCCCAAAAGGAACTTTATCTTTGCTGGGATCTTTCCTCTCCTTCCCTTCCTCCTTTGTCGGCACTGCTGTAATGAGGCTCATGGGTATTTCCTCCTGCAACGGTTTGAGGCCCAACCCTCTTAATTTCTCTGCCAACAAGGCCCACCCATTCAAAAAGCCCCTTACTTCTAGAAAAAACAGCCTATGTTTTTTTCCTTCAACATCCTTAGCAGAACAGAGAAGGAACCTTCCAGCTTTGTTCTCCTTACACTCCAGCCTGAAGAATCTTCCATTCTCCCTCCATACTAAGGACAACCTAAGCGGGGCAAAGGCGTTCGAGCCTCTTCGACACCCTTGAAAGGTTGAATAACCCTCTGCTCCCGAGCGAATCACGAAGCTTTACCTCTATTCCGTTCTGTAATGAAGTATTTTGTTTTTTTACCTTCACCTTCCACCATAAACTCGAAGGATTTTGCCTCAACAGAAAACTAGTTTCCATTTCTCTCGTCTACACACATTTTTTTCTATGGAAACCTCAAGATCTTCGAACAATCTTGGGAACCATTTGTGTTCTTATTTATCAAAATCTATATGTGGAGATCGGCATAGTACGTAAAATTTCTATATGATGCAGCATCTTAGCCTCCTATCCTCCGACAAAAACAAAAACAAAATGGCTTTTTGAAGAAGCAAATCTGGAAAGGGCCTCAATTAACAAGGTTTCTCTTTCACAAAGCCTATCCTCCGACAACAACATTAGATGGTCTGAAATCCAGTGTTGCCCAATGATGTGCAAAAGTCCATCTTGGCCTCTAAGTCATTTGCATCCTAATGCCTAAATCTGTTCTGTTTGTTTTAGGTGCAATTTCTCTTTCTTGTTCTAATGATTTAATATCCGCAAAGGAAATTAATAATAAATTAATAAATACCTACATTATTATAATAATAATGTACAATGTAAATTTTATTTTTTCTATTTTTAAAATCTTTGAATTTACTTGTTCCTAGGGTGAGAGTATCCTAGCAGATTCTGGCACAGAGCAGTTAGGTTGTGCCTGCTCAAAAGACTGAGTGATCCAAAGTATCAGAAAAGGTATGTTCCTTTTATGCTTATGTGTGCATGCACTGTTTTTCATGTCTTCAATTCAAATGATCTTTGACAATTTTTTTAGTGATGTCAATGTTATCTTATTGTGTGACAAAGTTAAATCCTATTCAGTTAGTTATCACCTTCTCTGTACAACATTTAAATTTTTATCGTATAGAAGCTATACTGCGAAAGGCGTTGGTCATTAACTTTTGCTTCAGAAACAAACATTTTCTTGGAAGGTTTGGATCTGCTGGCATTAGATTTTATGGGTTGAATTCTGATGTTTTCAGGTTGAGAATGTTATTACTACCGTAGCTAAATAAAACATTTCCCTGCTGATGGTTTGCTTCCTGTATACATTAATCCTCATAGAGGAACATCATCTTACTTTCTGCCCATAACCTTTGGAGCCATAGGTGACAAATCTGACCTGTCTAATATTTCTGTATAAATGGTATCTTTCTTGAGATATGAGTCTCATTATGTGATAGGAACTCTACTACTTTACCTATCTCCCTGATGGAGGAGCTGAACTGTGAGCTTAATTTTGTTTGTTCAATTTACATTGGTGATTAACTTGAAAAGCTTAATTGCAGCTTTTACGAATATTTACTCAAAGTTTGGATACAAGGAAATAAAACTGCTGCTGTGAAGCATTATAGGTGAATTCCCACATCTCCGACTGATTTATCATGAAATATCGCATTTATATTACTACGGATTGGGCATGTGTTTATTAATAACATATGATGATGGTGATTTTGTCAGATTAGGTTCTCTTCAGTACTGTGGGCAAATATCATTTTATTTGTGATATCTGGCACATTGAATTATGAATCCTTGTTCCTTTTCCTGTTTGGCTAATTAAGCGATTTTTAATAGGAAATGATCTACTTTGGTTCAATTATATAGTTGTGGTACTCTACCTATCAAAAAAATAGTTAGTAGTGGTGGTACCAGTGAATGGCCTTCAAATCCTAGGTTTCCAGGATCGTGTTTGAAATGACTAGGTAAACCACTCTCTATCAAAAAAAATATTTGGTGAAATGACTAGGTAAACCACTCTCTATAAAGAAATGAATTACAAAAATTGATTTTCAAGAGCTTAATCTTGATCTTCATGAATTGTATCAAGCATCTAATTTGTTGGAGTTGACTTCTTTCAAGCCAAGGGGAATTTATGGGGGAAGTCCTTTAAAGTCTATTTAAGGGAAGACAAATACACTTTAAATTAGCATTAGTATTAGTTAGAATTGAGGTAGGGTTACTAGTTGGAGATAAAATTAGGATAAGCTAATTAGAACTAAAGTCATAATAGGTTATTAGAATCCTTGTACTCTTTGGCCCTTGAGACCAGACTCAAGTAGTATGGGATGAGGTTGAGGGGGTTTCTAGGTTTGAGTCTCAATCTGGAAGGGTGTCTCTGGGGTGTTCATGGTAAAAGACTATTTTTAATGGAAGGTGACCCCTCTTGTGCAGCCCGCATCAAAATTCTTTGGAACCCTCACGTCCCTTCAAAGATCGGTTTTTTTGCCTGGGAGGCTTGGTGGGGCATAAGTCCTTACTTCTTCTTAGCTGAAGAAAAGAGGTTTCCACTTAGCTAGCAAGTGCCCTTTTTGTGGGAAAAAGGAAGAAGAACTGGAACATATTTTGATCCTCTGTCCACCAATTTGGGGCAGTGGACTGATCTTCCTTTTGCTTTTAGTGCAAGTTGGGTTCCTCCTTTTTGGGTCAAAGACCTCCTTCAAAGCTGGTTGCACTTTCTGGTTTGGAAAAAAGCCAAATATTTGTGGAGGGCAGCCCCTTTAATTCTCTTATGGGCCATTTAGAAAGAAAGAAATAGAATTGTCTTTGAAAATGCCGCTTTCTCAACCCTCAGACTAAAACACTCAATTATCTGCTCTCTTTTTACTTGGGCTAATTGTATTCCAAATGCGGATATTTCTTTTGCTAGGCTGCTTTTGTACAATTTCTATGGTTATGCTCAGGAGCTAGCTTTTGTTTTTGGGTTGGTTTGTGTTCTTTCTAGCTCTTTTTTCTCCTTTGGCCTCTTAGGCCTCTTTTGTATACTCCCTATATACATTTTTTCTTCAATGATATTCCTTTTTACCTATCAAAAAAAAAATTCTCGTCAAAGAGAACGAGAAATCTTCAATGGAAACTCTATTTGTCTCCTTCCAAGTAGCCCAAAAGAGACATAGAGGCACAACTTTCCACAAGGTCATTAGGTTCTTTCTGATTGGGAAGTTCACTTAGGAGTTCAGGAAATCCCGCACAAAAAAGGGCCTTGCACCAACAACACCAAAAGTATAAAAAAGATGACAGCCCAAAGGTCCCAAATTAGGGGGTAGTGGATCAAAATGTGATCCAAAGTCTCCTCACCCTTCCCACAAAAAGGGCATCTACTAGCAAGCTAAAAACCTCTCTTGAAACATCATGGTGAGCTGCCTTTCCCACAGGCTTCCCATGCAAAAACACTAGCTTTCATGTGGACATACGGGGTTCCATAACACCTTAACAGGGGCTTGACTATAGACACACGCACACCTATTAGAAAAAAATAAATAAAGAAAGAAAAAATCCTTATTCTCTTTGGATTTCTTAAAAAACACCTATAATATAATCAGTATAAAACAAAGAATGAATTGATTGATATTTAATATGTTATATTCTTATGCTTAGCAAATATTCTGTCGTCAATGATGGGACTCCATTGATTTTCTTCTTCGTGAGACTTCTATAAGACCTTAGCAGGACTTTAAGGTTTCCATCCTTTTTCTTTGTTTCTTCTTCTTCTTTTTTTTTTTATATAATTTTTTTTAATTTTTCTCTACCATAAACTTTATTCTTGTTCCTCTCTAACACCCTAAAAGGTAAAACTTACCCTACCTACTTCAAGGACTTTTGGCCTATAAGTCTGGTGGGAAGCTTATACAAGCTAATAGCAAAGGTGAGTTCGCAAATAGATTAAAAAGGGTAATGCATAAACTGATAAATAGAGCCCAAAACGCTTTTGTTGAAGGAAGATAGATCATGTATGCCTCCTTGATGGCGAATGAAGCTATAGATACGATGATTAAAAGGAAGGAGAAAGGGGTGTTGTGCAAGTTGGACATAGAGCAACTAGAACTGCATTATATATGTCCTTCAAAAAATGGGGTTTGGGGTTAAGTGGGTCAACTGGATTAAGAGATGCATATCAACATCTTTTCGATTACTGATTATTAATTTAGCCAGTGAGTTTTTAATAGCACTGGAGGTTGAGGCAAGGGATCCCTTGTCCCACATGTCACATTTGTCATTGGCATGGAAGTTTTCTCCATCTTTGTAGACAAAGAGTACCTTACAGGGGTTTCTTCGGGCTTTAAGATTGTGAATAGAGAGATGGTGAAGGCGCAGTGCCACTTGCTTTTAGTGGATGACACACTAGTGTTTTAGCCAGTAACTTCGAGGGATCGGTGAAAACATCTTGGTTGGATCTTGTTATGGTTTGAAGCAATATTTAGTTTGAAAATCAATGCGGATAAGGCTCAATCCGATTGGTGATGTGGTGAATTTAGATGTCTATTTAGCCACAAATGGGGTGCGGGACTAGGAGTTTTGTACTCATATCTTGGACTTCCCTTAGGTACAAGGCGAAATTCCCCATAGGTTTGGGATGGGGTGGAGTAGGGGTGCTAATGAGACGAGACAACTCGCGAGCTACTCGGACTCGACTTGGTCAAAACTCGACTCGTGTGGTACCATTCGAGAAATGTGCTTAGTCAGTCGAGGCAACATGCTCAGCTTCATCCATGCTCAAATCTTTATCCTCAAAATTTTTAAAGTTTTTTTAATTTTATATCTACACACTTCTAGGGATAGCGTAAATAATATCTCTCTATTTTTTATTCTTAAACAATCATACATTTTGTGTTTATTTAGTTATAAATATATTTATTTTAAAAATAATTAATTTTCTTTAAAGAAAGATGTAAGAGAATAGGATATTATTCTATAAATTATATTAACTAGTTAATTATTATAAAGCGTGATAAATATATATATATATATATATATATATTCATACACAGTGCCAAAGTTGGATATAGAATAATTAGGGGTGCTAATGAAAGCAGAGACAACTCGCGAGCTACTCGGGACGACTCGATCAAAACTCGGCCTTCGGTAAACATTTCGGCTCGAGCTTGGCTCGAAATGTGCTGGCTGACTGAGCTCAGTTGAACTCGAACTCGACTCGCATCATTAGCACCCCTAGGGTGGAGGAAAGATTTAGAAAGAAACTAGCTTTATGGAAGAGGCATTATATCTCAAAAGGGGGAAGAGTGACTCTAATCAAGAGTACACTCTCTAACCTGCCCATCTATACTATGTCTTTGTTTAGAATCCCAAAGGGGGGTGAAGGCCAGATTGGAGAAAATACAACGGGACTTCTTATGGGGTGGGGGTAACCTGGATAAAAAAATTCACTTAGTGAATTGGGAAACTGTGTGTACCAACAAAAAGGGAGGAGAGCTTGGCATCCGAAGTCTGTTGAATTTGAACAAGTCCCTTCTTGGCAAGTGGAATTGGAGGTTGGCTGTGGAGGACAAGCCCCCCATGGAAGGGACTTGATTAAATTAAAATATGGGCTAGAAGACGGAGGATGGTTATTGGTGGAGCCAAGGGGTAGTTTTGGGGTGGGCCTATGGAAGGATATCAAAAAAGAAGCTCAACAACTAAAACAAAAGTGCAAACTCTTGCTGGGTGATGGGAGTCGTATTAGATTTTGGGAAGATAGATTGGTAGGGGAGAATGGTTGTGTGTCTCTTTTTCCCAACCTTTGTGTTGCAAATTTGCTTCAAAAGGGGCCCGCAGTGGGAGAGGTTTGGAAACCACGGGAAGGAAGGTGGAACAGAGATTTATTAGACTTTTCAATGATTGGGAGATGGAAGAAACTTCGGGGAGACTAATTAGTTTGATTAAGCGTGAGAGAAAAGTCTTCTATGGGGAGAAGATAGAATTTTTTGGTTAGTGGAATGAAAAGGCGATACGGTCAAAGCAATCTCTGAGGCACTTAAAGGTGATGATGTACATGTTTTACCAGCAGACCTTATATGGAACAGTTGCATGCCCCTAAAGTGAGTGTTTTCATATGGGAGGTTTGGTGGGGTAAGGTACTGGACATAGAACTACCTAAAAAAGTGGGGTTTTCGCTTATTAGCTATCTCTCTACAAAGAAAGACGAAAGGAAAACTTAGACCACCTCTATTGTCACCGCCTCAATTTGGGGTTATTGGCTGTTCTTCTCTGATAGAATGCATCAATCTGCCCTTTCTCAAGCAATTTAATTACTGGCCTAATTCACTTTTCTTATTAGGAAGAGCTAAAAAAAATCTATGGAAGGTGGCACTCTAGTCTTTTCAGTAACTGAAGAAGAGAAATAGGGTGGTCTTCGATAATGACAATTTTTCTCTAGATAGGCTGAAAAATTCCTTCATCACCTATCTCACTTCTTGGGCAGGCCTTATTTATGAGGGGGAGTACTTTATTATAAACTTGCTAATGTGCATTCTCTAGATCTCTTAGGCTCTATGTGTTTTTAGGTGGTTGGTATTTGCTCTCCTGCCTTTTTTGCTTTCTTTTCTTTGCATACATCCTGTATTCTCTAGGGCTTGGCCCTGTTTTATCAATATATTGGTCAGTTTACTTATCAAAAAAAAAAAAAAAGTAGATTGACTAACAAGTTGTTTGAATAGCCAGCCTTTGTTCCTTTTTATTGCTTAATCTTTTCATTTGCTTGTTTCTTAGAGAAAAAGGGCATACTTTTTATTTTAATTTGACTCACAACGTTTCTTTCAAATATACAATGTATAAAATCTATGCCAAAAGTCATTCATAGTTTCTTGTGATATCAAAATTCTTCTATTGGTTTGTTGGAAGCAGAGAAATGTGGGAGACGTCAATGAAAGGTTCTTGTTGCTTCTTGGTCTCAAGAACAAAGCCATCATCTTCACATATCTATGTGAGAAAAATGAGTCTTCAAATGACAAGGTAGAATATTTGATACCAAAATATCACTTGTGTTGCATCAATATTTACGATTAGCATTTTGGTGCTATTTGTTTCTTTTTTTATATGTGCAGATGGATGAATTAGCATGCTTTGCCCCAGGAATGATTGCTTTAGGATCACTCGGTTATGGTCCTGGAGAATCTCAGAAATTCCTATCCCTTGCCGAAGAGGTATTCTTCTCTTCATGAAGTTTCTGATTTTGCCCTGTATAGGAAAATGTTTTAATCTGGAAGCTCTTATACACATCTAGAGCTGTTTTGAGCTACTGCCAGCTCCTTGACCTTATTTGTGATTGCAGTATTTTGCCCCATAGCACTAGTTGCTAAATCTGATTTTTGTGGATGTTCCTGTGAGGATTTTGGCTCATCTTTGTGAGTTGGCTGGCACGTGCATAGCTAGCTTTAGTTCTATCCTTGTGAACCAAGTTAGCTTCTAGCTTAACTAGGCTTTGATAAGGTTGGTTAGAGTTAGTTACAACCATTTGTACGTTGTTGAAAGAGCCCTAGATTTTCTTGGGTACTGTTGAGCTCAAAAGGGGAGAGAGCTATGTGAAGCAGAATTGGTGAGAGAAACAGGGGAAAACAGAGTGCTGTTTTGAGGTCCTGTTGCACGTAAGGTGCTTGTAGAAAAGCCTGAATAAAGAGAGTTTTTCTTCTCTGTGTATTTCTTCTTTGTGTCTTTCTTCTCTATTCTGGAAATTTCTTGCATCTGAAAGAGGTCATGTTCTTGCACCAACAAGTGGTGCAGTTAGCGTGGATCGAACACGTGACGATGTGGTGTGCCCCTTGCCCTGACAGGTGGTGCTTCATGTAAGGCATGTGCCCAAACACAGTGAAGACAAGAAAAATCCTGGTTTGAGGAGAGGTTTGGTGGAACTTTGTTCGAGAGGAGGATTGTGGGTATGTGCCAAAAGTTCCACTTCAGATAGGAATGGGAAGGTTTATGAGTATATAAACATGGATAATATCCAATTGGTATGAGCCCTTTTAGGGAGAAGCCAAAAAACAAAATCACGAGGGCTTAGGCCCAAAGTGGACAATATCATCATACCAATGTGGATAGGGAAAAATGGTCTATAAGGTTTCCCAACGGTTCCCATGACATTAGAACTTCATAAGCCAGAGACTTTGTAAAGTCACAAGCTCTTCCCAGTTTATACTGATAAATTTCAATTTCTTTTGCTCCAAAAAATGTGATATTACCATTTTGCATATGGTTAAGGAGCCATATGAGATGAAAGTTTCATGTGAAGTTTTAAGGGAAGGAACTGTATTGATTCCTTCTTCCCTCCCTGAGTTCTCTAATTTTTTTCCTCCATTTGATGCTTTTCATGGTTCCTATGACTGAATTGCTTGCCTTTAATTGCAGCTTGCTTGGGAGATGTTATAATTTCTACCAGTCGACACCAACAAAATTCGCAGAGAGAACTATTTCTTCCATTCCAGGGCATGTGAGTTTCTCTCTTTTACATACAATTAGTTATTTCTTTTTCCTTGTCGAATCAATCCTTCACATCCATCTGGAAACATTATGATATGAGTGTGGGGTACATCATGGAACATATTGAGGCCTGAGACGGTCGAGCTACCTTTACTCTGGCGTTTGAATTGGCACACATATCAAGAGGTTGAACATATTTCAAGTATTTGAAAAGAACTCTCTGAGAGTCGTGGGATACGTGAGGACTGATGGATGGGGTACCTTCAAACTCCCACTTAACTGATTTTAATCTTATCGCATTTTTACATTGAATTTTGATTCCTGCAAATATTAGAAATTACCTGTTTTATCCCAAGCAAATAACACAATGATCTGGGCTTTCATTACCGCAAAATGAGACTCAATCTTCATAGAGATAAGTTTCTATGATTTATATTTGGAAATGGAAAATATGAGGAAATGATTTCCAGCTCTGTTTGGAACCCGGAAAGTATTAAGGAAAGAAAACAGCAAGGAAAATATAGATGAAAAGTGGAAGGAAAGATAATTTGGAGAAAAATAAAAAGTGGATTTAAACTTAATAAATTAATTCTGTGTTTTATTTAAACTCATTTTATTTGTTTATCTCCATTATACAAGGACTAATAAGAAATCTAAAAATATGTAAAATTTTGATTTTATTTGATTGTTTTTTATATTTTCCACCTTGTAACCAAACATGAGAAAATCATTTTCCTTAGCATTTTTTTCCCTTTCCCTAGTACTTTCTATCATCTTTGCCAATTATCATTTTCTTTTGTCGCTACCTTTCTTTTCTTACTCTGCTGGTTCTGGATATTCATTCACAGGTAAATACCGGCGTCAAAGACAATATGATGCAAAGCTTCTTCCTGGCAGAGACACTCAAATATCTCTATCTCTCTTCTCACCATCTTCAGTCATTTCATTAGATGAGTGGGTTTTCAACACAGAAGGCCACCTCTCAGAATCGTGACTCAGCCCTCGACTAATGGAGAGAACTTGGGAGGATCATATGGATGAATGGTGAAATAACCTAATAGGTTATGAGGCAGGAAGGAAGGGGCCGACAAGCTGATAATTAGGATTCTTTTCCTCATTTACAAATTTCTTTTTTGCAGAAACGTACCCCTTTACAAGGAGTTCAATATCATAGATTCCGAAAAATCGACGAAGGGCCTCCTACGTTCAATCTAAATAATGATGGCTCAAGTTCTTCCACTAGATCTGAGCTTGTGAGGAATGTTGTATTCTAGTAAAACTTCTGTGCCCTTTATTATGAAAGCCATAAATATGTAACATGGGGTATTTAGACTATTTTCCTTAGTTTTTTATTTTATTTTTTATTGTTATTATTTGAAGGGCTTCTATTATTAGTGCACATGATTTCATCTAATTTTTCTCATAGGGTGTGTAATTTTGATGTTTTTGAGCAGCCATTGAAGGATTTATTACTCTTCTGACACAATAGGATTCAATTGTTAAAGCTTATTATATATTGTAATTGAAGAAAACTTCACTTGAAACCATGTTGTGTTCTCTTCTATTCTCCATTTGGATGTTTTCTTGTGGTCCGATGTCGATTTAGAAAGATCCTAAAATAGTTCTTAAGAAACTTGTGTAAGTCCAATAATTATAAATAAGCCATAAAGAATGCAAAATATGATTTTAAGTAATGATTTTACGTAAACACCATGACCTATGATGATAATATATATATACTACCTTAATAATTTTGCAGTATTATAATAATCAATACCACTTCAATGTAGCATCTATAGCTTTGTCAGCAGATTCAAGATTATCATATTTAAAACATAATTATATTATATGAAATCCAATCATGTATTTCATTTTTTATGATTTTTACAATTATTTTCAAATCAAATGAGGTAAAACACAAGTTTCCGATGGTTCTTTTATGATTATTGGAACGTGCTTTCTTCTTAGGCTCAAGACTACAATTCATTTTCAGAAGTCAATCCGATCAATGGGGTAAAACACAAGTTTTCCCTACGTATTCTCTCTCTCTCTCTCACCTCTTCAAAATCCATATAATACAACCCCAATGTTTTATTTACTTTCACTCAATAATACTGTTTCTTTTTTTCCTTAAAAGGCGACACAACACTATCCGACAATCTCGGCAGATCCAGAAAACAACAACAGCCACCACTGGCTTTCAACTTTTCATTAGCACGTGGTGGAATAAATTTCCCATTTTTATCTCCAATTTTTTTTTTTTAATATTTGTTGTATTGAATAGGGTAAATCCTTCAATGGTCCTAAGGGATTTCAAATTAATTGATTATTAAAGAGCAATTTCAAGATCAAACCAACTAAGTTACCCCCAAATGATTGATAAGTTAAGAAAATAATCCCTCACTAATACTTGAGAGTTTGATACTAATTAAGCTTGATTATGACTAAACATTCAAACGTTGTTTTTCCTTCTTTTTTTTTTTCTATGAACTCTCTCCTTTTTAATTTACTATGTGATATTAGTAGGATCGCAGATGCCAACAAAAAGATACGTGATCTCAATCCAAGGGATATAATGGTATGAAAATACCTATTGCTATTAACTACCATCAAAAGTGACCTAATTCATTAGGAAAATATGACTAGCTTGATATATTCTGCAATCATAGATCAAAGTTAATAAAATCATTCTCTAAATATTGAAAATAACACAATGAAGTTGTTTGGTGAAATTATGACTACTTGATAACCTTAAATCATAACTCACCATAGGTTAAATTTGGTGTGTAACCTTAGAGATCGTGTACACACTATAAAAAACTCATCTTGATAACCAAAACTAATCATCTCTCCAATAAGGAGGCAAAGCACTATAACCTCAACTGGGTTGCCTAAAGTTGAGAATTAGATATGAACAAGTCATCTAATGCACATAAGAAATGGTAAATACAAAATGAATTAAAACTTCATTAAATAAACAAAACTAATATGATAAATACAAAAATCTTGTATATCATGGTTGGTTTTCTAAAATTTATTTGTTGACATGATCTTGATTTTTAGGTTATGTTTTGTTCCATTATTTGAAAATACAAAGAACAAAAAAACTATTATCGTTATCCTAAACTGCTATTGTTATCCGAATTTAAGATTTTTCAAGGCTGTAATAAATAAATAAAAATAAAAACTAACTGAAACATGTTTTCCTTGTTTTAAAAAAAAAAAATACAATTTTCAAAAAACTTTAAACAAACAAGACCTTAGCCATATACTTTTTAAGATAGGCAATTATAAATGGACCAAACATGGAGTCAAAGTCACGTGAATGCACAGATTTCTTGATAAAAACAAGATATGACAGAAGATATATTACAAATGGTTGACACAAATTGGCTGCCTTGGTAGACCTGGCATAGACTTTGAATTCAATAAACCATGAAAATAATGTCATTAAGTTTCCACACATCTTATTCAAAGCTAATTTAATAGGACAAAGGAGTAAGCTTCTTTTTCTTCATATATGATATTAATTCATATTGAGAAAATTGCGTAGACCTTTACAATCTTTCTGAAGCAACTTGGTTCATGGCCGACAACACATCATGACCAAGACCCATAATTCATTTGTTTCCATCATGATGCTTCAAAGAAGATTATGGAGTTTAATGTCAAAATAATTCATTTTTTTTAAATACACATGAAAACATTTTTTCAAAATAATCACCAAAAATCTTTTTATTTTTAGAATAACCACCAAAATAATATTTTTGTGTTCTGAAATTTGTATTCACTGACCGTGGTTTCTATAAATTGGACCTAATGCATAATGATTAGCTAAATAAAATCTAAACCCAAGGGTGTTCGACTTTATTTCATATCCTAGCATGTTAGCTTAGGATTTTATTTTATTGGTTGCTTTTATTATCATCTCATCTCATTCCACCATCCAAATAAAGATAGGACCATTCTAATTTTGGTATTTAGTAACCCAATTCTCGTGGGAACGATAATCTTACTTTTCACACTATATATCACATATATAGGCACACACATTTATATATATCACATAAATTTTCGCCTATCAAAGCATCTTTGAATTAGTCAACTTTGGAAAAAAGAGACATAAAATTTCTAACAAATAGACCATCTAAATTTCCTGGAAAACTCATTTCTAACTCCCATAAAGTTCAAAGTTTATGAGTTTATCAAAGATTTTATGAAATGCATATAAATGGAAAAACACATTAATAAAAGAGCGTAGAAGATGTGTTATTACAATTTTCTCAATTAATTCTATAGAATCCCATGAAATTTGAAAGTTCCATAGAAATTTAGCTTACGTTTAATTTCAATAAAATTTGAGGAAAATGTAAGAAAATGTAGGTAGAGAGAAACAAAAAAGTAAAAAATAAAAAAAGGAGAAAAATAAAATTAAAGCTAAATCCGACATTAAATTTAGTTTATTTAAACTTATTTCATTTTATTTTATATGATAAATGTAAATATTAAATAACTTAAAATTTTGAGGAAATGTTGCACACTTCTACGTCTTTTCCAAGGAACTTGGTTCCTAATAACCTAGAAGTCATCAAGATGAATTTGTGTATTAATTTCATGGACCCATGTATATTAAATTTGTTTCCATCGAAAGTTGATGTTTAAGTCAAGATTGTGAATAAAGTTTATTCGAATAAAGCTGGTGATCATTATCGATACAAGCAAAGCTAGGAAATTGCTTGAGAGGGTCATTATATGGAACTTAGTTCAAAGGGGGCAAGATTACATCAAAAGCGTTCGTATAAATTCGGTAATAGTAACTTAAGGTACAAGCATATTCCGTAACAAAAATAAATAAGAATTATTAAAATAGCTTATATAAAAGTAAATGAGTAAATTTATCTCGTAGGTCAGACTCAAGTATTACAAGGGTGAGAGGGCTTATAAGAGATCTTAAACTCGAGTTTCTATGTGTAGCAATTCATAGAAAAAGTTTTTTTTTTGTTTTTTTTTTTACAAATTCTGTCAATAAAGGAAAAAGAGGTTTTGGGCCCTTCCTGAAAAGTGGAAACTGTAGGTAATATGTTGGGTAATATGTTGCATGATAGGTGGTTTTTGAAGTTCCAACACTATATTCCTCTTATGAATGAGAAAATGTGAAGGTTAAAGTGAAGATTGTGATTTAGTGCTTTCTTGGAGTATGATTGGCGAAGAACGATTATCATTTATATTATAAAAAACAAAGAAAAAGAAGGTTGTCGCTATTATTGATCGGATTTCTACTTTTCATGTATAAATATTCCTTGCAACCAACGGAGAGAGCACAAATACAAAGAAGATATAATGTAAGATTTTACTCCATCAATAATGCCCACTCTAGCATTTTCCTTTATCTAATGCTTCTAACTTTTATTTGTATTTTATTCTATTTTTGGGTGATTTCTATAGTTTTAATAGATAACAATCAATCAAGCAAAATTGATATTGGTTTAAAGATCACAATTATCTTTCTTGATATGTAAAAGTAGGTAATATTGAACATATCTTAATCTTTTTTTATTTTTTATTTTTTGAGAAATAACATACTTTAACCTATTCAACTTATGATTGATTAAAGTAAATGTGTTATTTATGATCCAATATCTTGATATTTCCTTTGATTACTAATTGAATTTCACTTTCTTCATTAATATTTTGATTATACTATAGAAACTTAATATTAATTATTTGTTTTTATAGGTGTTTTTAGATGGAGAAAAATTTCAGCTCTTGGTTTCCTTTTGGTCATTTTATGTTTAACAACAAAAGATCTAGCTTGTCGGGGTAAAACCCTTCAAGGAGATTGCTTAACGGTTGAACGAGAAGCTCTTCTTGACTTCAAAAATGGTCTCAAAGGTTCTAACACCCGACTTTCATCTTGGACAGGAGGTAATTGTTGTCAATGGGAGGGGATTAGTTGTGAAAACAACACAAACGTTGTAATTTCAATCAATCTTCGTAACCCATATCCTCAATCTCCTTTTGAGGAAGTTTATGAGAAATGGAGGCCAATGAATTTAAGTGGGGAGATCCAACCTTCTTTACTAGAACTCAAATCCTTGATATATTTAGATTTGAGTGGCAACACGTTTGAGGGCATCGTAATTCCTGAATTTTTTGGATCTTTGAAGAATTTACATTATTTGAACTTATCAAATGGTGGATTTAGTGGTGTAGTTCCTCCAACCTTGGGAAACCTTTCTAACTTGCAATCTCTTGATCTTTCTTCTAATGAATTTACACAATCATTATTTGTGGAGGATCTTGATTGGATGACAAGTTTTGTTTCCTTAAAGATACTTAAGATGGATGAGGTGGACTTTTCAGTGGTAGGATCTCAGTGGATGGAGGTATTAAACAGGCTTCCATTGTTGACGGAGTTGCACCTACAATATTGTGGGCTCTCTGATCCAATTTCATCTCTGAGCTCTATCAATTTTACTTCACTATCTATCCTAAATGTTGGTGGTAACTATTTTCAATCGAAGTTCCCAATATGGCTCCGAAACATTAGTAGCATTACATTCATCGATTTAAGTTGTAACGATTTATATGGGCAAATTTCACTCTACGAGAACTACCCAACTCGCATCACTTGCATTTATCTAACACACCACGTGTAGTTGCCTCAACTACTATGGAAGTCGGAAGAAGATAGAATTTTTGGATTTGAGATACAATAACTTTCTTGGTATATTTCTTGCTTACTTGTTATTCCTTGTCGATGATGATAGATCAAAACAATGTAGGGTTATTTCTTTATAACCCTTTTTTTTCAAAAACGTTTTTATTAAATTATTCCGACATTCCAATAATTTATTACTTATATCATTGAACCATCAAAGGAACATTTTGTGGCTTCTCACATTCATATGCTCTCTTGGCTTTTGATGGATTTGAAAGCTTACACCGCAAAATCTAGGTTTTGTTGTAAATATTTTTAAAAATTATTTTTAAAGTTTTCCATAATAGTTTTACAGTATTATATAATTTGTTCCATGTATATTTTTAAAAATAAAATTCCCAGTTTCTTTTTCTAATAATTATTTTTACAAATATTATATTATTTTTTGAAACAAAATTTGTTTTGGAAACTTTAATTTTTAAAAACCATATTATCATGTTATTCCACATAAATGTGCTTGTTCTTAAACAATATTTTAAATTATCTTTTCTCCACTCATTTGGTTTATTGCACTAATCATTGGTTTAGAAGCTAAAAATTTCTTACTTTTTCTTAAAATTTATTTGTCGAACACTTTCCCATTTTTCATAAAATAATTATTTAATTTTGTTGATGATGATCAGAGTACAATTCCAAATTCTCCATTGAAATTTTTGCAACTTGTACATTTGATGTGCGAGCAATGGCTTGACTAAAGCCCAATTTCCAATTTCTCTCAAAGAGATAAAAACTCAGCTCAAGGTGCTACTCAAAGCTGAGGGAATTGCACTTGTCTTATAATAAACTCACGGGCAGATTGCCCGAATGGTTGAGTTAGCTGGAAAAACTTACTTTTCTCGATCTAGAAGACAACAAGTTTCAAGGCACTATCCCTGCTTCTTTCGACATTCCGAAACTTGGAGCGTATGTGGCTTGCACAGAATGAGCTGAATGGGAGTCTCCCAGTTAGTTTTGGACAACTTTCTGAATTGGTTGAGTCGATGTTTTTGGAATCACTAATCGAATTCCTTTTCAACAACATTTTTCAAAGTTAAAGTAAGTTGAGTATTGCATATGGAAGGAAATTGTGTCTTGTTTCAATGTGTTAGTTCCTCCTGGATCCCCCATTCCAACTTCAGATTCTGAATATGTCATGCAATTTAGGTCCTTCATTTCCATCTTGGCTCACAAGTTTCAAAGAACCATTTCTGATTCCTAACTGTCAGCTCAGTGAAGTATCCTCAGTTCCATGCCCAATTGGTTGTGGAATATATCTATTGGGTTAGAGAGTTTAATTCTTTCGTCCAATCAGTTACAAGGTCCTCTTTGGTTACCCAAACAGTTAAATATGACCTCTTTGGTATCTATTGACTTTAGCTCCAACCTCTTTAAAGGTCCAAGCCCGTCCCAAACAGAATCGCCGCTACTCCGATCTATCAAACAATACATTATCTGGCTCTATCCCACCCAACATAGGTGAATCCAACCTAGATTTGAAATTCCTTTATCTTTCAAACAATCAAATAACAGGAAACATCCCTAAGTCTATAGGATATATGAGCAATCTTAAAATGATTGATCTTTCAAGTAATAGTTTGACAGGAAGCATTCCTTCTTCCATAAGCAATTGCTCTAGCCTATTCACTTTAAACCTTGGACAGAACAATTTATCCGGGGCTATTCCAAATTCTTTTGCTCAATTGAATTGGCTTCACGTGCTTCACCTAAACAAGAACATGCTTTGTGGAACTTTTATCTTTTCCAAACTCATGAAATTTGATCTCATGATAACAAGCTCCTCGTGATATTCCATCATGATGAACTGACTTTCATCCTTGTTGAGGTCGAATGCATTTTCTCTCGAGCCGGAGGGCTTTTTTTTTTTTGGGTTGTCAAACTTTAACTTCATTGCAAATCTTAGATCTCGCTGAAAACAATTTGAGTGGTAGCATTCCCTCCACTTTGGGTGATCTTATGGCAATGTCTGATAAGCATATTATAAGACACAAACATAAGCATCCATCTGTGTATGTACACGATGAAGAAGAGTACTTCGATCTGGACAAATTGATCGTGAAAGCAAAAGGCCAAGATTCACTACAGAAGTTTTCATCTCGTTGTCGCATAGATTTATCCAAATAACTTCTACTGAGAGTTTCCCAAAGAAATAACAAAATTACATGGTTTGATATTTCTCAACTTGTCAAGAAACCACATTAATGGCTCGATTCCATAAGACATCTCGATGTTACAGGAATTGCAGTCTCTTGATCTATCATGCAACAATATCTACGGTATCATTCCTTCGAGCATGTCTTCATTAACATTTTTGAGCTATTTGGATCTATCAAACAACAACTTCTCTGGCAAGATCCCCTTCACAGGACAAATGACAACTTTTAATGCATCCGCATTTGGTGGAAACCCTCGACTTTGTGGACGTCCACTTGTTGCTCATTGCCAAGGTGATGATTTAGATCAAGGGAAAGGACAAGGGCAGAGCAACGTTGAGGATGAAAATGATGATGGATTCATTGATAAGTGGTTCTCTTTGAGCATCGGATTACAGTGGGCATTTTAGGTCCATTTTTTGTTTTAGTAATCAAGAAGCCTTGGTGTGTGGCATATTTCAATTTAGATAAAATTGTTGGATAAAATCATTGTATTATGGTTGAAAAGCATGAAGAAGACAGTCAGAAAACCATAAGTTTAGCGGTTATGGTTTTGTTTGTAATTTATATATTTAAATGAAATCGATCATATTTAAAAAGAACTAGTAGTTAAAAATTTAGAAGAATATGAACTGTGAATCTTATTCAAAGACAAGTAATTCGTTTTATGGTTATTGAAAAGTGCCTAAATATAGTTGCAAACCCAATTGGTGCCTAAAGCGAGCAAAGATGACCAATTTGACCAGCTAGTTACACTTTTAAAACAATGTGAATACAATTTGTTTCTTGGCAGCTTGTGAAATTCAAAATAAAATAAAGTCCTTTTAGAAATTGAGAGGAAAGTGCTTGTCGTAAGGAATTTTCTATAGCTTGTCAATTTCCCAGGAAAAGTGAAGTCCACGAAACTCATCTAAGAAAATTTTATATGTGACATAGGAAGCATCTTTGAATCAGTCAACTTTGGAAAAAAGAGACATAAATTTTCTAACAAATGGACCATCTAAATTTCCTGGAAAACTCATCTAAGTTTCAGAGTTTATCAAAGATATTATGAAATGCATATAAATGGAAATAAAAACACATTAATAAAAGGGCATAGAAGATATGTTATTACAATTCTCCTAATAATTATATAATCCTGAAGGAATGAAAGTTCCATAGAAATTTAACTTAGGTTTAATTCCAAAACTTGTCACGTTTGGAAATCCTTGATCTCAGAAAACAAATTGTCAGGTGATTTTACCAGCATGGATCCCAAACTGCTTTTTCTGTATCTAAGAATTTTTAAGTTTGTGGTCGAATGTACTTCTGAGGGCTTCTTTGCATTGTCAATTTAACTTCATTGCACACTGGAGGCGGCAATGAATGGTGGGAACTCTAAATCGAAGGTAAGCAAATGGTGTCATGAACGAATAGAGATACTGTCCTGACATTTGGGCTGGGTTTGGGCCTCGATTTTATGCATTAGTTGGGCTAACTGGAATTTGGCCCAATGATGGGTTGGGTGGCCCAAAAGTCTGACCCAAAAGTCTCATATGAACCCAAGATGAAATTTGAAGGGGAGATATTGGCCCACATGTTAGGGGAGATTTGGGTTGGGTGGGGACTGATTAAGAAATCCTAAACTCAAACTTAATTCTCTTTTGATAGATTATTAGATTTTGATAAAAATCATATCGATCTATATAACCTAGTCAAAAAATAGGTAGTTTTTGGCTTAGTCTAGATAACATGAATCTAATTTAAATTAACAATTTAATAATCTTTTTTTTTTGAAATCATTTAATAACCATATTGATTAACCTAATTATACCTTTAAATTTTTTATCTATAAATAGAAAAATATTGCGGATAATGACATTTCTAATAATTGCTATTGAATCTAATATTATAATGAAATCAATGACACTTTTTAAAAACGTCAATAAATTAAGTGTCATTATTTTTTTAATTTTTATAGTAGTGATTGTGGATTTTTGAGGGATATTCACACATGCAATAGTGAGACTTACCATTAATAGTAATTCGAATGTTAATTGGGGATAAATTGGACCTAATGCATAATGATTAGCTAAATAAAATCTATACCCTAGGTTTTTCCACTTTATTTCATATCCTTGCATGTTAGCTTAGGATTTTATTTTATTAGTTGTTTTTATTCTCATCTCACCTCATTCCGCCATCCAAATAAAGATAAGACCATTCTAATTTTTGTATTTAGTAACCCAATTCCCGTGAAAACGATAGTCTTACTTTTCACACTATATTATTTGAGGTGGCATGTCCACTTACGCATATAGACACACACATTTTCGCCTACCCAAGCATCTTTGAATTAGTCAACTTTGGAAACAAGAGACATAAAATTTCTAACAAATAGACCATCTAAATTTCCTGGAAAACTCATTTCTTACTCCCATAAAGTTCAAAGTTTATGAGTTTATCAAAGATTTTATGAAATGCATAGAAATGGAAATAAAAACACATTAATAAAAGGGCATAGAAGATGTGTTATTACAATTTTCTCAATTAATTCTGTTTAATCCCATGAAATTTGAAAGTTCCATAGAAATTTAGCTTACGTTTAATTTCAATAAAATTTGCAGAAAAATGTAAAGGAAAAAAAATAGAGAGAGAAAATGGAAGAAAAATGAAAAATGGAGAAAAATAAAATAAAAGTTAAATCTGACATTATATTTATTACTTTAAACTTATTTCATTTATTTTATATGATAAATGTAAATATTAAATAACTTAAAATTTTGAGGAAATGTTGCAAACTTCTACGTCTTTTCCAAGCAACTTGGTTCCTAATGACCTAGAAGCCATCAAGATGAATTTGTGTATTAATTTATGGACTCCATGTAAGGCTAAATTTTGTTTCGATCAAAAGTTAATGTTTAAGTCAAGATTGTGAATAAAGTTTATTCGAATAAAGCTGGTGATCATTATCGATACAAGCAAAGCCAGGAAATTGCTTGAGAGGGTCATACATGGAACTTAGTTCAAAGGGGGCAAGATTACATCAAAAGTGTTTGTATAAAATCGGTAATAGTAACTTAAGGTACAAGCATATTCCGTAACAAAAATAAAATAAGAATTATTAAAATAGCTTATATAAAAGTAAATGAGTAAATTTATCCCGTAGGTCAGACTCAAGTATTACAAGGGTGAGAGGGATTACGGGAGATCTCAAACTCGGGTTTCTATGTATAGCAATTCATAGAAAAAGTTTTTATTTTTTTTACAAATTCTGTCAATAAGGAAAAAGAGGTTTTGGGCCCTTTTTGAAAAGTGGAAACTGTAGGTAATATGTTGGAGCAAGGATAAATCCTTCAATGATCCTAAGGGATCTCAAATTAATTGATTATTAAAGAGCAATTTCAAGACCAAACCAACTAAGTTACCCCCAAATTATCGATAAGAAAATAATCCCTCACTAATACTTGAGAGTTTGACACTAATTAAGTTTGATTATGACTAAACATTTAGACGTTGTTTTTCCCTTCTTTTTTTTTCTATGAACTTTCTCCTTTTTAATTTACTCTGTGATATGACTAGGATCGTTGATGCCAACAAGAGGATACGTGACCTAATTCATTGGGAAAATATGACTAGCTTGATATATTCCCAATCATAGATCAAAGTTATTAACAACTTTTAACACAAAATCAATACTCTCTAAATATTGAAAAATAACACAATGAAGTTGTTTGGTGAAATTATGACTACTTGATAACCTTAAATCATAACTCACCATAGGTTAAATTTGGTGTGTAACCTTAGAGATCGTGTACACACTATAAAAAACTCCTCTTGATAACCAAAACTAATCATCTCTCCAATAAGGAGGCAATGCACTATAACCTCAACTGGGTTGCCTAAAGTTGAGAATTAGATATGAACAAGTCATCTAATGCACATAAGAAATGGTAAATACAAAATGAATTAAAACTTCATTAAATAAATAAAACTAATATGATAAATACAAAAATTTTGTATATCATGGTTGGTTTGCTAAAATTTATTTGTTGACATGATCTTGATTTTTAGGTTATGTTTTGTTCCATTTTTTGAAAATACATGGTAACAAAAAAAAATATTATCAAGATCAATTCTGCATTTTCGTCGTGTTAAAAATAAAAATAAAAACTGAGAAATGGAAATGTGTTTTCCTTTGCTTTTCAAAAAAAAAAAAAAACAATTTCGTAAAAACTTTAAACAAAACAGGACCTTAGCCATATACTTTTTAAGATCGGCAATTATAAATGGCCCAAACATGGAGTCAAAGTCACGTGAATGCACAAATTTCTTGATAAATTAAAGTAACAAGATATGACAGAAGATATATACAAATGGTTGACAAAAATTGGTTGCCTTGGTAGATCTGGCATAGACTTTGAATTCAATAAACCATGAAAATAATGTCATTAAGTTTCCACACATCTTATTCAAAGTTAATTTAATAGGACAATGGAGTGTTTTTTTCTTCATATGCGATATTAATTCATATTGAGAAAATTGCGTAGACCTTTACCATCTCCTAAAGCAACTTGGTTCATGGCCAACAACGCATCACACTCCAAGACCCCATAATTCATTTGTTTCATCATGATGCTTCAAAGAAAGATTATGGAGTTTAATGTCAAAATAATTCATTTTTCAGTTTAACATGAAAACTTTTTTTTCAAATAATCACCAAAATCTTTTTTATTTTCAAAATAATCAACAAAATAATCTTTTTCACGAAATCAGATTCACCGATCATGCATTGTAATTAATCTTAAAACCTTAATTAACAAATACGGTTTTGAAAATTAACTTTTAAACCATAGTCCATAAATACGGTTTTAAAATTAACCTTTAAATTGCAATTGGTGTGAGGCTTATTTCAGGTTGGTAGGTAAAATTGTTGATAAAATATTATAGTTGAGAAGGAGAAGAAGCGAAATTGGCTGAAATCATAGGTGATGGTGGTGATTTTGTTTGTAATTCTATCTCTATATGCTCATTTGTAGTATGGTTGCAAGCTTTGAAATGAAATTAATAATATTTATCAAGAACTAGTTGTTGAAACTTTAGAAAAACATGAACCTTTAGAAATTATATCTAAAGCGAACACAGAAGACCAATTTGTTTGTTGGCAGCTTGTGAATTCAAAATAAAATAAAATTAAGGATCAAGAAAATTCATTTCTTTCTTAATTTAGAATTTGTCACAATAGTAGTTAAAATTTATGGTAAATTCATTATTTATTCATGATAGCCAAACATAGCCTCTTACGGTTGTAAATACCTAAACAACACTTCGAATAATGAAAATCATCTTCAATTTAGTTCATCTTGTGTTTCTGTTAAACATTTATCTGCAAAAGCTTAACAGCTTTCAATTCAAAATTTATTGCATTAGTTTCCTAAAACAAAGGTCAAGTAAAAATTATAAAATTAGATTATTTAATTATGTAAAAATTTAGATTTAATTATTAAAGTTTAATATTGAAAATAAAAAGGAGCAAAAAGTGACTTTTTTCATTACAAAATTATAAAAGAAAAATGTTGAAATCAATGTCACAATAATGAAATACAAAAAAACAAAGAAAAAACATTAGATTTACTTGGAAACCCTTGCGGTGAATCTGAAAATAATTACAGAGTACATCATAATAGATAAACCCTAGTATATTGATATGACTGAAAAAGTCCATACCCTCTACTACCACACATATCATTATTTTTTTTTCAACTTTTTCTTTTTATAAAAGTCCCACTGCGGACATCCGGATCAGACATAAGCCTAAAACCAAATTTAGGTCACAAATCAACAAAAAAAATTAAATCCTTTGTTGAAACAAATTTGTCTTAAGAAAATATATCATGTTAAAAAAAATTTACTTAACTAAATTAATCAGTTTAATCCCATAAGAATGCAAAGTTTATGAGTTTATCAAAGATTTTATGAAATGCATAGAAATGGAAATAAAAACACATGCAATAATAAAAAGGCATAGAAGGTGTGTTATTACATTTCCTCATTCACTATGTATAATCCCATGAAATTGAAAGTTCCATAGAAATTTAGCTATTTATATATTCCAATAAAACTGAAGGAAATGGAAGAAAATAAAATAAAAAGGAAAAAATAGAAGAAAAGAAAATGAAAATAGATAATTGACATATTGTATGATATTTTAAACTTTTTATTTATTTGTTTTATTCATAAATATAACATTAAATAACTTCAATTTTGAAGAAATACAGGCTTCTACCGTTCTTTCCATAATCTTGGTTCCTAATGACTCAGAAGTCGCTGAGATATTTGTGTATTAATTTCATGGACCCATTTATATTAAATTTGTTTCCATCAAAAGTTGATGTTTAATTCTAAAATTTTGACTTGACACGGTGATTAGCATAGACCAAAAAATTATTGCAGTTTTTGAAAATTGTATATACGATATAAGTCTAATATATCCACATGACATGACATGACCCATGATAATAGATTTTTTTTTTCTTTACACAAATTATAGACATAATAGCTTTAAGTCTTTTTTCTTACACTAAGGACGAAGTATCAAGGAAAAGAAGATAGAAAGAAAAAATAAATAAATAAATAAAAATAATTTAGAAAAATAAAAAATAGTTTTAAACTTATAATTAATTTTTATATGTTTTATTATTCATTTATTTGTTTACTTTTCTATTATATAGAAGCCCAAAAATTTAAAAATATATAAAATTTTAAAGAATTTTGATTATACTATTGATTTTTATAAC
Source organism: Tetrastigma voinierianum (assembly GCA_016808115.1). Classification (NCBI taxonomy): domain Eukaryota; kingdom Viridiplantae; phylum Streptophyta; class Magnoliopsida; order Vitales; family Vitaceae; genus Tetrastigma; species Tetrastigma voinierianum. Next base: position 143,994 of record JAEQBH010007158.1, on the reverse strand, counting down.
ATATTTTTCATGAGGAAATCAAACGCGAGAAAATAATTTTCTTTAATATTTTTTTTTCTATTCTTTGGCATTTTATGGGTTTCAAATAGAGCCTTAGTATATAATTTTGAAAAACATAGGATCAGTTTGGTTACTGTTTTTGAAAAATGTTTTTGAGAATAGTTTTGAAAGCCGAGTAAGAATACTCGTTTTAGTGCCACAAGCGCAAGAACATTTGATTCTTGTTTTTGAAAAGCTATTTTTGGTTTAAGCAAAGAAAACAAAGAAAACGTGTTTCAACTTCTGTCTTTTGTTACGAAAACGATGAGCATCAGAATCTTAAATAGAGTTTAAAGCAGCGAAATAGTAATTTTTAATTGTTTTTTAAGCGATATAAATGATTTTAAAGCGTAGGCAAAATAAGTCTTTATTCTTTCTTTGACTTTTAGTGTTTTTTTTTTTTTTTATTTATGTTTTTTATAACCAAAAAAAATTGGAAATAAAATATATTCTCTCTAATTTTCTTATTCTCATTTTTTTAAAAATAAAAAATAATTTTAAAAAATATGAAACAAACAAACCCACATAACAATGTCATTTTTCTTGATATATGATAGCGATATAGGGCTCTTTGTGTGGAAATAGTGCAGACCTTTACCGTTCTTTCCGGGCAAGTTGATTCTGACCTACAGCTCATCAAGACCACGACTGTGTAATTCATTTGGTTCCATCAATTATATTGATGTTTCCGAATAAGGCACATTTTAATAACTTTATAAAAAAAAAATTCAAATTATTATGATAAATAATTTATTTTCACACTTATTTAAATATATATATATATATATATATATATATATATATATATATATATATATATAACATACTCTCTCAAAGGTATTTTAATAACTTTATAAAAAAAAAAATTCCAAATTATTATGATAAATAATTTATTTTTCTACACTTATTTAAATATATATATATATATATATATATATATACTATGATTTTATAACTTATGTTAAATTTTATATATTATATATAAAAAGTATATTTTTATTTAAATTTTGAGAACTGTAATAAAATTTTAAACTATCTATTCTTACTTGATTTATGGTAAAATCTTCAACATTTAAAAAAACAGAGGGGATAAAGGAGAGGTTTTCGAGTCTATTATAATTATAACTAAATTATTGATTTAACAAAAAACTAAAAATTTAAAATACATGTGAAAAGATCAATTTTCATGTTTTCGAAAAAATGAAAGAAGTTAATTTTAATGATCGAAAAATTCGGTAGATAAATATAAAAAAGTGAAAGTGTCTATAGTCGCACACACGTTTTCGATAATATAGGATAAACCAATTTTAATATTTAAAATACATGGGATAAGCATTAATAAGTGAGAAAGTACAAATGTCAAAGTCAAAAAGTATGAAAGTACTTAGGGGAGAATGCATTTTCCTTTTTATTTTTACACAAATTTTAGAGACAATGGCTTAAGTCTTGTTCCTTAGAAAATCACTTTGAAAGACATAGTTAACAATGTGATTTTTCTTGATATGATAGCAATATAGGGCTCTTTGTGTGGAATTAGTTAAAGACCTCTTTATCGTCATTTTGGGGCAACATTCGTTTTGGGTCAAGTCGTTTTTTTTTGGGCCAACATTTTTTTTTTTTTTTTTGAGGATAATCCCATAATTCATTTACTTCCATCAATAATTGATGTTTCAGATAATACTACATGAATTTGACTTGACATGGTGACAAGCATATACAATAAATTTAAGAATTTTTTAATTCGTAGAGTGAGCTCAGTAATAGTAACAGGTAATAAGCTGTAGCAGAATTGAGTTTTTCAAAGAAAAAATTTGGGGTTTCTTTTTCTTTTATTTTAAATTGTAGTTAAGAGAAATATTTAGGAGCCTTTTGATGTCTCCTTGAAGTCCGACTTTCGACGTACTTTATTATTTTAAAATAATTCAAAAAGGGATGCATTGATTGATGGATAATTATGGGACTGATTTATTTGATTTGATGGGATGTTTATCGTCCTTAAAATTACTAGTTGTACTTCAGCTGCTATCGGTATTTTTTGTTTTATTCTTTGTGTTTTTCGAAAAAAAAAAAAAAAAAACTGGAACTAAATCATGTTTTTTTAATGTTTTTCTTATTAAAAATAGTTTTTAAAAACATTAAACAAACAGCCCTTGTTACTGTTTTTGAAGCAACTTGGTTCATGGCCCGACAACCCTTCAAAACCAAGACTCATAATTCATTTGTTTTCATCAATAATCGATGTTTCAGGAAAGATTGTGGAGTTTAATATCGGAATAATTCTTTTATTTTTAAATACACATGTAGATTTTTTTTCAAAATAATCATTGTACTAATTATTTTGTTTTAAATGTCCTTAAAACACTTTTGCTTTTATGTTTTCAAAGGCGGCGTACGAATCTGCGATTTAAAAAAATCATATTCAGCTTCATCTGATTTGCATTAATCTTTTAAATTGTAATTGATAAATATGAAACTTTGAGTTAATTTTAAAATTATAATCGTGAATACAATTTCAAAATATAAAAGGTTTGATGATTATTTTTAAAAACATTTTTTTAAAATTTTATATTAAACTCAAGATTGTGAGTCAAGTCCTTTTGTGTTTGGTTAAAAATTAACATTATTTTGACTTGAGATGTCAACAAGTGCTGAAAAAAATTTAAGAATTTTCCACACAGCAGAGTGAGCTCGGTAACAATTATAAGCAAACTGCAGCAGAATTTAGTTTTCCAAAGAAATAAAATGTTCTTTCTTTTTCTTTTTCATTTGTTAATTAATATACAATTAATTCAAAATAGCAATTAATACAAAAGAACATTACTGATCGGTAATAAATTTCAAATAAAGGTAATTTGTACTAAAGTGATGTTTATCATAATCATTCTCAACTTGAACTAAAGTGACGTATTGTAGTTTAGAACAGGATTACATTATTAATAAGATTTAATTACAAATTATATTTTCAAGAACCGCATTAAAAATATCAATTAATTTTTAGTCAAATATAAATAAGATCAATAACTATTATGGAGTTGCCTAACAATTTAGATAAAATGTGGAAGCATTAAAGATCATTAATGTGAACTATCTTATAAATTAAGGTATTATATGTTATTTAAGTAGAGATAAAGAGATGGATTGAGTATTATTGAAAGGTAATTAATTGTAATAGTTACTAGCAAATCATCATTAAATGGACAAGGTATTCTAAGGTTCAAACGCTATATAGGTGGTTTTTCAGGGTTTTCAACGCTATATTCCTTGTATGAATAAGAAAATGTGAAGGTTAAAGTGAAGATTGTGATTTTAATTGCTTTCTTGGAATATGATTGGCGGCCACGAAACGATTATCATTATTATAAAAGAAAAAAACAAAGAAAAGAAAGGTTATGTCATTACATTATTGATGGGATTTCTACTTTTCAAGTATAAAGAGCACCTTCACAAGAAGATATAATAGGTAGATCTTACTCCATCAATAATGCCCCAATTTCCCCTAGCATTTTCCTTTATCTAATGCTTCTAACTTTTATTTGTATTTTATTCTATTTTGGGTGATTTCACCATTTAAATCGATAACAATCAATCCAAGCAAAATTGATATTGGTTTAAAAAGATCACAATTATCTTTGCGATATGTAAAAGTAAGGTAATATTGAACATATCTTTAATCTTTTTATTTTTTATTTTGAAAATAACATATCTTTAAAATCTTATTGAACTTATGATTGATTAAAGTAAATGTGTTATTTATGACCCAATATCTTGATATTTTGATTATTTATCTGATTTCATCAATATTTTGACTCTTCTATAGAAACTTAATATTAATTGTTTGTTTTTTATAGGTGTTTTCAAATGGAGAAAATTTTAGCTCTTGGTTCCCTTTTGGTCATTTTATGTTTAACAACAAAAGATCTAGCTTGTCAGGGTCAAACCCTCCAGGGAGATTGCTTAACGGTTGAACGAGAAGCTCTTCTTGACTTCAGAAATGGTCTCAAAGGTTCCTAGCACTAGAGCTTTCATCTTGGACGAGAGGGAGGTAATTGTTGTCTGTCAGGAGGGATTAGTTGTGAAAACAACACAAACATTGTAATTTCAATCAATCTTCATAACCCATATCCTCAATCTCCTTTTGAGGAAATTTATGAGAAATGGAGGTTAATGAATTTAAGTGGGGAGATCCGACCTTCTTTACTAGAACTCAAATCCTTGAGATATTTGGGTGACGACATGCTCGTTGAGGACATCCCCCAATTTCACGAATTTTTGGCTCTTTGAAGAATTTACAATATTTGAATTTATCAAATGGTGGATTCAATGGTGTAGTTCCTCCAACCTTGGGAAACCTTTCTAACTTGCAATTTCTTGATCTTTCTTCTAATGAATTTAAACAATCATTATTTGTGAGATGCGATTGCGTGACTAGTTTTGTTTTCCTTAAAAGATACTCAAGATGGATGAGGTGGACTTTTCGATGGTAGGATCGGTGGATGGAGGCATTAAGCGAGGCTTCCATTTTTGATTGAGTTCTCTACAACATTGCAGGTTCTACGGTCAATTTCATCTCAGAATACATCAATTTTACTTCACTATCTATCCTAAATGTTGGTGGTAACTATTTGCAATCGAAGTTCCCAATATGGCTTCATAACATTAGTAGCATTACATTCATCGATTTAAGTTCTAACGATTTATATGGGCAAATTTTGTGAGACCCCGGAAAATCCAGATTCCCTAAAGGAGGGTAAAATGGTAATTTGGTCGAAATACAAGAATTTTATGTCTCGGATGGCTTGGGAACATGTTGGAATCGATGCAGCGAAATCTAACTACGTCCAATTTTAAGTTGGATTGAGATGGTCGGGATTTCACGTTTTTCGAGGCGTGAGGTGTCGGATGACAAATGGCAAGGTTATGGGATGCCACATGCCACACCAAGAGAGTGACACTTGGCATAAAGGAATGGCTCACATTGAGCCACATGGGGGAAATGATTCCATGGCTCACATTGAGCCATGTAAATGATGATGTCATAAAAGAGGAATTATAAAATAAAGGAAAATGATGGAAAAAGGAAGGCCACACAATTGGTTTGAGGAAGGTGAGGAGGAAATTTCCTCATTTTGTCTCATACGTATAATGATTCAAAAAGGAGGAGAGAAAGTCAAAGAGAAAGGAGATAATGGGGAGAAATGAAGAGAAAAAGAAAGAGAAATGAGAAAAGAAAGAAAAGCAAATGGGAAATGAAATAAGAGAAGGAATAAAACAAAAGCAAAAGGGAAACGTAGGGAGGAAGAAAAAAAAGATGCAGGAGGTCTTGGATCTCATTTTCTAGAGAGAGAGTCTCTTCCTTCTCTCTAGGATTGTAGGCGATCCGACCGTCGGATTCCTTCGAGACAAGAAGGGAGTTTGTTCTACACTGAAAGGACAACGCGTGGACTCCGTTTAGGGAGTTTTGACAGAACTCGGGAAAGATAGGGGTTTTCTCCTGCTTGCTTTGCCTGGCTTAGAGGCTTTGCTGTGGATAAGGGATTTGTTGGCGCGGATGGTAGGTGGGTTTCCGATTAGCTTTGGACGGTTAAAATCCACCAGAGTGTTGTGGACAGTCCACGGACTGTTTGTGTGATTTGCTTGATTTGTGTTATTGCCATGAGAAAAATAACATGTTTGTGTGAAATTAATAGGTTGTTCAAGGCAGACAGCGGTTGTCACCTTAAGCCCACGTATGAGAATAAGTTTATGTTATTATTATAAATTGAACCAACATGATGTATGAGATTTAGTTATGTTAATATAGCCATGAGTGATATATTAGCATGTATTGTTGAATGTTAGTGTGCCATTGCGTTATCTTGGGTGGGGGAGTAACAGTAAGGGAAATTCCACTCTTTTTGGGCTTTGCTCACCCCATCGTAAGAATATATTTTTCAATTACCCGAAGGCGTACTTGAGGATGGGGCCTTTGGGACCTTAGAAACGAAATAGCCGGCGCGCTATCTTGTATTTTGTATTTTTGTAAAATTTTGGACTAGAGACCGATTTTGTATAGATTGTAATAAATACAATTATAAGTAATCCTTATTTTGTATAAAATTTATACTTGGGTTGTATGGATGTCTGCGGGCCCCCTCTTGGGTCATTTACACATGTACGATAACATCACGAAGCGTGAGACACGTAGATTTAAGGTGACAGGTAGTCAGCAGGACACCGGGTTTTGGGGCGTCGCAAATTTCACCTGGCCTTGGGGAACTACCCAACTTGCAGCACTTAGATTTATCTTGGAACATAAATCTCACAGGTAGTTGCTCTCAACTACTAAGTAGAAGCTGGAAGAAGATAGAATTTTTGGATTTGTCATTCAATAACTTTCTTGGTATGTTTCTTGCTTACTTGTTATTCCTTGTTGATGATGATACATCAAAAAAATGTAGAGGTACATCAGTATAAACCTTATTTTTCAAAAACGTTTTTATTAAATTATTCTGACTTTCCAATAATTTATTACTTATATCATTGAACCATCAAAGGAACATTTTAGGCTTTTTGACTCGTATACTCTTCCTTGGCTTTTGATGGTTTGGCTTACCTTTGCAAGTCTAGGTTTTGGTTGTAAACGGTTTTAAAATTACCATTTTTAAAGTTTTCCATAATAGTTTTACATATATTATAATATAATTTGTTCCATGTGTGTATATTTTAAAAAAATAAAGTCGAGTTTTCTAATAATTATTTTTACAAATATTATATTATTTTTTGAAACAAAATTTGTTTTGGAAACTTTAATTTTTTAAAAACATATTATCATGTTATTCCACATAAATGCGCTTGTTCTTAAACAATATTTTAAATTATATTTTCTCCACTCATTTGGTTTATTGTACTAATCCATTGGTTTAGAAGGCAAAATTTTTACTTTTCTGAAATTTCTTTGTTGGCCACTTTCCACGGCTATAAATTAATTATTTAATATTGTTGATGATGGCTTTGTGGGGTACAACCAACCTCCGCCGGGGAGAATTTTTGCAACTTAAAACATTTGGATGTGAGTAGCAATGGCTTGACGGGAAGTCTACCTGAATTTCTTAAAGGTGTTTTACCAGAGCTGAGGGAATTGCACTTGTCTTGGAATAAACTCACGGGCAGATTGCCCGAATGGTTGGGTCAGTTGGAAAAACTTACTATTCTCGATCTATACGACAACAAGTTTCAAGGCCCTATCCCTGCTTCTTTCGGGACATTCCGATACTTGAAGTATATGTCGCTTAGAGGGAATGAGCTAAATAGGAGTCTCCCAGTTAGTTTTGGACAACTTTCTAAATTGGTTGAGTTGGATGTTTCTTGGAATCGCTTGACTGGAATTCTTTCTTAACAACATTTTTCAAAGTTAAGTAAGTTGGAGTATTCTATGTATGGAAGAAATTAGTCTTGTTTGAATGTTAGTTCCTCTGGATAAGCTCCATTCCAACTTCGTGATCTGATTATGGCTTCATGCAATTTAGGTCCTTCATTTCCATCTTGGCTCAAGTTTCAAAAGAACCTCTTTGATCTCGATATACGATACTAGCATCTCAGGTTCCATACCCAATTGGTTTTGGAATATATCTTCTAGGTTAGAGTATTTAAATCTTTCGTCCAATCAGTTACAAGGTCCTCTTTGGTTACCCAAACAGTTGAATATGACCTCTTTGGTATCTATTGATTTTAGCTCCAACCTCTTTAAAGGTCCAGTTCCGCTCCCAAACACTAATTGTCTCTTACTCGATCTATCGAACAATACATTATCTGGCTCTATCCCTCCCAACATAGGTGAATCCAACCTAGATTTGGAATTCCTTTATCTTTCAGACAATCAAATAACAGGAAACATCCCCAAGTCTATAGGATATATGAGCAATCTTAAAATGATTGATCTTTCAAGGAATAGTTTGACAGGAAGCATTCCTTATTCCATAAGAAATTGCTCTGGCCTATTCACTCTAAACCTTGGATAGAACAATTTATCCGGGGCTATTCCAAATTCTTTTGGTTGGTTAAAGTGGCTTCACTCCCTTTACTTAAACAAGAACAAGCTTTCAGAGACTTTCCTTTATCTTTCCAAAACACAGCCAGTTTGGTGATCCTTGATCCTCGATTTATGAGCTCTCGGGTGATATTCAACATGGATTGGGCGCTTTCTCATCCGCTACGATTCTTAAGTTGAGGGTCAAATGCATTTTGGAGGAGCTTCTTTTGGAGTTGTCAAATTGCTTTATTACCCGCACATTTAGATCTTGCTGAGAACAACTTGAGTGGTAGCATTCCATCCACTTTGGGTGATCTTATAGCAATGTCTCAAAAGAGAAAACTAAGCCACTCAACAGCCCTGTACATAATAGGCTACATGAGAATTCCAACCACCAAAGCATTACACGAAGACAAGTTGATCGTGAAAGCCAAAAAACAAGATCTAGAATACACCAAGTCTCTTCCTCTCGTTGTCAGCATAGATCTATCCGGTGACAACCCAGTAGTCGATTTCGAACAAAATAACAAAATTAGAGGGTTTGATGTTTCTCAACTTGTCAAGAAACCACATTAATGGCTCAATTCCGCAAGACATCTCGATGTTACATGAATTGGAATCTCTTGATCTATCATGCAACAATCTCTATGGTACCATTCCTTCGAGTATGCCTTCATTAACATTTTTGAGTTATTTGGATCTATCAAGCAACAACTTCTCGGCAAGATTCCTTTGCAAGGACAAATGACAACACCAGCCAAACTCTATGTTTGCTGGAAACCCTCTTCTTTATGAAGCGAACCGCCACATTTGTAATGCCAAGGTGTTGATTTAGATCAAGGGAATGGGCAAGGGCAAAGCAATGTCAAGGATGAAAATGATGATGGATTCATTGATCAGTGGTTCTATTTGAGCATCGGGTTAGGCTTTGCAGTGGGCATTTTAGGTCCATTTTTTGTTTTAGTAATCAAAGGAAACAACTGGTGTGTGGCATATTTCAATTTGTTATCCATGTGGAAGAAGCAGGTCGTGGTAGGTGACGAGAATGAAGAAGCACAATTGGTAGAAATCATAAGTGGTGGTGATGGTGATGATTTTGTTTGTAATTCTATGTATATGTTCAATTGTAGCATGGTTGCAAGCTTTAGAAATGAAATTAATCATATTTATAAAGAAATAGTAGTTGAAAATTTAGAAGAACATGAAACTTGAATCTTATTCAAGGAACAAGTACTGCATTCCTGCTTAATAAAAGAGACACCAGAGACAAGTTGCAAACCCTATAACCATTTTGTACGAGTAGCATGTTCTGCCATATTTTAGACTTTATAGTTGTTTGTGTAAATTAAATTTTATTGAGACGTCATTAATTACCTTTGATACTTGTATCATAATGTAGACACATAATTGATTATTTTTGAAAAAATTTGTGATTAAATTCAACCTATGAATATTTTTTTAAGATTTATTTTGGTGAGCTACCTGATCTGCCTTGTTTTGGACCTATATGAATATTGTTGTAAATTGGTTTAATTGTAACTTTGTTACTTTGTTTTGAGACTAGTTATGTAATATAGAAACATAAAAATGGTTCACTTAAAGATTATTGTGACTAATTCAACCTCTAAGTACTTTTTGGGATTTATTTTTTAGATTTCCCTATTCTGTCATGTTTTGAACATTTGTGAGTATTTTTGTAAATTTGGATTAATTGAGACTTTATTAGTATTTTTTTTTTAACATTTGTATTATAACATAAACATATAGGGGATGTTTTCTAAAATCATTAGGTCATTTAGTCATACCATTTGATCGGTTTGTTTTAGCCCATCAAGCTCACACCCTTAATTTATTAAAATTCATATTTCAAGATTTTAAAATTCTATTTCCCCGAACTTCAAATTTCAAAATTACAAAATTTCGGGCACCCCAAAATTCAAATGTCAAAATTTTCAAATTCAAATTCTCAATTCTCATTTTCTAAAATTTAATTTTTTCCATTTTAAATCCAGTCCTCCAAATCAAAATTTCAAACCAATTGAAGTTTCTAAGATTTAACTTCTCAATTTTAAATTCAAATTCCAAATTCTCATTTTCCTAAAATTTAAAATTTCAATTTTTATTCAAATTCAATTTCAAATTTTCTAATTTTATTTTTCTCAAGTTTTCAATTTAAAAACTACGAATTCCCAATTCCAAAATTCAAGTGCCTTAATTTCAAAATTAAAGTTCCTCAATTCCTAATTTCAATTTTTTTTTTTTAAAATCCCAATCTCAAAAATCTATGACGCCCCTAAACCCGGGAGTCTGTTGACAACCTGTCAACTCGCGGAATATTCGTGAATGTCGGGTAACCTGACACCACTAATAAAAATCGGGCAGAGTCTCCTGCTTTAATACGGGAGCTCTACCCGAGTCACAGGCTTGTCCCAACAATTAACAACGACCGCGCAGGGTCATATCTCAAATTAAAATGAGTAAAAATGGCCAGGCAGGGCCATACATCAACCTCATTAAATTACATCAACTATATCACCGTAGTTCAAGAGTTGATACATCACTCTTAATACAACATATATTAAATTATAAAATTCTAACACATGTTATATAACAACATCAAAGCCACAAGTCGGCTTTCTTCTTAAAAGGCTTCTAATGAGTGCCGCCTTCCCGATCGCTCCCTTTACCTGAAATAGTGATCCCTCGACAGGGTGAGCAAAGCCCAGTAGTAATTTCCTCGTGATTTCACTCCCCCGCTAAGTCGCATGGCGGCAAAACAAGCAGCGCTCAGTAAATATGATCTTACTTGAATGTCTATATCTTGATCTATGTCTCGAGTCTCATGCATTCTCCATGCGTCTTTAAGCGAATGCGAAGTAAATCGCGATTTAAAAACAAAAGCTTTTGTTCTCGGCTTACTCTGGGGGTTTCGGTAAATACATTGGACAACCCTTCGAGCGAATCACGTTGGATAACCTCGAGAGAGCAATTTATATTTTCCAGACGTGAATAGTTGGGCCCGATCTCCCAACCTGATTATCAGGAAAATCTTAGTGAAATTCCTTTACAAACATTTTCGTTTTGTTTTTAAGTATAATCTTTTATTTCGCTCCTGTAAATACAGGGTCTTTGTCGTATGAGATACGTTATCACCGTGCAATAAACTTCGTACTAATATATAAAACATGTATATACTAACATAATTAATCCACATAAATCATGTTATTCAAATTCACAATCAATAACACGAAAATTAGCCCACATGGGTTAATTAACAAACACAAGCAATTCATTTTGAATCACTCAACATCATAAAAATTCACACCAAAAATCACGTGAACAGTGAAACCATCGGGTTATTATTAACGACCACTATTAGAGATTTTTCTCGCTCGGTTAATGTTTTGAGGCCCAAAGTCTGAAACTAAATCAAGCACCAAGGAATATCCTTAACCATTTCACGTGGCTAGCAGCCCGAAAGAATAACACAAGTAGGGAAAAGATCCCTACCTCTTGGAGTTATGAACTCTGAAAATCGGTCTTTTTGCGGCGTCTTCCCTGTGCAGCGTGGCTGAAGCTTTGTTTCTTTGCTCAGAAAGCAGGCTTTGCAGATTCAGGCAGCATTTCGAGAAGGAGCTCTACCTATACAAACCAAAATACCATTTTTACGCTCTCCATTTCATTTGCCTTTTTATTGTTTGAAGTGACTATTTGATGGCATTCTCATTAACTTTTGTCGTTGTGTATCGCTTTTCTTTGGTGGTTTTTGTGCGTGACCTGATCTAGGCCCGTTCATGCCCATGCCATTGTGCGTACGATATGTATGGCAGCGAGTGCATTATAGTGGGTGGCTCGCGTCATCACATGTCTTTCGACGTTTCTGGCACCGGCACCAGTACCTTCAGCGTGAGTGGGTATGCCGGATTCGACGAGAATTGGCGTGGTATTTAGATTTGAGCGATTCAGCGGGTGAGTCCGTTTTAATATAAGATCTGAAAAATTACCCCGGATTTTACGAGTACTGAGTTTTACCCTTTTTCAGAAAATTCGAATTTTCTCGGGTCTTACAAAATCAAATGCCTTAATTTCAAAACTCTAGTCCCTCAATTCCTAATTTCAATTTTTTAAGTTTCCAATTTTAAAAATCAAGTGCCCTAATTTCAAAATTCAACTCCCCTAATTTTAAATTTCAAAATTTAAAATTTCCAATTTCCAAATTAAAAATTCTCAAGATTCCAAAATTGATTAGCTAGTTCCAACTCTCAGTATAATCGTTTCTAATTTCAAATATCAAATTCCAAATCTCAAATTTATAAAATTCATCAAGTTTTAATTTCAAAATTCAATTTTTCAAAAATCTCAATTCAAAAAATTCTCATTTCAATTCATTTCAAAATTCTTAATCTTCAAACTTCCAATTTCAAACTTCAATTTTCAAAACTTCCAATTTCAAATCCAGTTTTCAAGAATTTCCAAACACATGATTAATTCTATAGTTCCTAAAAAAATGGAATCTTACAGTGAGTTAATTTATGTACTTATGCAAATGAGCTTAAATTGGGACCCAACTTGCTCATGTAATATTTTATTAAATAGTTTGCGATGAATAGTACTGATTTTGTTTTGCTAATTCGATCATGAATATTTAGTATTTGTTATTCTGGCTAACATTTATCTTATTGATAATTAACTACGATTCGCGCCAATTTTATATTATTTCCTCTTTTGACTTTAGCATTTATTTTATTTATTTATTTGTTGATGTTTTGATGTACACTTTTGTAATTATGAGATATAATTCTTAGTATCTATTAGTTAATCAATCAATGACCATAGTTCATCGCGCGATTAGTAAGGGCTTGGTTTGGGGTTTAGAGGGAGATCTTCTTGACCCATTTGCCGTACGCTGATAGGTAGCACATGACTTGCATTCCAGAGATTTATGCACTGGTTTTGTAAGACTGTTTCTTTTCTAAACAAAGTCACCTAGGGTTTTATTTCTTATTTGTTTAGCCCAAAAATAATAAAATAAATCATGGCTAAAGCAGTTTTTTTTAAATAGTTTTTAATGTAAAAAACAGCCTCCTTTAAGTGGGGCTGTAGATAACAAAAAATGCGAGGTCTATGGTTATACATATGATCTTTTTCTTTGGTTGGAATTGAGAGCACAGGTATATATATAAAGAGATCTAGAGTAGACATAAAGAGTCCTTTCAGAAATTGAGAGAGGAAAGTGTTTTGCTGGGAAGGTGCTCTATAGCTAGTCTAATTTCCACTCCAAAAAAGTGAAGTGTGATCACTAGAGGAAAATTTATGTGGCTTACAGTAGGCATGTCTTTTTGAATCAGTCAACTTTGGAAAAAAAGGGACAAAATTTTTAACAAATGGACCATCTAAATTTCCTGGAAAATAGAGCTTTCTCTTTCATAAAAATTCAAAGTTTCTGAATTTTCAAAAGGAATTTATGAAATGCATAAGAATGAAATAAAACACACTAATAAAAGGGGCATAGAAGATGTGTTATTACAATTTTCTCCGAATTAATTCTATATAATCCATGAAATTGGAAAGTTCAATAAGAGGAATTTTAGCTTATGTGTAGTTCAATAAATTTGAGGGAAAATGTGGAAGAAGCAAAATAAGGAGAAACATAGGAAGCAAAATTTGTGCTAAATCTTATATGTTATATTTGTGCACTTTAAACTTATTTGTTTATTTTATCTTATAAATAGAAAATATTAATAACTTAAAATTTTGAAATGTTGCAGTTCTAACGTTCTTTTAACTTGACTTGGACTTCCCTATTACTCTAAGAAAAAATGAGATTTAGCAGCTAAATTTTAACATGGGAAAAAAAAATTCAATATAAATATATCTAATAGCAACAAAATTTAGGTATCTCAATATAAAATTCAATGCAATAGTTTTAGAGACGAAAATGCAAATTTGTTGCAAAAGCTATAGAACAAGAATGCTACAGCGGAAGAATAAGTATTCATGAAATAATTTGGAACAATATTTGATATTTAGTGTTGAAATTTTGTTGCCAAAACATATAGTTTAAGAGATAAAATGTAATTTTAATTTTTTACTAAAAAAATATCATAGAAATTTAGACACAAAAGTATTTTATAAAGGTTATTTTGCAACAAAATAATATTTCATCTCTAAATATTGTCTAATTTTTTGTTATACGTTAGTTAATATAAGATCAAAACCATTTATATTTAATTATATAAAATTAATCCACCTTCAAACACAATTTAATTACTCTTTAATTTTGTTTATATTTTTTGTTATACGTTAGTTAATATAGATAAACCATTTATCATTAATTATATTGTATTGTCTAATTTTAGTTGTGATCTCAACTAAGCACAATTTTATTATACAATCAAATCTACTTACCTTCATAAATAAAATTATGATATTGTTTAATTTCTTAGGGCTTGGGCTTCTAGTATGGGCTTGGTTAGGAATCAAACTTTCAACTCTTTACTACATTTATCGATAGTTATTTGACCTAATTACTTTAAATACGAATCATGAATCAATAATGGATTGTATAGATCGAATCATGAATTGCCCCTTATAAGAGTAAGCAAGGACATAAAAAAATCAACTGTAAACGAACAATGAAATCACAAATCAGAATCAAATCATAGGGCTGAAAATGAGACTTGATACATATATGAGATGGCGGCTTCGCGAGAATATGATTTTACTCTGTCAAGACGCTCACGTGGCCTCCCACTCTCCACAACATCATCTATTATCTTCTTCAAGCCATTTTTGTACTCAAACCATTCCTTCACCTGCTTTGAATAATCACATTAGTAGGTTGGCCCATCCATTAATAGCGAAAACAAGATTTCATAATATATACTTATATATATATATATATATATGTATATATATATATATATATATATATGCCCTCCATCATACTCTCTCTTCAAACAGGGGATTGAACCAAGAAGTGGAATTGTACCAGACATCGACTATAAGAATTGGAATTGTACCAGACATCCACTACAAGAAGTGGAATTGTACTAGACATCCACTATAAGAAGTAAGGTGTGCACCAGGACATCACTACAAAGTGGAATTGTACCAGGTATCCACCTCTGAAGTGTGGACACCAAGGAGACATGATGTTGTATGAGTGATTGTGGACCGACTCACCAAGTCGACACATTTTCTGGCCATGCGGATGACCCTCACACTAGAGGAATTCTGCAGGTTGTATATACAAGAGATTGTTCGATTACATGGAGTGCCAGTCTCAATAGTATCAAACCGGGATCCCAAGTTTATGGCGCGTTTTTGGAAGAGCTACCAAAAGGCGATGGGAACGCAGTTGATGATAAGCACCGCTTTTCATCCATAAACCCCGTCGTCGATGCGAGAGGACCATACGAGGTTTTAGAGGACATCTTTGAGAGCATGTGTCTGGATCATAAGGAGTTCTTGGGAGAGCATTTTCCCTTAATTAGGTCGCCTACAACAATAGTTATCGAGGCGAGCATGGATGGCACCTATGAGGGCCCTCTGTGGGGAGGCCATGCTTCGATCCACTTAGTACTTATTGGACGGAGGTGGGAGAGAGCACATCAGCGGTCCAGATCTACAATTGGGACACCTCGGAGAAGGTAGAGTATGATCGGGGCGTCTCGCTGCTGGCCCAGAGCCGTTAGAATAGTTACGCTGATATCTGCAGGCGGCCTCTGCAGAGTTCGAGGCGGGTGATCATGTCTTTTGAAGGGTGACCTTGCAGAGGAGTGATCGGGTTCGGAGAAGAAATGGGGAAGTTGTCGCCGGGTACATTGGACCCTTCGAGAATTTTCCGAGATGATGCGCCCGGTTGTGTATCGGTTAGCTTGCGGCCAGAGAGTTTGTGACGTTAAGCGGGGTATTTCCGCGTCTACATGCTGCGGGAGAGTACACTCCGGATCGAAATCGCTATAGTAGATTGGGGTGAGCTTGTTGATCGCGAATGGGACAGCCGAGGAGGACTGAGTGCGTATCATGGATAGAGTAGGTATTGGCATTGGCAAGACTATGAGGCTTGTGAAGGTGTTATTAACAGCGACGCAGGTCGAGGAGCTTGACTCCTCGGCTCCTCAGGGTGTTAGGAGAACATTTCCCTTAGTAGAATTGCTTTGCTGTAGATTATCGAGATAACTGCAGATGGCACCTTGAGGCCCTACATGGGAGGCCATGTCGATCCTTGGTATGTTGGGCGAGGAAGGTGGGAAGAGCTCCATCTTGGTCGGATCTGATTAGAACCTCGGAGAATGTGGTATAATTAAAGAAAGCGTCTCCCCTTCTAGCAAGTGACGAAGAATTCTGTTGATATACGACGATGACCTCTAGAGTTCGAGGCGGGTGATCATGTGTCTAGCCTTGAAGGTGATGCCTAAGATAGGGTGATCAAGTTCGGAGAAAACGAGGGAAAGGCTGTCGCCCGAGTACATTGGACCCTTCGGGGAATGTCGAAGGTGGGGCGCGATAGCATTATCGATTAAGCGTTAGCAGCCCAGAGTTTGTCAAGTGTTCATGAAATTATTTCACATCTCTATGCTTGAATGTACTCCAGTCCGAATCAAATAGTGGATTAGGCGAGCTTGTTGTTGATGCGCGGATTGGACATTTGAGGAGGGGCCAAGTACGTATCATGGATAGCGAAACAGAAGTTTTGCGTAGCAAGACTATAAAATAATGAAGGTGTTGTGGCAG
The DNA here is from genome assembly GCA_016808115.1 of Tetrastigma voinierianum. Classification (NCBI taxonomy): domain Eukaryota; kingdom Viridiplantae; phylum Streptophyta; class Magnoliopsida; order Vitales; family Vitaceae; genus Tetrastigma; species Tetrastigma voinierianum. Next base: position 127,208 of record JAEQBH010007158.1, on the reverse strand, counting down.
CGCAGAAGTGGAGCAACATGGGAGCGTGAGGACATTGTGTGCGCTAACTATCCCTTCTTGTTCGACGGGGAATGTGCGTTTTCTAGTCATTATTGTTTCAAATGATTATCGCATATGCATATGCATGTGTTTGATTGATGGGTTCATGTTTTTGAAAACAATACTTGAGAATAATTCTTGAAAACATAGAGAAAACCATTTTTTTGTCCTTTAATACTGCTCTTATTTTCTTAATTTAGTTTTTTTTTTTGTTCTTTGTGTTTTTCAGATAAAAAAAAAAAAAGAAAAAGGGGACCTAAATTGTTTTCTGCGTTTCCTTGTTCTCCTTGTTTTCAGAACAAAAAACTGTTTTCAATCTTAGGGTATGTTTGGTTTCTATTTTTTAAAACTGTTTTATGTTTTCAAAGACAGAGAGAACTAGGAAAATAGGAAAAACACGTCAGCATAAGTTTCCTTTTCTTTGTTGGGAAAACACAAAAAATAAAATTAAACATAGAACAAGAATAGTGTTCTTTGTGTTTTCAAAAAACTGTTCTCTAGAACAGTTTTCAAAACTTTAAACAAATAGGTCCATAGTTTCTATATACTTTTTAAGATAGCCAAGTATAAATGGCCTAAACATGGAGTCAAAGTCAAGTGAATGCAAATTTTTCTTGATAAAGTAACAAGATATGACCGAAGATATATTCCAAATGGTTGACGACAATTTGCTTTGGTAGACCTGGCATAAGCTTCTTTTTCCACATGACACGTGACGCATGACAATGGAGTAAGCTTCTTTTTCCACATGACACGTGATGCATGACAATGGAGTAAGCTTCTTTTTCCTCAAAAATATATCAATTTGGAAGACATTCAATAATCTGATTTTCCTTCATATATGATATCTATTCATTTTGAGGAAATTGCGTAGACCTTTACCGTCTTTTTGAAGCAACTTGGTTCACGGCCCACGACGCATCAAGACCAAGACCCATAATTTATTTGTTTCCATCAATAATTGATGCTTCAGACAAGATTGTGGAGTTTAATATCAAAATGATTCATTTAAAAAAAAAAAAAATAAACTTAAAACCACAGTCTGTAAATACGGTTTTAAAATTAACCTTTAAATCGTAAATAGTGAATATTGTTCTAAGATTAATTTTTTGAAGTGCCGATTTGATGAATCTGGAGTTTTCAAAATACAAAAGACTAGTTTGATGATTATTAAAATTTTTTTAAATGAATTATTTTGATAAACTCAAGATGTGTGGCGCCCACGATCAAAGTGTCAGATTATTCTGTCAGCCTGAAATATATGTCTCGTTTACGAGGGCATGTGTATCAAATAAAAACCATGCATGGGGCCCATACATCCATACTCATAAACACATATCTCAACTATATTTTCATAGTTTTCATGTTGTTCTACAAAAAGATTTATACATATTTACAAATATTTGCGAAAGCCACATTTTAGGCTTCTTCTCAAAAGATACCTCCTCTTAGCGTACCGTCTCTGGATAGTCCCTATATACGAAGGGGGTCCCACGACGGGAGTGAGCAAAGCCAAGTAGAAAGTTTTCCTAAAGTTTACTCCCACCTAAAATGCATATGCAATGGCATATATAAACAATCAATCACATTCCATACAACTATTCTCATTATATGAATGTCTATAACATGCATGAGGTCTGGCCTCATGCTCATGACTAAAGTCAATGGAGCTCCCTCACACTTGGAATGCCAAGGCGTGACTAAGCTTTGTCACACACCATGACTAAACCATTGGGCGCCTCAATTTTATTTATCACAACCTGATTTTGATTCTTTTCCTTTATTTTATTGAGCAACAGTTCGGGTTCTGGCAGTAGGGCGCCATACGCCTTTTTCAACATTTTCACGAACTTGCATAAAGTCGGTAATTCATGTCATGTCGTGAATAACACAGTGGGACTCACCACAGAGAGGATCTACCCAACTTGCTCGCCCAAAACATGTAATTTATCATTTTGATCATTTACACTCGTGAATCTCTACCTTGGACTTGTCCCATTTTCCGAGCTCACGACCACTCACCAACAGCGATGAATAAACCTTACCACGCACCCGCACCCGACGTGGCGATGTGACGTGCATATGGCCATAATTGCCCCATGCATTTTTCTCATATTACATCATGAATAGGCACTATTGAAACATTACAAACCATAGGAAATTACCAATTTATACATATAATCTACCTCCATGCTAAACATATTAATACATCAAAAAGCATGCATCAATATAACATTTCCAAACTTAGCATGTTATTCAAGCAAGCCATAACACACAACAAGGTCTCAACTTGGAACCATTCAACAGGGTACCACACGGCCCCTTCACAAACATGAACCATATTGGTCCCAATCATTGTCCTACTCATCCAACAAATCACAACATCTGAAACTTTGGAGTTTTTCTAAGTAAAAACTATTCATTTACAGATCTGTAAACAGGTCATGAATCCATACCCTTAGTCCGAGGCTTGGAGGCCCAATTCGCATGGCTCGTGGCTCCAGTAAAGCAACCTCTGAGTATGAGGCGCTGGGCTAAAAGTAAACCAAATAGGAAAATATCACACCTACCACTTGGAGTTATGAAGAAACTCCCAAAATCGGAGTCCGCAGCGTTGTGTGCTCTCCTGTATAGAGCGAACCCCATGCACATGCAGAAGAATCACCCGGTCGGATCGCCTACAAATCTAGAGAGAAGGAAGGCGTTCTCTCTACAAATCTCTCATGCAGCCCTTTGCATCTTCTCTCACACGTTTCCTTCTTGTTTCTTTCCTTACTTTTTGCTTCTTTCTTTTCTCTTCTCTCCTCCTCATCTTCCTTCCATTTTCTCTCGTTTTATAAGCTCTGCTTTTCATTTCTGCCCGATTTGGAGGAGCATCTCTCACATCCGTTGATAGGAGAAGCCCGATTCCTCCTCATTCCCTCAAGTCTCTTGTGTGGCTCTCCTTTCCCATTCTTTTCTTTTTATTCTTAATCTTTAGCGACGCCATCGCCGCCCTTGGCGTCGTATGGGCCGTGGAATCATACCATGGCTTAATTGTGGCGCTACTTTTGATGCCAAGTGTCACACTTCTATGTTGCCAAGTGGCATCATAACTTGCCATGTGTCGCTCCCAGGCACTGCGCCTCGAAAAAGAAATTGTAATCCCGACCTCGGAATCTACAAGGTCGGCGTGGTAGGTAAATTCGTGAGACGGAGTTCAACGAATCCGTTTAAGTAATCGAGATCTCAGAAAATTTCAGTTCAGCAGAAATTTATTTTCTTTATCCAATCTTTGGATTTTAAGAGTTCAGCGGATTGTGAGTCAAGTCCTTGGTTAAAAGTTTACATGATTCTAGCAGAGATGGCGACAAGTGCTAAAAAAAATTTAAGAATTTTCCACGCCAGGTAAGATTATAACAATAACAAGCAAACTGTAGCAGAATTTAGTTTTCCAAAGCAACAAAATGATCTTTCTTTTTCTTTTTCATTTGTTACTTAATAACAATTAATTCAAAATATAATTAATAGAAAGAACATTGCCGACAGGTAATAAAGTTTTTTTTTACTTATAGTGATCGGTAATAAAGTTCAAATAAAGGTAATTTGTACTAAAGTGATGTTTATTATTCTCAACTTGAACTAAAGTGATGTATTGTAGTTTAGACCAAGTACCTTTAGATTACATTATTAATTTCAATTACAAATTATATTTTCAAGGACTGCATTAAAAATATTAATTAATTTTTAGTCAAATATAAATGTGGAAGCATTAAAGATCATTAATGTGAACTCTCTTATAAATTAAGGTATTTTATGTTATTTAAGTAGAGATAATGAGATGGATTGAGTATAATTGAAAGGTGATTAATTTGTTATAAGATTGCTAATTAATTATCATTAAATGAACAAGGTAATTCAAAGGTTCAAACACTATCTAGGAGGTTTTTGAAGTTCCAACACTATATTTCTTTTATGAATGAGAAGATGTAGTTGTTGCTCACTTCTTCACAACACTATATATACATAATAGAATTCAAAAGTGAAGTTTAAAGTGTTGTGATTTAGTGCTTTCTTGGAATATAATTGATCTATTAATGCCCAACTACAAAGAAAAGAAAGTTGTCACTATTTTTGATGTGATTTCTACTTTTTCATGTATAAATATTCCTTTGCAACCAAAGCAGTGATCACAACTACAAAGAAGAGATAATAGGTAAGATCTTACTCCACCAATAATGCCCAATTTCCCCTAGTATTTTCCTTTATCTAATGCTTCTAACTTTTATTTGTATTTTATTCTATTTTTTTGGGTGATTTCTATAGTTTTAATAGATAACAATCAATCAAGGAAATTTGATATTGGTTTAAAGGTCACAATTATCTTTCTTGATATGTAAAAGTAGGTCATATTTAACATATCTTCATCTTTTTATTTTTTTGAGAAATAACATATCTTTTAATCTTATTCAACAGCCCGATTGATTAAAGTAAATGTGTTATTTATGATCCAATATCTTGATATTTTGATTACTAATTGAATTTCATCATTAATATTTTGATTATACTATAGAAACTTAATATTAATTATTTGTTTTTATAGGTGTTTTTAGATGGAGAAAATTTCAGCCCTTGGTTTCCTTTTGGTCATTTTATGTTTAACAACAAGAGATCTAGCTTGTCAGGGTAAAACCCTCAAGGGAGATTGCTTAACGGTTGAACGAGAAGCTCTTCTTGACTTCAAAAATGGTCTCAAAGGTTCTAACACCCGACTTTCATCTTGGACAGGAGGTAATTGTTGTCAATGGGAGGGGATTAGTTGTGAAAACAACACAAACGTTGTAATTTCAATCAATCTTCGTCACCCATATCTCCAATCTCCTTTTGAGGAAATTTATGAGAAATGGGGGCTAATGGATTTAAGTGGGGAGATTCGACCTTCTTTACTAGAACTCAAATCCTTGAGATATTTAGATTTGAGCGGCAACACGTTTGAGGACATCCTAATTCCTGAATTTTTTGGCTCTTTGAAAATTCCCCACAATATTTGAATTTATCCAAATGGTGGATTCAATGGTGTAGTTCCTCCAACCTTGGGAAACCTTTCTAATTTGCAATTTCTTGATCTTTCTTTTGGGTTCTTAATTGTGAAGGACCTTGAATGGGTGACTAGTCTTGTTTCCTTAAAGATACTCAAGATGGATGAGGTGGACTTTTCAATGGTAGGATCTCAGTGGATGCAGGCATTAAACAAGCTTCCATTGTTGACGGAGTTGCACCTACAAGATTGTGGGCTCTCTGGTCCAATTTCATCTCTGAGCTCTATCAATTTTACTTCACTATCTATCCTAAACGTTCCTGGTAACTACCATTTGCAATCGAAGTTCCCAACAGGGCTCCGAAACATTAGTAGCATTACATTCATTGATTTAAGTTATAACGGTTTATATGGGCAAATTTCACCTAGCCTTGGGGAACTACCCAACTTGCAACACTTAGATTTATCTTGGAACATAAATCTCACAGGTAGTTGCTCTCAACTACTAAGTGGAAGCTGGAAGAAGATAGAATTTTTGGATTTGGCTGGCAATAACTTTCTTGGTATGTTTCTTGCTTACTTGTTTTTCCTTGGTGATGTTGATATCAAAAACAATGTAGGGTTATTTCTTTATAACCTTTATTTTTTTCAAAAAACGTTTTATTAAATTGATGGAGCTTGATAATCTATTGCTTATATCATTGAACCATCAAAGGAGCATTTAGGCTTTTGACTCATATGCTCTTCCTTGGCACCCGATGGATTTGCATACCTTGCCAAAATGCGGGTTTTGGTTGTAAGCCCGTTTTTTAAAATTATTTTTAAAGTTTTTCCATAATAGTTTCTGGTATTATTATATAATTTGTTCCATGTGTATATTTTAAAAAAATAAAGTCGAGTTTAAATAATTATTTTTACAAATGACTATAGTATTTTTGAAACAAAATTTGTTTTGGAAACTTTAATTTTTAAAAACATGTATCATGTTAATCCACATAAATACGCTTGTTCTTAAACCATATTTTAAATTACTCTTTTTCTCCACTCATTTGGTTTATTGTACTAATCATTGGTTTTAGAAGAGCAAAATTTCTTACTTTTAAATTTCTTTGTCGACCCTTTCCCATTTTTCATAAATAATTATTTATCTTGTTGATGATATTTGTAGGTACAATTCCAACCTCCATCGGAAATTTTTGCAACTTAAAACATTTGGATGTGAGTTTCAATGGCTTGACGGGAAGTCTACCTAAATTTCTCAAAGGGATCAAAAACTGCTGTTCTGAAGGTGTTTTTCCAGAACTGAGGGAATTGCACTTGTCTTGGAATAAATTCACGGGCAGATTGCCCAAATGGTTGAGTCAGCTGGAAAAACTTACTATTCTCGATCTAAAAGACAACAAGTTTCAAGGCACTATCCCTACTTCTTTCGAGACATTCACGAACTTGGGCGTATGTAAGCTTGCATAGAAATAAATTTGAATAAGTCTCACGATTAGTTTTTGGACAACTTTCTGAATTGGTTGACTTGGATGTTTCTTGGAATCGCTTGACTGGAATTCTTTCAGAACAACATTTTTCAAAGTTAAGTATTGCTTATGGAAGGAAATTCGAGTCTTGTTTCAATGTTAGTTCCTCTTGATCCCCTATTCCAACTTTCAAGTATCTCGAATATGGCTTCATGCAATTTAGGTCCTTCATTTCCATCTTGGCTCAAGTTTCAAAAGAACCTCTTCGATCTCGAGTATGTCAAATGCTAGCATCTCAAGTTCCATACCCAATTGGTTTTGGAATATATCTTCTAGGTTAAAGAATTTAAATCTTTAGTCCAATCAGTTACAAGGTCCTCTTTGGTTACCCAAACAGATAAATATGACCTCTTTTGTATCTATTGATTTTAGCTCCAACCTCTTTAAAGGTCCAGTTCCGCTCCCAAACAGTAATTGTCGCTTACTCGATCTATCAAACAATACATTATCTCGCTCTATCCCACCCAACATAGGTGAATCCAACCTAGATTTGGAATTCCTTTATCTTTCAGACAATCAAATAACAGGAAACATCCTCAAGTCTATAGGATATATGAGCAATCTTAAAATGATTGATCTTTCAAGGAATAGTTTGACAGGAAGCATTCCTTCTTCTATAAGAAATTGCTCTGGCCTATTCACTCTAAACCTTGGACATAACAATTTATCCGGGGCTATTCCAAATTGTTTTGCTCAATTGAATTGGCTTCAAGTGCTTCACCTAAACAAGAACATGCTTTCAAGGGAACTTCCTTTATCTTTCCAAAACCTGTCAAGTTTGGAAATCCTTGATCTCAGTTATAACAAGCTCTCAGGTGATATTCCATCATGGAGTGGAACTGCATTTTCATCCCTCATAATTCTTAAGTTGAGGACGAATGCATTTTCTGGAGCTGGAGGGCTTCTTTTTGGGTTGTCAAATTTAACTTCATTGCAAATCTTAGGATCTCATTAAAACACTTGAGTGGTAGCATTCCCTCCACTTTGGGTGATCTTATGGCAATGTCTGATAAGCATAATATAAGACACAAACATAAACCATCATTGTATGTACGCTATGAAGAGGAATACTTCGATATGGACAAATTGATCATGAAAGCAAAAGGCCAAGATCTTGAATATGCTAAGTTTCTTTATCTCGTTGTCAGCATAGATTTATCCGGAAGAATAACTTCATCGAGAGTTTCCCAAAGAAATAACAAAATTACATGGTTTGATATTTCTCAACTTGTCAAGAAACCACATTAATGGCTTGATTCCACAAGATATCTCGATGTTACATGAATTGCAGTCTCTTGATCTATCATGCAACAATATCTACGGTATCATTCCTTCGAGCATGTCTTCATTAACATTTTTGAGCTATTTGGATCTATCAAACAACAACTTCTCTGGCAAGATCCCTCTCACAGACAATGACAACTTTAATGCATCCGCATTCGTGGAAACCTCAACTTTGTGGACGTCTACTTGTTGCTCATTGCCAAGGTGATGATTTAGATCAAGGGAAAGGGCAAGGGCAGAGCAACGTTGAGGATGAAAATGATGATGGATTCATTGATCAGTGGTTCTATTTGAGCATCGGATTAGGCTTTGCAGTGGGCATTTTAGGTCCATTTTTTGTTTTAGTAATCTAGAAGCCTCGTGTGTGCATATTTCAATTTGGTAGATAAAATTGTTGACAAATCATTGTATGTGGCTAAAAAGATGAAGAAGCACAGTCGGTAGAAACCATAAATGATAGTTATGGTTTTGCTTGTAATTCTATATATTTAAATGAAATTAATCATATTTAAAAAGAACTAGTAGTTAAAAATTTAGAAGAACATGAACCTTGAATCTTATTCAAAGACAAGTGCTCCGTTTTATGCTTATTGAAAAGTGCCTGAAGACAAGTTGCAAACCCAATTGGTGCCTAAAGCGAGCAAAGATGACCAATTTGACCAGCTAGTTACACTTTTAAAACAATGTGAATACAATTTGTTTTTACAGCTTGTGAAATTCAAATAAAGGAAGTCCTTAGGAATTGAGGAAAGTGCTTGGGGAAGGAATTTCTATAGCCAGTCAATTTCCCAGGAAAAGTGAAGTCTACGAAACTCATCTAAGAAAAATTTATATGTGACATAGGAAGCATCTTTGAATCAGTCAACTTTGGAAAAAAGAGACATAAATTTTCTAACAAATGGACCATCTAAATTTCCTGGAAAATCCTATCTAAGTTTCAGAGTTTATCAAAAGATTTTATGAAATGCAAATAAATGGAAATAAAACACATTAATAAAAGGCAATAGAAGATATGTTATTACAATTTTCTCAAATAATTCTGTATAATCCCATGAAATTTGAAAGTTCCATAGAAATTTAACTTAGGTTTCATTCCAAAACTTGTCACGTTTGGAAATCCTTGATCTCAAAAAAACAAATTGTCAGGTGATTTACCAGCATGGATCCAAACCGCTTTTTCATATCTAAGAATTCTTAAGTTGCGGTCGAATGCATTTTCTAGAGGGCTTCTTTACTGTCAAATTTAACTTCATTGCACATCTTAGATCTTGCTGATAACACTAAAGTGGTTGCATGCTATCAACTTTCAGTGATCTTTATAGCAATGTCTCAAAAGCGGAATACAAGCTTAAGTCTCTTTCTCTCGTTGTGAACATAGATCTTTCTAGCAACGACTTTGTGTAGGGGTTTCAAAAGAAATAAATAAATTTACATGGTTTGATGTTTCTCAACTTGTCAAGGAAACCACATTAATGTCTCAATTTGCAAGACATCTCGATGTTACATGAATTGCAATCTCTTGATCTATCAAGCAATAACTTCTATGGCTTAACTCCTTCAAGCATGTCTTCATTAATACTTTTGAGCTATTTGAATCTATCAAACAACTTCTTGTAAAATCCTCTTCACAGGACAAATGACAACTTTAATGTATCTGCATTTGTGAATCCTCAACTTTGTGGACGTCCACTTGTTACAAATGCCAAGGTATGATTTAGAACAAGGCAAAGGGCAAGGGCAGCAAGGTTGGAGGCGAAAATGATGATGATTCATTGATCAGTGGTTCTATTTGAGCATCGGGTTTGGCTTTGCAGTGGGCATTTTAGGTCCATTTTTTGTTTTAGTAATCAAGAAGCCTTGTGTGGCATATTTCAATTTGTATAAAATTCGTTGGATATAAATCATTGTACGTGGCTGAAAAGATGAAGAAGCACAATCGGTAGAAACCATAAATGATGGTTATGGTTTTGTTTGTAATTCTATATATGATCAATTGTAGTATGGTTGCAAGCTTCAGAAATGAAATTAATCATATTTAAAAAGAACTAGTAGTTAAAAATTTAGAAGAACATAAACCTTGAATCTTATTCAAAGACAAGTACTCTGTTTTATGCTTATTGAAAAGTGCCTAAAGACAAGTTCCAAACCCAATTGGTGCTTAAAGCGAACAAAGATGACCAATTTGACTAGCTAGTTACACTTTTAAAACAATGTGAATATACAATTTGTTTTGGCAGCTTGTGAAATTCAAAATAAAATAAAATTAAGGATCAAGAAAATTCATTTCTTTCCTAATTTAGAATTTGTCACAATAGTAGTTAAAATTTACCGTAAATTAATTATTATGATAACCAAACATAGGCTCTTACGATTGTAACTACCTAATTGATCTAACATAACCTCTCTAACTGATCATCTTCTTCTCTCAGCTCTACTACTCTTCTTCTGTAATCTAACAACACTTGAATAATGAAATCATCTTCAGTTTAGTTTCTTGTGTTTATGTTAAACATTTCTCTGCAAAAGTTTAACAGCTTTCAATTCAAAATATATTACATTATGTTAGTTCTAACACAAAGGCTCGGCAAAAAATTTTAAAACTAGATTTAGTTTCTTAATTATGTAAAATTTAGATTTGATTATTAAAAGAAAGGAGAAAAGGCAATTTTTTTCTAATACAAGATTATAAAAGAAAATGTTGAATCAATGCATGATACTTTAAATACATCAAAAAGAAAAGGAAATATTTAGATTGATGTGAAAACTCATCCTTGTAAGAATTCAGAATGTAATTATGATTACAAAATATAAAAGAATAGCCTATGAGAAGATATGACTTGAAATTGATATAAAGGGTCCTGATACCTATTGTCACAATAACTTATTTTTTCAACTCTTTTTCTTCATGCAGTCCACCGCATACATCTAAGTAGAAATAGAAGTCAAAACAACAGTCATAAACGTTGAAAAAATCAAATATTAGTCACCTGTTCAAGAAAACAGATAGATGTTATTTTAAATTTAAATTAACTTTTTTTAAGACTTGGATTAAAAAAATAATAATAATGAACAAACAAACAAGCATAACACAGCTTCTACTCTCGGAATTAGTTTTCAAATTAGTTGGAAATGTTATTAGATAACGAAATTGGTTGGCTTTTAAACAATATAAGCTCTTCCATAAAAAGGAAACCAGAAATAAGAGAATGAAAGTGAAGTTGTATTTGTCTTCTTTGTCTTCATCTCTCTTGTTCTACAGACACAACACATCTATTATGTAACAATTGCTTCTTTCAGTAAGTTTTTATGTTTTTGAATATTCTAGAATCCAGATGGACTCGGAAATTTCTAATCTAACTCCATGATTTCGGAACTTATTAAAGAAAAAGAAAAAATGATTTTAGCTTTTTTTTTTTTGTCTTCTAATTTTACAATGAAACAGATTATTAATAAAACTTTCTCAAACCTCATCCCAAAGAATATAAGTTTTTTAGAAATATTATTTATATCTTTTCTTTGTAGCTACATAACTCAAATTGTATTCCTATTTTAAAAAAATTTCAGTTTTTTCCCTTTTTTTTTCTTTTTATACTTCTATCAACTAAAACATTAATTTTATATGTTTGACCCAAATAATATCTTAAAAGTATGACATAAATATTTTGATTATATGTTATACATATGATCTTTTTTCTTTTTTGTTTGAATATGTTTAATGAATATATAAAGAGAGATATGAGAGCAGGAAGACAAGTCCTTTCAGAAATTGAGAGGAAAGTGCTTGTGGGAAGGAATTTTCTATAGCTTGTCAATTTCCCTAGAAAATTGAAGTCCATAAAACTCATCCCCACTTGGAAAAATTTATATATATGTAGACACATAGGAAGCATGATGAGTATCTTGGGGCCACTCATTTTATCTCCATGTTTTGCTTAGGTTTTAGTAGTTTCAGATAAGATAAATAAGGTCATTATGTTCTCTTTTCTCAATTTTGTAGGATTAGGTCAATCCATTGAGCTTGATATGAGCGAAAAGTGAGGTCCAAAATCAAAGAAATCTAACATTCAACCGCAGCCTATTGTATTTCGCCTTTTCGCTTGCACAACTCCTATGGCTCTAATATTTGTATGGATAGATATTATACTTCCTAAGCTTTCCAAAGAGTCATTATTCACTTAATTTGAGCTTCAATTGATCAAGCATTCGAAGTTGAAGGAATGATAAGAGCACTTTCAAAATCTGACCGCTGGTACACTTTTGTGAATTCAGTCTTTAACATAAACTCTAAAGTATTCTTTCTGGCTATTTCCATATTCGAAATTCTCTAAGCTTTCCAACAAGACCAAGTTTGTACAAATCGGAGTTCGGAAAAGAAAGTTATGGACTCGGGAAGGGAAAAGAAAGTTGCAAAGGAGCAACCCACGTTGTAACGTGATTTTCTCACGATGTAGCGTGGGTTTTCACACTGCAACATGGATATGCTTGTAAGGGACCAGTAGCTGCATTTTCGCTATGCCACGCTGCCGATCCTCCACGTCAGACGGATGTCAGTGGCCCAAAGCTGGGTGTGCCACTCATTTTCACGCGTTGTCATTGGTTTTTGGCTTATAAGAGGAGAAATTAGGGCATTTGAGAGGGAGATTTTTTTGGGCGAGTTCGCACGAGAGTTTGTAGGTGAGACTCTCTGGTCTAAAAAGAGTACTCTTAGGGTGGAAACACCCTAGAGCACAAATCTTGTGGAAGAAAGGCTTGAAAAAGGAAATGAAGGAGGAGAAGATGGACTTTCACCATTTGTTTATCTTTTCTTTCCTCATTGTTTTCCCTCTTTTTAATGGTTGTATTTTCCCTTTATGAACTAATCCTACCTTCTAGGGTTTTAGATGTAGCTGAAGTTATCTTTTTGTATTGGTATTTCATTTACTTTCTATTTGATATTTGAATCATATAAATAATTAAATGTTCTATTCTATCCTTTATACTTGTTGATGATTAATCATCATTGATATGAGTTGTGGTTCGATTTGAGATTGAGAAGTCAGGGTTGAATTAGACCATGATTAGAAAATCACAATTCGCCATTGACAAGAGATTCTCATGGGTTTTGTGTGTACTCATACTCGGGTTTATTGCTTTTTAGAACTACGGGTTGAGTAGAGATGCAAAATACCTAAACTCATGAGTAGATTGTGGATTTACTAAGAGAGATTCACACATGCAATAGTGAGACCTACCATTAATAGTGTAATTCGAATGTTAATTGTGATAAATCGACCAATGCATAATGATTAACTGAATGAAATCTAATCCCTAGGTTTTTCCACTTTATTTCATATCCTTGCATGTTAGCTAAGGATTTTATTTTATTAGTTGCTTTATTCTCATCTCACCTCATTCCACCATCCAAATAAAGATAGGACTATTTTAATTCTATGACTTAGGTAAACTCGAACATCCCCATGGGAACGATACTCTTACTTTTCACACTATATTACTTGAGGCGACACGTGCACTTGCGCATATAGGCACACACATTCTATATAACACACAAATATTCGTCTATCAAGTTTTTGGCGTCATTGCAGGGGATTGGAGTTTTGACTAATATTGATACCAAGTAGTCCTTCTTTACTTTGGATATAGTTAGTCTTGTTTATCTTCCTTTTATATTTTACTTTGGTTTGTTTTCGTTTTTGTTTTATAGGATTTAAACCACAATGGATTCTTTTATGGAATTGATAGCTGAATTGTCCCTTCTTACTTAACAACTAAGAATGAGGCAAATGGCCAATGAGCATCATCAAAGAGTGACAAATCAAGTGGGAGCCGAGTGGCAAACCATATGAGCCGATGGATCATATTCCGGTGATGGAGGTCCATACTCGAACAATTAATACTTTTTGATGGGACCATCACCCAAACATCTCATGGAATACAAGTCATAACACTCTCCAAACTCTACAAATCCAAAGATCAAGCTTGGGAGAAACCATGGCTGAAATGGCTAAGCTAAGGGATGAATTGGAATATTCTAGAATTCAAATGGCCAATTCAGGACTAGAGCAAAACATGACTAAAATAAAAAGAAGTCGTCGAATCTAGCCATGGCTCAAATCGAATTTTCAAGATCAAGTATTGATATGATCACTCGTTAAGGAAATGAAGGAGGAGAAGATGGGCCACCTCGATTTTCTTATCTTCTCTTTCCCTCTCTTGTCTTCCTCTTTAATGGCTGTATTTTCCTCTTATGAACTAATCTCATTTTCTAGGTTTTAGATGTAGTTTAGTTATACTTATGTATTTAGATTTCATTTACTTTCTATTTTATATTAGAATCATATAAAAAGCGCCTGCAAGGAAGTTAAAAACAATCTGTCTTCCCAAAAAGAAGCGAGGAAGTGAAAGGGAGAACAAAAGAACTCATGTTACTAGTCCGCTATAGCAAATCTAAGACAAGAACACCATTCGAACTTCCCGAAATGGCTCAAACAAATTACCCTCCATTTCACTAAATTCTTGAAGATGTTGGGCGCCAGGATGGCGTTATAAACTTTAAACGCTTCACCATCCAATAACGGAAGCTCAACATCATATATAAAAACAACTAAGCCTCACATTCGTGGATCAACATCACATAGTCACACTGCATCAATAAATGCAAACATGCACAAAGATGAGACCCCATACGCATAACAAATAAGACAAGTGTAGGATACTTATTTCTACCAACCTAGATCGCTGCGGAAGAACACAAAGATCAATTTAATGGAGAAAATTGTAAATTATATACCTGAATCCATGGATCTCTTCTTCGATGCGAACCGATGAAAAAACGTGAATGAGAACTGATTCAAGATCTCAAGATCTTCTCCCTAAACAACCATTTGTAACTCGGCCTTATGAGATCGATCACCTCTCTCTAAAAACGATGAGAGAAAACCGAATGTGATAGAAATGTAACCTGTGGTTTGTGGTGGACTCAGCTTTCCTTAATGTAGTTCGACCACGCCCTCTCATAACGGCGGAACTCAAATTTCACACAATTCAAATCAAATTCTATATGAATTATTAAGAAGCCCAATAACCTTACTTAATTAGAATTGTCTTAATTCGCTTTTAATTCCAATTAATTTAAGCCCTACTTAATGAAAACTTTACATTCTCCCACTCGCGATATTAATTGAAACAAAACCGTGTGCGCACCTTTTATATTGGTCTGTAGATTTATTCTTAATAGTCAATCTCGATCCCATAAAGTCTCGAAGATCGAATCATGGCTAAGAATTGCATGTACTGTGCAACCCCTTCCACGGTCACGAGTGCTTTCTAACTTTACCGATATGGATTCAATATGGTAGTGTGTTTAAATGGACAATACCTCATAATGAGTGATACTCAATGCAGCACCATTTTGTTAGTCCAAATTCTCTCTCTCCTTAAGTGTCACAACTAGTGTGTCACCAGAGAATATCCATTATGGTTCCAACGAACTCGTATATATGTTACCTTGGAGAGAGGTAAAGACTTTGATTGTGATAGTAATAAAGAGGCATATATATTAGAATGCCCCATAGCCTTTATTCAAGGTTTACACAATGCCTTGATATTTTCTAAATAGCTTATATGTACTAACCTCGATAAACCTACATTCACAAATACCTTACTGAATGTAAAGAGTTGGATACATATTCAATATTACAAAAAATGTAATGAAATTGAATTCAACCTTTATTAGAGCAACTTAAAACTTAATAGCTCCCACTAATTCACAAAATCCCATGATACTCCTAAGCCCATGTTAATGACATGTCGTTCAAATACACAAGGGCGAAGGCCTCAGTTAGCTTGACTGGCAATCATATCATCCGTTGATATGTGTTCCACGCAACGCCACCGCCAACTTTTTCCTTTATGGTCGTGCATTTGACCTCCATGTGTTTAATTCTTGAGACCCTCCTCGTTGTTGTTAATAAAACAACACCGCTGCAGTTGTCAGCCAACAATACACCAGCGGGCCTATCCACAAAATCAAACACTCCGCTAACTCCTTAATAGGCTCTGAGCCAAATCGCTTGAGTAGTTGTCGAAGCATGCTACAAACTCCGCCGCATGGTGTAGGATGCAATTAATTTCGTTTCTCACTTTTCCATGATACATCGCACCTCCCGCTAACTTAAAGATATAAATCCAGCTTGTTGACTCTTTCATCCCGACACCAAGAAGTCCTAATCGAATACCCAACTAACAGAGGTCCTTAACATGTTTGTAAATCAACATATAGTCTTTGTCCTCTGGCAATTTCATAACCTTTCTTGGCAAAGAACCCAATGATCATGTCTGGCTCACTGATATCCGCCTGTAAGTCCCGTCGCAAAGTCAATATCGCCTAGTATACTGAGCATACATAATACCCCAAGTGCACTAGCATAAGGTATATTCTTCATTCGGGGTTTTCTCTCTATATCTGAATGAGGACATTGTGATAGACTCAACTTATCACCTTTTACTGCATAGGAGCAATTCCTGCTTACATAGTCGTGATGTCAATCTTTCTAAAACACGATCAACATATGCCCTCCGAGATAAACCCAATAGTCTCGCAAGCAACGATCCCTATGGAATCTCAACAATGCCTAGACAAAAGACGCCTACCAAGGTCCTTCATCAAAGTTATTGACAACATCCGCTTGCCTCGCGCGCAGATCAAGGTCACCGCTGCGCGTAATATCATCCATATAGGAGTATTAGGAAATGAGTTTCCTCCCACCGACCTCGCAAAGATATACATTGATCTACTTTGTTCTCAACAAACCATATGAAGCAACAACACTATGAAAACTTCAAGTACCATTGTCTAGAAGTCGTTTGAGACCATAAATAGACTTTTTCACTACATACAAGTTTACCCTCGAATCATTTGCCACAAACCTTCTCGTTGCATCAGACTTCTTCATTAAGGTTCTATTGAGAAATGCAAACAATATCCATCCGTAACCCACATCAAATGAGCAACTAATGCCATGATCACTCCGAAAAGAATCTTTAGAAGAGACCGGAGAAAAAGTCAAGTTTCCATAGTCTACTCCTTCTTTCTCGAGTGAAACCTTTCGCTACTACCCGCTTTAAACTTCTCAATCTTTCCTTTAGAGTCCCTTTAGTCTTATACAATCTATTTGCGTACTAATGGGTCTATGACCCTCGTGTAATCTCAATAAGTTCCCAAACTCCATTATGCCTCATAGATTGAATTTCATCTCCTATCAGATCTAACCACGCTCGACCGAGGACAAGAAACAAATTCTTAAGGTTATTGGATCACTACAGAACCGACATCGTAGTCTTGCTCCGATATGCATTCAAATAGTCCGGCGGGTATAGCCGACGCCTCCCTGAGCGGATCTCCCCACTGGAGTAGTAATAGCCACATTCTCGCACCGAGAGCCTCATGAACTTCATTAGAGCCGTCTCAACAAATGTGATCCCTAGTCTCAACAGTTCAATATGGTATGGGAGTTTCACAATTATTTGTGGGCGGAGGAGATATGTGATACCACATTACTCACCGTACTATCATCCTCAATAGTCTATGAGCAAACTTACTTTCGCCACATCAAACTCCAAAACTTAAATTGTCTGCGGATTCCACAATTTTGTGCCTCCATTGGGATTATAGAACCGATATCCTTGAATGTTCCGGTAAGATACAAAATAACACCTAGTGGCTCGAGCCCAACTTACTTAATGTTGGATTATATAACTTTTACTTCCCGCAGGACATCCCTAAACCTTAAGACGGTTTGCCAGCTTTCGCCCAAATTCCATAACTCCAAAAGGAGTCAATGGAACAATTTTCGTAGTACACATTCAAAAATGTACAAAGTCGCTTTCAAAGCTTCACCCCATAGAAAACCTGTAAATTTGTCCTACTAATCATACTCTACCATTTCCATAAGAGTACGATCATGCCTTCTGGCCATACCATTTTGCCTGTAGACTTGCATAGTAAATCGTGTCATAATTATCCCGTAGTCCTCTAAGTATTTGGCGAATGGCCCTTTAAGCCATTCCAAGACGCTCATGTTTGCCATAATACTCTCCCACCTCGGTCGATCTAACAACCTTTATGACTTTTCCTAATTGTTTCTCGACTTCAAATTAAAAATTCGAACTTGTCAAGAGACTGACTTTTCTTTAATCAAGTACAAATAACTATATCGAATAGTCATCAATAAATGTGATGAAATAAAAATTTCTACACAAGGTTGCCACATAAGGTCCACTTATACTGCTGTGAATGACTTCCAACAAGTCGAACTACTTAATTCCCAGCTTTCTTTCTATCTCGCTATTTTACCCTACACAGCCTAATACGATATCTCTAAGTCATTTTTAAGAGCAGAGGAGGTTAGTCTTTATTAGCCTTCTACTCTATCCTTAGAGATATGGCCAAAGTCGTTTTATGTCATAATGCATAAGACTCATCCTAGGTAGTGGTCTTTTTTGAAACAACTTTTCACCAGAGGCTTACGATATGTCATCTAGAGCAACTTAATCTATATATCCGTTGGACATATGACAAGATCTCCAACCTTATTTGAATTAAGAAACATGGAACATATTGTTCTTAATTTCAAAAGAATAATCATATGAATCCAAACATGATATCGAAACTAAATTCCTTCTAAAGGAAGGTACATAAATGCATCTTTCAACATCAATTTAAAAACCGTAATCTAAAACTAAGATTACATTCCCACGAACATGACTTCACCTCTTCTCGTTATTTCCCACAAAGGAGCTTTGATTCATCCTTGTTTGGCTTCCTCCGGTTTATGAACTCGCATGGTAAATGCAACATGATTAGTTGCTCCACTCATCGCTTCTCACTAAGAACTGGATGGTGCCGATAGGTTGGATCTACAAACAAGTACAAAGAATCATTAATTGTAGTCCCACATTGACATCCAAGCTTTAAATTTTGTACGCAATTCTTCTTCATGTGACCTTTCTTCTACAAAGAAGCAATGATCACCATCCTTTTTTAAGAATGTGTCTTGGACCTATATTGTCGTGATCAATTCCAGAGTTTCGAGCACCTTTTCGAGTTCGACTTTGAACTTCTTATTCTTCTTATGGGAACCAAAGATATAAGGCCATATGCTCTTTATCCTTCTTAAGCTTCTCTTCCCGCCACCACCCTTGCTATCAAGTCATTTGCATCGAACAAGTTTCATCTTGGGAATTGTAGTTTGTCTTATAATCTCAAACGTGGAATGGTGTTCAAGGCTTGATGCACAATGCAAGCATCAGGAATGGTAACGTTAAGAGCTTGGAGCTTCGCCTTTAAGTCCACCATCCTCAGGACATAATCTCTAACCCCAGCTGTACCATCATACTTCATGTTGAAGAGCTGAGAAGTGTTCCAACCTCAAGATCGATCGAAACTCGATTTCTAGCTCTATAGCCGCCTATCATTTCCTTTAGCGCATGCTTCCACTCGGTAAACCACTTTTCAAGTGTTCCCGCATGGATTTCTTCATTGTCAACAAGCAAATCCTATCAAGCCTCCTCCTGTGTAGCAAAGTCGCCTTCTCGCCAAGATTAGAGATGATATCCGCCGCTTATCCATTGTAAGCGCCATGTGAACATCCGCTACCCATTCCAAACAGAAAGTCCTCTTCCATTTCTTAAAAATTCAATCCAAAGAAGGATCTCTATTGAAATGGAATCGCCACATGTAAAATTGACTTTGAAAAATAAAACAAACAAGATAATCAGCATCATGTGAATACTCATACAGAGGAATTTACATACATCATCACATAATCTTACCTTTGGGCAGAATATGACATGTAGTTGTATTATCTCCACGATAGCGGCCATAAGAACATATTCTAACTTCTTCTGAAATCACCACCTTCGGGTGTGTAAGAACCACTTAAGATCGCCTCATTTCTCATTGCATGCCATCATGTATCCTCCAATGAACTAACACATAAAGATCACCTCCTTGGGAGTAAGTATGACCATGCATTTAAAACAGAGACATCCCACCACAATATGAGATTGATATTTCTCAAACTCCAATCAAGTGTGCCACTTCAAGGTCATAACTCAATTGAATCCTCAAAATCACTCATACTAAGGATATAAACTTTACGCATCATATCTAATATATATAATGCCAATTATAATGTTCAATCTTATTAATAGTCAATGCTTTTAGATCTCTTACACAAATTTTTATGCGTTGATATTCATGTTAGCTACCTTATGTATTTCCAAAAACCATAGAGAAATACCAAAAATACGTGAAAAATAATTCCGGTAATATCTAGGCATACATTAAATCTTATACGCATTTTCATATCTTTAAAAGCCTAAATATGCTAAGTCAATATACTAAATTGTAGAGAATTTCGATACTTAATCAGATGGTATCAAAATTGCTCCCAAATTCCTTCTCCCACGTTACCACGCGCCACCGTAAGGTTCGCAAGGCGTGGAAGCGCGGGCGTCACGCGGCTTCGTGGTCCGGTCAGGTTGACCGGTCGGTTCGACCGGCTGACCGGCCGACCGTCGACCGCCTGGTTTGACTGTTGACCGGCTGATCGCTGACGCCTGCTCGACTGGCCGACCGGCTGACCGCTGATCGCCCGGTTTGACCGCGATCGCCTGGGCCTACACCGCCCGGCCGGATAGACCGGCCTGGCCCATCCGGCCGCCACGGTCAATAAAGCCGACGCCGCCAGCCACGCCGCTATTTCACGCCGGGCCGCCACGCTCGCCTAATTAATCGAATCGGGTCAACAAACGGACGCAAGAGATCCGGTCGTTTGTCGATCGGTCGATGACGCCATTATGACGCCATCGGCCGCTGATCGATTCGGGCGCTGGATCCGACGCTGGGCCGCGGCGCTGCGGCGGCGCTGCGCTACAGGCGGCTGAGCTTCCGGGCGCGACGCGGCTTTACCCACCGTCATGGATCGCTCTGGTCGTAGACTCTAAATATGAAAAATTTAATTTCGATGTGGCGAAAAACTAAACTCGGATGTATCGCTCGCTTTTCCGCAGTTCAAAAAAATTTTCTCCAAATCCTTATGTTTTGAGTTCTAACTGTGGGTCGCTCGATACCAACCTGTGGATACGATTTACCAACCTAGATCGCCATGGAAGAACACAAAGATCAATTTAATGGAGAAAATTGTAAATTACATACCTTTGGAATCCATGATCTTTCTTCGTTGATGAAACCCATGAAAAACGTGAATGATAAACCGATCTTTCAAGATCTCAAGATCTTCTCCCAAACAACCCTTTGTAACTGGCCTTATGAGATTGCCGATCACCTCTCCTGAAAAACGATGAGAGAAAAACCGAATGTGATGTAAAATGTAACCTTAGTATTTTATGACTCGAGCTTCCTTAACAGCTCGACCACTGCCCTCTCCTTACAACGGCCGAACTCAAATTTCACACACCAACAAATTCTATACGAATTTGCCAGTTCTAATAACCTTACTTAATTACCTCAATCTTAATTCGCTTTTAATTCCAATTAATGAAGCCCACTTAATGAAAACTTTACAATAAGTTCTTCAACCAATTCTACGATTCTCCTTTTTTTATAAGTAAAAAAATAAAAATAAAAATCCGTGGATCGATGCTCGATGATCAAAACTCAAGGACAAATGAGGTTAACCAATGTAATCAAATCGAAAGATTGTGAATGATGAACAGCATTATAGGATTCCAAATAAGAAAAAAATACACAAAATTCTTCAACCACAACTTAATTACATAACAACATCACAATAATGAAAACATGTAGGAAAATGGTGCTCAAAATAATAACTAAAGAATCAAAGAACGGCATAGAATCGATACATAAGAAAATCAGGAAAATTGGCAAAGCGGAGGTGATCAAAACGATAGAGTTTGAGAAATCATGAAATGTGAATTAACAGTGAGAGACGAGATTGCGTACAATAAATTCAATAATGCATACCGTTGATAACTTAAATAATGTAGCTGTAGCCCAGAGGGAAATTCTAACATTGATAACTCAAATAACTATTATGGAGTTGCCTAACAATTTAGGTAAAATGTGGAAGCATTAAAGATCTTTAATGTGAACTATCATATAAATTAAGGTATTATATGTTATTTAAGTAGAGATAAAAGAGATGGATTGAGTATTATTGAAAGGTAATTAATTTGTAATAAGATTACTAATAAATCATCATTAAATGGACAAGGTAATTCTAAGGTTCAAACACTATATAGGTGGTTTTTGAAGTTCCAACACTATATTCCTTTTATGAATGAGAAAATGTGAAGGTTAAAGTGAAGATTGTGATTTAGTGCTTTCTTGGAATATGATTGGCGAAGAACGATTATAATTTTATTATTAAAAAAAAAGAAAACAAAGAAAAGAAGGTTGTCGTTATTATTGATGGGATTTCTACTTTTTCATGTATAAATATTCCCTTGCAACCAACGGATAGAGCACAACTACAAAGAAGATATAATAGGTAAGATCTTGTTCCATCAATAATGCCCACTTCCTGCATTTTCCCTTTATCTAATGTTTAACTTTGTTTATATTTTTATTCTATTTTGGGTGATTTCTAGTTTTACATGATACACCAATCAAGCAAAATTGATAATAGCTTAAAGATCACAATTATCTTCTTGATATGTAAAAGTAGGTAATATTGAACATATCTTTAATCTTTTTTTATTTTTTATTTTTGAGAAATAACATATCTTTAATCTTATTCAACTTATGATTGATTAAAGTAAATGTGTTATTTATGATCCAATATCTTGATATTTTGATTACTTATCGGATTTCATCATTAATATTTTGATTATACTATAGAAACTTAATATTAATTGTTTGTTTTTATAGGTGTTTTCAAATGGAGAAATTTACTCTGCTCTTTGTCATTTTATGTTTAACAACAAAAGATCTAGCTTACTGGGGTAAAACCCCTTCAAGGAGATTGCTTAACGGTTGAACTAGCCTTTCTTGACTTCAAAATGGTCTCAAAGGTTCTAAATAATTCGACTTTTTATCAAGGATGTGAGAAAAATTGTTGTCAATGGGAGAGGATTAGTTGTGAAAACAACACAAACATTGTCATTTCAATCGATCTTCGTAGCCCATATCCTCAATCTCCTTTTGAGGAAATTTATGAGAAATGGAGGCTACTGGATTTAAGTGGGGAGATTCGACCTTCTTTACTAAAACTTAAATCCTTGAGATATTTAGATTTGAGTGGCAACACGCTCAGGGCATCGTAATTCCTAACTTTTTGGGATCTTTGAAGAATTTACATTATTTGAACTTATCAAATGGTGGATTCAGTGGTGTAGTTCCTCCAACCTTGGGAAACCTTTCTAACTTGCAATTTCTTGATCTTTCTTCTAATGAATTTAAACAATCATTATTTGTGAAGGATCTTGAATGGATAACTAGTCTTGGTTCCTTGAAGAAACTTAAGATGAATCATGTGGACTTTTCAATGGTAGGATCTCAGTGGATGGAGGCATTAAACAGGCTTCCATTGTTGACGGTTGCACCTACAATATTGTGGGCTCTCTGGTCCACCCCATCTCCGAGCTCTAATACCTTTATTTCACTATCAATCCTAAACATTGGTGGTAACAATTAAAATCTGTCTAAACATGGCTCAAACATTAGTAGCATTACATCTATCGATTTAAGTTCTAACGATTTATATGGGCAAATTTCACTGCCTCGGGAATCGCCCAACTTAAGTGCATTTCTTAGATTCATCCCCAGAAACACAAATCCTTCGTGTGAATGCTCTCAACTACTAAGGAAGCTGTAAGAAGATAGAATCTTGGATTTGGAAGCACAACTTTCTTGGTATGTTTCTTGCTTACTTGTTATTCCCTTGTTGATGTTGATATCAAAACAATGTAGTTACTATAACCCTTATTTTTCAAAAACATTTTTATTAAATTATTCGACTTTCCACACCCATTACTTATATCATTGAACCATCAATGAGCATTTAGCTTTTGACCTATAAGCCTTCCTTGGCTTTTGATGGATTTGCAGAAAGTTTGCAACAAAATCTAGGTTTGCTTGTAAATGTTTTAATCTATTTTAAAGTTTCATAATAGTTTTGCTGTATTATTATATAATTTGTTCCATGTGTATATTTAAAAAGAAATTATGTTTTCTAATAATATTTTACAAATATTATATTATTTTTTAAAACAAAATTTGTTTTGGAAACTTTAATTTTTTAAAAACATATTATAATGTTATTCCACATAAATGCGCTTGTTCTTAAAACTATTTTAAATTATCTTTTCTCCACTCATTTGGGTTATTGTACTAATCATTGGTTTAGGAAGGCAAAAAATTTCTTACTTTTTCAAAATTCCTTTGGTTTTACTAATTTCTCTCCTATATTTCATAAAATAATTATTTAACACTGCTTGATGATGACTATAGGTACACCTGTACTCTCCATCATGAAATTTTGCAACTTAAACATTTGGATGTGAGTATAATGGTCATTATGAAGCCCAATTAATCTCTCAAAGAGATCAAAACCTGGCTCAAGGTAGCTTTCACTTCAGAGTCGGTAATCTGCACTTGCCTTGGACAAAACCCACTCGCGCATTCGCCCCGAACGGTCGAAACATTTGAAAAACTTACTATTCTCGATCTAAACGCAACAAGTTTCAAGGCCCTATCCCCCGCTTCTTTTCGTGTGGATGACCTGATATTTCCGGGAGTGATATGTCGCCGTACGTAATGAGCTGGAATGGGAGTCTCCTCAGCTTAGTTTTGGACAACTTTCCTCGAATTGGCTGGTTGATGTTTCTCGAATCGCGAATTCTTCGAACAATTTTCAGTTAAGTAAGTTGAAGGTGTTGTGGATGGAAGGAAATTCAGGTCTTGTTTTGAATGTTAGTTCTCCCGATCCCCATTTCAACTCCATTATCCGAATATGGCTTCATGCAATTTAGGTCCACTATTTCCAACCTGCCTAAGTTTCAAAAGAACTCTTGGACTTCTATATGTCAACCACATCCTTGTGTTCCATAATTCAATCGGGTTTTGGAATATATCTTCTCGAGTACTTGATCTATCCAACAAATAAGTTATCCGTCTCTATCCTACCCAACACCCAAGTGAATCCAACCTAAATGTGTCTTCCTTTCTCTTCAGTAATTTCAAATAACAGGAGAAATCCCCAAGTCTATAGGATATAAGGGAACTGAATGATTGATCTTTCAAGAATAACACAGAAGCATTCCAAAATCTTTTGGTCGCTTAAAGGGGCTTCACTCCCTTTACTTAAACAAGAACAAGCTTTCAGGGGAACTTCCTTTATCTTTCCAAAACTCGTCAAATTTGGAAACTTGATCTCAAGCATAACAGCTCTCGTGATATTCCAACATGGATTGGCAGGCTGCTTTCATCTTTACAACTCTGTCAGGTCAATGTAATGAGCTTTTTCGGGGTTTTCAAATTTAACTTACTGTACATTTTAGATTCTCATTTATAACACTTGAGTGGTAGCATTCCATCCACTTTGGTGATCTGATTTTAATGAAACCTGGGTATGGAAAACTAAGTTCTATAGAGTCCTTTGCATCACAGGCAACACTAACATTTTGATCACCGGGCTAATTGACTAAGTGACGCTTGATTGTGAGCCAAAACCAAGATCTAGAATACGTTTGAGTCTCTTCCTCTGTTGTTATTTATCCAACAACAACTTTATCGTGAGTTTCCGAACCAAAATAACAAAATTACAGTCCGACGCTTCTTAATCATCAAGAAACCCACACCAATGGCCTAATTCCAAGACATCTCATGTTACAAGAATTGCAATCTCTCGATCTATCATGCAACAAATTTTATGGTACCATTCCTTCTAGTATGCTCAAGTAATACATTTTGAGTTATTTGGATCTATCAAACAACAACCTCTCCAGCAAGATCCTCTCGGCAGACAAATGACAACTTTAATGACTCGTGGTTCACGGAAACCCTTTTCTCACGTGGACAACCACGTTGCCTAAATGCCAAGAGCATTTTGACTATGGAATGGGCAAGCGCAAAGCAAATGTCGAGATGAAAATGATGATGGATTCACATCAATGGTTCTATTCGGTTAACTGGGCTTTAGGCTTTGGCAAAGGCCTTTAGAAACCATTCAAGTTTTAGTGTAGTCACAACTGTGTGGAATATTTCGATTTGGTAGATAAAATTGTTTGATAAATCATTGTACATGGCTGGAAAAGATGGGAAGCAATAGCCACCGTAGAATCACAGTTGTGGTATGCGAGCTTTGTGACTCTCTTTGTCTTGTAAATTCCTCTGCATATACTAATGTACAGTACTTTTGACATCAATTTCTTGTACTTTCTAACTTATTAATATTTATCCCATATTTAAAAAAATTAAAATCAATGTTTTAAAAACCAAACCGAACCAGTCGATCCGATCGATTGAACCGTGAACTACATTAAAACTGATTCGATTCAAAGGTTAAAATTGGTGGTTGAACAGATCGAACCAACGGTTAAACCGGTCAAATCCATTTATAATTATTTTTATTTATAATAATATACTAATTATCTATTTATGATGTCACTGGTTCAACTACTCGCTTTGACTCCGTTAGTTCAATTTGTTCAACTAAAGAAACCATGAACTCATAACTTTTCAGCCTCACTATGGGTTTGGTTTTTAAACTTTGACTTAAATTTAACCACCTATATTATAGAAAATATGGAAGTATTCATTGATAGTTTCACTTTTTTGACGTTTATCTCTAGTAGTTTAAATGTTAAAATTAACCTTATTAGATAAATCGAAATTGGTTGGCCTTTGAAAACAATATAAGTTTCTTCCATAAAAGGAAACCAGAAATGGGAGGAAGAAATGAGATAGCATTAGAAAGTCCTCTTCAGAAATTGAGAGGAAGCATCTTCTATAGCTGGTCTCAATTTCCCTGAAAAGTGAAGTCCATAAACCCATCCACTGGAAAAATTTATAAGTGTAGACACATAGGAAGCATCTTTGAATCAGTCAACTTTGGGAAAAGGACATAAAATTTCAACAAACATGGACCATCTAATTTCCTGGAAAACTTACTTCAGAACCTCCTATAAAGTTCAAAGTTTATGAGTTTATTAAAGATATTATGAAAATGGTAGAAATGGAAATAAAGCACATTAATAAAAGGGCATAGAAGACGTGTTATTACAATTTTCAATTAATTCTGTATAATCCATGAAATTAAAAGTTCAATAGAAATTAGCATTTTTGGTTCCAATAAAATTTAGAGAAATGTAAAGGAAAGAAAATAGAGAGGAAAATAGAAGAAAAGAAAAATGATTAAAAAATAAAATTAGAATTAAATATGATATATTATATTTATTACTTTAATAATTTAATTTATTTGATTCTACTAAATCAAATATTAAATAAATTTAAAATTTTGAGGAAATGTTATACTTTCTACCGTTCTTTCCAAGCAATCTTGGCTCCTAATGAGACTTAGAAGTCATCAAAATGAATTGTATATTAATTTATGGACCCATGTATATTAAATCGGTTTCTACTCAAAATTGATGTTTAATTCAGATTGGGACTAAAGTTTTTTTTTTTCTATTTATTGAAAGTTTATATACTTAATTGACACTGTGCCAAGTGTAGACCAAAATTATTTCTCAGTTTTTGAAAATTGTAGATACCATAAATGGCATGACATGACCCATGATAATAGATTAATTATTTTTTCATTGCACAAATTATAAGATAAAGCTTAATAGTTATTTTGGTTCCAAGATTTAAAACTGTTTTTAAAATAGCTTTAAAAGAATGGGCTTAAAATACAAAAACAATTAAATGGTGTCTCGAAATTATTTTTGTTTTTTAAATTAGCATTTTCTTGTTGTGGTCTCTATATTTACAAATTTCAAATTATGATAAAACAATTTTTTATGGTTATTTAAAAAATGAAAATAAGATACTATATATTATTTTATAATAGTATATTTTATCTACATTTTGAGAAAATAAGATTTTAAATAAAAAATTCTAAAATATATGCGTTGAGGCCTCAATTTCATGTTTCTTTGATCCATATGAAGTTAATTTTAACATTTAAAAGTATATTAATTAAATGTCTGAAAGTGTAAGAGGTCACTTTCATGCATTTGATAATATGTGTATAATTTTAAACACATTTTAAAACGCAGTCAGACAACGCTACAAAGTATGAAAGTGTAGAGGGATGAAAATGCATTTTTCCTCTTCAGAAACAAATTCTAGAGATAATGTAAACCAATTTTGGAAATAATCATGAGATGACTTAAAAATGTTTTCCTTAAGTCTTGTTCCTTAGAATATCACTTTGAAAGACCTCTTTATCGTCATTTTGGGGAACTTGATTCATGACCTGTAGCTCATCAAGACCACGATCCCATAATTCATTTGACTCCATCAATCGATGCCTAGATAAGTGATCGTTTGTCAAGTCGTTTTTTTGTTAAAGTTTACATACTCAATTAGAGGAGCTCAGTAATGTAACCGGCAAACTGTAGCAGAACTGAGCTTTTCAAAAATATATATATAATTGGGGTTTTTCTTTTATTTTGAACTATAGCAAATATAAAATATTTATGCCTTGTTATTCTTGAAATCGGACTTAATTGTAAGGTATTTATTATTAAAATCATTCAAAAGGGAGTTACTATGGATAACTATGAGATCATATTTGATTTGATGAGATATTACTGTACTTAAATTACTAGTTGTATAAATTGTTAATAATTTTTTATTTTGGTGTTAGTGATTTTTTTTTTTAATTTTTTGGTTGATATTTATATGAGTGCAATTAACACTTCCAAATATTTATAAACATAAAAGGAAAAAAAAAGATTAAAATAGCTTAGTATACAACACAATCTTTAATAAATTTACATTTAATAGAGTGGGTTTCTTCTGATTTTTGACAAGAATTGAAATGTTAGCTTCTGTATCTTAATTTTATATATTTTAAATAACATACAACTACGTACCTTGTCCATGCAAGCTCATTATCACAGTGTTTAGCTGTTAAAAAGATCATAAACCCTAATCCATTGACAGAAAATAGAGTCAAAGTCAAGTCTTTCAAGACTACCTATATTATCTTTAAATTACAACTTCCTATTGTGTTTTTAATCAACATGTCCTAACTCCCAAAATTTATGTCAAGTTCCACTTACAAACTTACTACTATAGTTCCTATAAAACACATTTCCAGGATCATCCAAGAATACGTGATTTCAATCCAATATCGGTACAAAAATACATATTAAGTTTAGAGTCAAATTATTTTCGTTGGTTTCCTATTTTCTTTGCTTTTTGCATCACTAAAAACACTTTCAAAAACTCCGCAAAGAAATAGGTCCTTAGTTTCTATGGTTTAGGGCATTATATATATATATATATATATATATATATATTAAGATAGGCAATTATAAATGGCTCAAACATAAAGTCAAAGTCAAGTGAATGCAAAATTTTCTTGATAAAGTAACAAGATAAGACAGAAGATATATTACAAATGGTTGACAATAAATTGGCTGCCTTGGTAGACTTACATAAACTTTGAATTAAATGAACCATGAAAATAATGCCATTGAGTCAGCTCTAAAATTGCATTATCCATATGACACGACATGTTTCATGACAATGGAGTAAGCTTCTTTTTCCTTAAAATATATCATTTTGGAAGATATCCAATAACTGATTTTCTTCATATATGATATTAATCATTTTGAAATTATGTAGACCTTACCATCTTTTTGAAACAACTTGGTTCATGGCTGACAACGGAGCAAGACCAAGACCCATAATTCATTTGTTTCCATCAATAATTGATGCTTTAGAGAAGATTGTGGAGTTTAATATCAAAATAATAATTTTTTTTCAAAATAATCATTAAATTTTTTTTTGTTTCAAAACACTGCCGCATGCGCAAACTACATTTAAAAAAAAATGGCATTCACCAAATACAGTTTCAAAAATTAAGCTTAAAACCATAATATGTAAATACGATTTTAAAATTAACCTTTAAATTGCAATTGGTGAATACAATTCTAAGGTTAGTTTTCAAAATCGCCCTTATTTTGAAATATATATTTTAAATTGTATTAAACACTCAAGATTGTGAGTCAAGTCCTTTTCTGTTTGGTTATTAAATTTGTGTATTAAATCAAGATGAATTTGTGTATTAATTTCATGGACCCATGTATATAAAATTTGTTTCCATCAAAAGTTGATATTTAAGTCAAGATTGTGAATAAAGTTTATTCGAATAAAGCTGTTGATCATTATCGATACAATCAGAGCCAGGAAATTGCTTGAGAGGGTCATTACATGGAACTTAGTTCAAAGGGGATAAGATTACATCAAAAGTGTTGGTATAAACTCGGTAATAGTAACTTAAGGTACAAGCATATTTCATAACAAAAATAAAATAAGAATTATCAAAATAGCTATATGTGCTAAATGAGTAAATCATCCCAGGCCAGACTCCATTACAAGTAAGAGAGGGCTTATCGAAATTCAAACCCGAGTTTCTATGTGTAGCAATTCATAGAAAAGCTTTTTTTTTTTTTTTTTTTGTTTTTTACAAATTCTGTCAATAAGGAAAAAGAGGTTTTGGGCCTTTCCTGGAAAGTGGAAACTGTAGGTAATATGTTGGGTAATATGTTGGAACAAAAGCCATCATCATGTCAATTATTTTTGTGGCAAACTAAACACAGCAAGTGTACGTAGGTGATAATTTACTAAATAAACTAAATATTTCTCCATTCATTTCTTGTCCTCCAGGTGACGCAATTTTCCCTATGTAATCTCTCTCTCTCTCTCTCTCCACTTCAAAATCCATATAATACAACTCCCATGTTTTATTTACTTTCACTTAATAATACTGTTTCTTTTTTTTCCTTAAAAGGCGAAACAACATTAAAGTCTTGTAAAGAAAAAACAAGGCGAATAATCATAATCAATTAAGATATGTTTGGACTTCAATTCAATTAGCCACCAAAGTATATGTAAGCTTCCTTGATCATACAGCTTGATGTCATAATGGTATCGTATGATTACATCCAATTTTATACACAAAATAAAATACATCGGCTGAGTACGAATTGACTTTTAATATGTTAGTCACTGATATCAAATTATCTCATGATTTAAATTAGTAATCTCACTTATCCTATGATCCTGAGTTTAGTATCAAACTAATTCTTTTTTTAAAAAAAAAATAAAAATTACATAAGTAGTCTTTTTTTTAAATAATCATCAAATTAATTTTTCACATGTTTTCAAAACCGTGTTTACCAAACAATGTTATAAAAATTATCTTAAAATCGTAGTTGGTGACTATAATTTTAAAAAATTAACATTAAAATCACAGTTAATGAATAAGGTTTTAAAATTAATCTTAAAATCATAATTAATGAATGCAATTTTAAAATAATTTTTAAAACTATATTTGGTGAATGGCATTTTAAAAACATGTAGCAAGCGAATTTGGTAATTATTTTGAAATACTAGTTTGATGATTATTTTAAAAAGCAGTGTACTTATGTATTTTTCTTTTAAATATAACCTATTTTGACGTCACACTCTACAATCCTCCAGTCCATTTCTCTTATTTTATGGCCGCTATAAAGTGGTTGTGTACAATAAATTGGCCGCTATAAAGTGGTTGTGTACAATAAATTCAATAATGCATACCGTTGATAACTCAAATAATGTAGCTGTAGCCCAGAGGGAAATTCTAACATTGATAACTCAAATAACTATTATGGAGTTGCCTAACAATTTAGGTAAAATGTGGAAGCATTAAAGATCTTTAATGTGAACTATCTTATAAATTAAGGTATTATATGTTATTTAAGTAGAGATAAAAGAGATGGATTGAGTATTATTGAAAGTGCAATTAATTGTAATAAGATTAATAATAAATCATCATTAAATGGACAAGGTAATTCTAAGGTTCAAACACTATATAGGTGGTTTTTGAAGTTCCAACACTATATTCCTCTTATGAATGAGAAAATGTGAAGGTTAAAGTGAAGATTGTGATTTAGTGCTTTCTTGGAGTATGATTGGCGAAGAACGATTATCATTTTATTATTATAAAAAAAACAAAGAAAAGAAGGTTGTCGTTATTATTGATGGGATTTCTACTTTTTCATGTATAAATATTCCCTTGCAACCAACGGAGAGAGCACAACTACAAAGAAGATATAATAGGTAAGATCTTACTCCATCAATAATGCCCAATTTCCCCTAGCATTTTCCTTTATCTAATGCTTCTAACTTTTATTTGTATTTTATTCTATTTTTTGGCATTTCTATAGTTTTAATAGATACAATCAATCAAGCAAATTGATATTGTCAGCATCAATTATCTTTCTGATATGTAAAAAAGTAGGTAATATTGAAATATAATTCTTTAATCTTTTTTATTTTTTATTTTTGAGAAATAACATATCTTTTTAATCTTATTCAACTTATGATTGATTAAAGTAAATGTGTTATTTAAGTGATCCATATTCGATATTTTGATTACTTATCGGATTTCATCATTAATATTTTGATTATACTATAGAAACTTAATATTAATTGTTTGTTTTTATAGGTGTTTTCAAATGGAGAAAATTTCAGCTCTTGGTTTCCTTTTGGTCATTTTATGTTTAACAACAAAAGATCTAGCTTAATGGGTAAACCCTTCATGAGATTGGGTTGAACGGTTGAACGAGAAGCTCTTCTTGACTTCAAAAATGGTCTCAAAGGTTCTAACACCCGACTTTTATCATGGACAGGAGAAAATTGTTGTCAATGGGAGAGGATTAGTTGTGAAAACAACACAAACATTGTCATTTCACTGATCTCAGAGCCCATATCCCTCAATCTCCTTTGAGGAAATTTATGGAGAAATGGAGGCTACCGGATTTAAGTGTAGATTCCGACCTCTTTTACTAAAACTTCTAAATCCTCGAGATATTTAGATTTGAGTGGCAACACGCTTGCGTTAATGCAATTCCTAACTTTTTCGGATCTTTGAAGAATTTACATTATTTGAACTTATCAAATGGTGGATTCAAAGGGGCGTAGTTCCTCCAACCTCGGGAAACCTTTCTAACTTGCAATTTCGATCTTTTCTTCTAATGAATTTTAAACAATCATTATTTGTGAAGGATCTTGAATGGATAACTAGTCTTGGTTCCTTGGGGAAGCAACTCAAGATGAATCATGTGGACTTTTCAATGGTAGGGATCTCAAAGGATGGAGGCATTAAACAAAGCCTATTGCTGACTGAGTTGCACCTATAATATTGTGGGCCTCTTCCGGTCCACTCTCATCTCTGAGCTCTATCAATTTTACTTCACTATCAATCCTAAACATTGGTGGTAACAATTTGCAATCGAAGTTCCCAACATGGCTCCGAAACATTAGTAGCATTACATTCATTGATTTAAGTTATAACGATTTATATGGGCAAATTTAATTCGCCTTGGGAACTCGCCTAACTTGCGCATTTAGATTCATCTCAGAACACAAATCTCGCTGCAGTTGCTCTCAACTACTAAGTGGGAAGCCGGAAGAAGATAGAATTTTTGGATTTGGCTATACACCTTTCTTGGTATGTTTCTGCTTACTTGTTATTCCTTGTTGATGTCAGACATATCGAAACAATGTAGGTTATTTCTTTATAACCCTTATTTTTCAAAAAAACGCTTTTATTAAATTATTCCGACTTTCCAATAATCTATTACTTATATCATTGAACTAATAAAGGAGCATTTTAGGCTTTTGACCTATGCTCTTCCTTGGCTTTTGATGGATTTGAAAGCTTGCAATGCAAAATCTAGGTTTTGGTTGTAAACAGTTTTTAAAATTATTTTTTAAAGTTTTCCATAATAGTTTTATAGGTATTATTATATAATTTGTTCCATGTGTATATTTAAAAAAAATAAATTTATGAGTTTTTCTAATAATTATTTTTACAAATATTATATTATTTTTTGAAACAAAATTTGTTTTGGAAACTTTAATTTTTTAAAACATATTAATATCATGTTATCTTTCCACATAAAATGCGCTGCTCTTAAACACTATTTTAAATTATCTTTCCACTATCGGGGTTATTGTACTAATCATTGGTTTAGAAGGCAAAATTTCTTACTTTTCTGAAAATTTTGCCTGGCCACTTTCCCATATTTCATAAAATAATTATTTAATATTGTTGATGATGATCAGAGGCATAACGTTTCCATCGGAAATTTTGCAACTTAAAACATTTGGATGTGAGTAGCAATGGCTTGATAGAAGTCTAATTCGAATTTCTCTAAAGAGATCAAAACTCAGCTCAAGGTGTTTTTACTGCAGCCGAGGGAATTGCACTCTGCCTCGAATAAACCTCACGCGGTATCGTTCAACGATTGAGTCGTTTGGAAAACTTACTATTCTCGACCACACTCCGCAACAAGCTCTAAGGCCCTATCCCGCTTCGACATTCCGATACTGGAGTATATGTCGCCATGATGCACGAGCCGAATCGAGTCTCCCAGTTAGTTTTGGACAACTTTCTGAATTGGTTGAGTTGGATGTTTCTTCGAATCGCTTGACTGGAATTCTTTCTGAACAACATTTTTCAAAGTTAAGTAAGTTGAAGGTGTTGTGGATGGAAGGAAATTCAGGTCTTGTTTTGAATGTTAGTTCCTCCCGATCCCCATTCCAACTCCGTTATTTGAATATGGCTTCATGCAATTTAGGTCCATCATTTCCAACTCCGGCTCAAGTTTCAAAAGAACTTTTGGATCTCTATGTCAAATGCTAACATCTCGTGTTCCATACCAATTGGTTTTGGAATATATCTTCTCGAGTACTTGATCTATCCAACAATAAGACATTCCCCGCCTCTATCCCACCCAACATCTATGGAATCCAACCTACATGTGTTCTTCTTCCTTTCGTGCAATCAAATAATGTGAGAAATCCCCAAGTCTATAGGATATGTGGGAACTTGTAATAATTGATCTTTCAAGTAATAGTTCGACAAGTACATTCCAAAATTCGTCGTTTAAAGGGCTTCACTCCCTTTACTTAAACAAGAATAAGCTTTCCGGGGAACTTCCTTTATCTTTCCAAAACCTGTCAAATTTGGAAATCCTTGATCTCACGCATAACAGCTCGTGATATTCCAACATGGATTGGTATCAGCTTTCTCATTCCTTAAAGTTCTTAAGTTGAGGTCGAATGCATTTTCTGGAGGGCTTCTTTTTGGGTTGTCAAATTTAACTTTATTGCACATTTTAGATCTTGCTGAGAACAACTTGAGTGGTAGCATTCCATCCACTTTGGGTGATCTTATAGCAATGTCTCAAAAGGGAAAACTAAGTTCTATAGGAGGCTTGTACATCATAGGCAACACTAACATTTTTATCATCAAGCAAATAATTGACAAGTTGATCGTGAAAGCCAAAACACAAGATCTAGAATACACTAAGTCTCTTCCTCTCGTTGTCAGCATAGATCATCCAAAGAACAACTCTCACTGTGAGTTTCCGAACCGAATAACAAATTACTGTGAACCGACGTTTCTTAACTTGGTTGTCAAGAAACCACACGTTGGCTCAATTCCGCAAGACATCTCGATGTTACATGAATTGCAATCTCTTGATCTATCATGCAACAATCTCTATGGTACCATTCCCTTCTAGTATGCCTTCAAGTAATTACTTTGAGTTATTCGATCTATCAAACAACAACCCTCCTAAGAAGATTCCTTTACAGACAAATGACAACTTTTAATACCTGTTTGGCTGAAACCCTCTCTTCTTGTGGACAAACTACCTATTGCTCAATGCCAAGGTGATGATTTAGACTTGCTGGAATGGGCAAGCGCAAAGCAATGTCGAGGATGAAAATGATGATGGATTCATTGATCAATGGTTCTATTCGAAAGCATCATTAGGGCTTCATAGCGGCCTTTTAGGTCCATTTTTTGTTTTAGTAGTCAAGAAACCTTGGTGTGTGGAATATTTCAATTTGGTAGATAAAATTGTTGATAAATCATTGTACGTGGCTGAAAAGATGAAGAAGCACAATTGGTAGAAATCATTAGTTGTGGTGATGGTGATGATTTTGTTTGTAATTCTATGTATATATGCTCAGTTGTACATACTTTTTGACATTGACTTCTTGTACTTTCTCACTTATTAATATTTATCCCATATTTTTAAAAAATTAAAATCAATGTTTTAAAAACCAAACCGAACCAGTCGGTCCGACTGATTGAACCGTGAACTACATTAAAACCGGTTTGATTCAAAGGTTAAAATTGGTGGTTGAACCGATCGAACCAACGGTTAAACCGGTCAAATCCATTTATAATTATTTTTATTTATAATAATATACTAATTATCTATTTATGATGTCACCGGTTCAACCACGGTTTGACCGTTAGTTCAATGGTTCAACCAGTAAACCATGAACCTATAACTTTTTCAGTTCAGTCATGGGTTTGGTTTTTAAAACCTTGATTAAATTTAACCACCTATATTATAGAAAACATGAAAAGTGACTATTGATAGTTTCACTTTTTTGACGTTTATCTCTTATAGTTTAAAATGTTAAAATTAACCTTATTAGATAACGAAATTGGTTGGCCTTTAAACAATATAAGCTCTTCCATAAAAAGGAAACCAGAAATAAGAGAAAGAAATGAGAGCAGATAGAAAGTCCTTCAGAAATTGAGAGGAAGCATCTTCTATAGCTTAGTCAATTTCTTGAAAAGTGAAGTCCATAAAACCTATCCACTCGGAAAAATTTATATGTAGACACATAGGAAGCATCTTTTTGAATCAGTCAACTTTGGAAAAAGGGAACATAAAATTTCTAACAAATGGGCCATCTAAATTTCCTGGAAAACTCACATCTAACTCCCATAAAGTTCAAAGTTTATGAGTTTATTAAAGATTTTATGAAATGCATAGAAATGGAAATAAAAACACATTAATAAAAGGGCATAGAAGACGTGTTATTACAATTTTCTCAATTAATTCTGTATAATCCCATGAAATTGGAAAGTTCAATAGAAATTTAGGTTACCTTTAGTTCCAATAAAATTTGAGGGAAAATGCAAAGGAAAGAAAATAGAGAGGAAAAATAGAAGAAAAGAAAAAATGATGAAAAATAAAATTAGAATTAAATATGATATATTATATTTATTACTTTAATTTAATTTAATTTATTTGATCTGATAAACGTAAATATTAAATAACTTAAAATTTTGAGGAAATGTTACAGACTTCTACCGTTCTTTCCAAGCAACTTGGTTCCTAATGACTTAGAAGTCATCAAAATGAATTTGTGTATTAATTTCATGGACCCATGTATATTAAATTTGTTTCCTTCAAAAATTGATGTTTAATTCAAGATTGCGACTAGAGTTTTTTTTTTTTTTTTTTTTTCTATTTACTAAAGTTTACATAATTTTTGGACTTGACACTTCGCCAAGCATGTAATTCAAAAAATTATTTCAGTTTTTGAAAATTTTAGATACTGATAGGGTTTAAAAAATAGGCTTGCAGGCCCACTGGCCAAGCCCAAAGAGGCGGTACGCCCAACGCAATACCCAGGCTCCTCAGTACCGGCCCAAATCGAAAGCCCAAGAGGCCAGGTCCAAAGGACAATCCTGAATGAATTGGAAACCCCATATCCTACAAATCAGATTGTGTATCGCTCATATAGAAAATAGAACAACCCCTAGCCATATGTTATCCTGCCGATCCAACCAAACCTTATCAATAAGGAAGGGAAATACAACAGATCATCACACCGGATCTCCCTAATAAGGAAAGAGGATTATCTCAAATAAATAAATTCTCCTTCTATATCCTCACAGACTAAATCCGACATGGACTAAAATAAGAAATATCCCGGCCCAACGGGAAGGACTCCTAACCACCACCCAACCTAGCTGAACATCTACTATAAATACAAGACCACCTTACTCCAAGTGATGTGCATGCAAAAACACACACACATTCTTAGATACATACCCATAGGGTAACACAATCGCCTCTATAAATTTCTCTTTCTCTTTGAAAGAAACTGACTTAGGCACGGAGCGGCCACTCGGCATAGCTCCTCGCCGCACTCTTTTTCCTTGTTTTGGCAGAGGAGCTACTACGACTAAGGCTCATAGATCGTAGTGCAGCATCCTACTCAAATTTCAGATGATCCAGACGCCTACATCCTAGCCCACGAACAATCCGGGTCCTTCCCAACGACCCCATTACGCTCCAGCCTGGCCCGCTGAAAAAAGCATCACTCACTGGCCGTTCCGTGGGGAACGACAAAGCCTTTACAAATATAATTGATTTCTCAGCCATCGATGGTATCAATAAGGAACACAAGGAGTAACATTAATCCGCCAAGGATGCGGATCCACTACCGAGAGAAGCACTTTGGGACGCGGAAGGGTGTAAGCTAACACAACGGCAGCACTTCGCCAATCTAGTAGAAGAATCGAACAACTTACTGCATAGCCATAACATCCACTGAGATACAATGACAGTCCAGAAATATAATATTCCTCCCCAAGAGGAGAAACTTAGTCACAACATACCTCGAGGAGTCGAAGTGGAAGCAGAATCCAGTCGGTCCAGGAGGCAAGGACCCCCAATTAAATTTCCAACAGAGGGAAAATGAAGCAATACCTGTGGGGCACGATTGAAACACAAAGATCACGCCGCCAGAATAGGATAGCAAGACATGGGAGTGTAGGTCTGTGAATCTTCAACCGTGAACTCCTACTGCAGGAAGGGAGGCGCTAGGACGCTGTCCCGCACACTACGGATACCTTGGTACAACAAACCGAGTCTCCTTTCACTACCAAGGTGCTACACTCCCTTCCGCCGGTCTTAATGCCGCAAATAGAACGCTCGATGGGGCCAAGGATCCCGCGATCACCTTAATACCTACAAAAATCGACGGAGCTACACGGGTATCAGACCCTATGGCGTGTGTAAGTATCTTCAAGCATTACGCTTAAAAGGGCCACTCTTTGGCCGTCTAATAGAATTTCCTTCATCCATCTCGCCATTTAGGAACTTATCCATTGCGTCGCCTCCCACTTCATCGGAGCCGTAACGCATGTAAAGCCGGAAGTTACCACCCGCTGAAAGTGTCAAAACAGGCTCCTGTGAGAGTTTAAAATCAAACGTGCAAAGGTTCAACGTTGAGTCCCTGAAAATAGACATACCCGATGAGAAATTCGCCATCACAGCATTCATTGCAGGGTTAGGGGTACAATCGAAGGACTTGATGTTTTCCATCTCGAAGAACCCACAAGGGCACGCCAAGTACTCACCAAAGGGTAGAAGTATATAAACTGGGCGAAGAGGCCCTAATATCAAAGAAAGAAAGTTCTTCCACCCAGAAGAAAAAAAGTGTAATGTATTAAGCTGGCGACGGTCCTAAAAGGCAAGACGACTGTGATAAATCCCCAAGAAAAGATCGAGAACGATCCCCAAAGGAGAGAAGTCTCCGAGGACCGCTCCGGGCCCACTCATAATCCGAGGGACGACGACGCCTACTCGCCCCGCTTCACACCCCTACCAACCCCGTGTCACGTGTGTCCTGAAGACGAGGTACGAAACGAGCGGGGCTCCTAAGATGGCCAACCTGATGAACCTGATCCCGCCACAAGGGACAACTCCAAATATCAAGGAAGTTCCACAGGATTACGGCATCGCACCTGACAATTGTATGCAATCGAAGAGAGAGATAGAATACTTAATACGCCGCTGATATCTCCGACGTTTATATCTCCTAGGAACCAAGCCTGTGACCGGGCCCAAAGTCGTCCAGAACTGCACCGCTTCTCCCCGACTCAACAATGTTCCACTGGGCACACCCAAGAACTCAAAGATCAAGAACCCTCAAGAAATCCATGTGATCCTGGAGGATTCGCAGGAGGGGAGAATCTAGTCTCAATTTGCATCTGTTCCACCCGCGCAGCACGACGGCAGAGGCGGAGAAACCAAGCGGTAACTACAACCGCG
This sequence comes from Tetrastigma voinierianum, assembly GCA_016808115.1. Lineage (NCBI taxonomy): Eukaryota > Viridiplantae > Streptophyta > Magnoliopsida > Vitales > Vitaceae > Tetrastigma > Tetrastigma voinierianum. The sequence goes on along the minus strand of JAEQBH010007158.1, from coordinate 87,197 downwards.
ACCGACACTACCATCACATTCTTCCGACCTGCACCGAGGGATGCCAAGATCCCACGACGACTCCATTGGTGGTTCGTATGACGTGGCCAACACAACAAATTCCATCAAAGCCAATTGATAACCCGGAGTTCAACACATCATCTTCGCCTCAACCTTCGATAAAATGGCATCGAGAGAAAGCTAGATCCCGTCAACACACATCCGCAGGGGCTTTCGTGGAGAGTAAGGTATTACCCATTGGGCCTCGATTCAACTGGTGCTAACCCTAGGAGAGCCCCCTCACAGCGACAACGACGACGAGGTTCCTAATAGTGACGCCTGCCTGGGCTGTGATAACATGTTGTCAAGTGCACTTCCTCAACGCAATGAAAGCCATCCTCTCACAGATCACATGATAATCAAATTTCCAACAATACATGGTGTAGAATGGTCTCGAGGAGATCACGTGGCCAGGAATGCTACACCGCCTCCATGAAACAAAGGATGTTTGACAATGTGAATGTAGACGAGTTTCTGGCGCGCGACGCAGATACTCACCCGACCCGAGCCCTCAGAGGAACTAGAATCGGTATCGCTGGATGACGACCCGGAACATCTCGCCTATATCTACTAGACTAATCCGGGAGACCTCAAAAACCTCCCCATTCAATTTTAAGACGCACGCAGACATTCACAGTGAAACAAGGCATGGGGAATCGATCCTACTATAATCACTCTCACATATCAACACCAACCCATCCTTGCCGGTCAAATAAAAACGCAGGAGCTTCGCACTGCAGAGGCGTAGCCATCAACGAGGAAATCAAAGAAGCTTCCTCTAAGGTGAGCAATCAGTGTGGAGGTAGAATATCCCGGTGGTCGCCAACGTTGTCCTCGCCAAGAAAGAAAATGAAAATGGCGACTCAGACGACGGTACCGACGTGAAATGCGGCATGCCCGAAGACGCTTTCCTTTGCCAAGGATCGACCATCGTGGACGCCATCGCGGCCACGAACTTCTCGCCATGGACGTGATTTTCCGGCTATAATCGGGATTAGCATGGACCCAGATGACTGTGAAAGACCTCTTCACACCGTGGAACTTATCGCTATCGAGTGATGTCAGTTTCGGCTCAAGAACGCAGAGCCGGCCCACCGTTAGGCTAGTAAACCGAATGTTCCGTAAACAGATAGGCACAACCATAGCATAATGAGACTACATGCCGGTAAAATCTACTACAACCAATCTCCACATCCCCACCTCTCGTGAGATGCTCCAGATCCTGCTGAATTACAACACAGTCGAACCAGTAAACGCCTCGCTGTCACCGAAAATTCTCGGGCTCATAGTCAACCACAGGGGAATTGAGGCAAACCTAGATAAAATAAAGGCTGTGCTCAACATGTCGTCGCCATCATGAATAAAGGAAGTCCAACGACTAACAGGAAGGATTACGGCCCTGCCGACGGTATCCGGGCTAGTGATGCGTCACTCTTCTTCAAAGTTCTCAAGAAGGCCTTCCAATGGGATGCGGCGCGAAGAAGCATTTACTACATTAAACGTATCTAAGTTCTCCACCCATTTTAGTAAGTCCCGCTGAGGAGAACTCCCACCAGATTTCATCAGATCCGACTGACCAAATAAGAAGATTCATCAGGACAAAGAACGAGCACAACACCCAACCTACTATCAAATGAGCCTTGAGAGGAGCCGAGGAGAGGTACCCGAATGGAAAACTAATACTAGCATCGTAACCACGCTAAGTCTGGCCCCTATTTCCAGCTCACACCATAGAAGTCCCGATGAATATCCGATGAAGCATCGTACAAACCAAGTCTCCTGAGGATCGATGAAGTGGGCCATGTAGCTAAGCGACCACATCAGATACAAGCCAAAAACAGCCATAAAAGCACAGTCCTAACCGACTTCGCTGCTGAATTCGCCTCCGACTCCGAATCCTACTCGTACTACTCACGAAAGGGACGACCCACCACCCCAGCCTCTCAGAGATGGAGCCTCAAATGCGCAAGGAAGTGGGGCAGGTCTAATCCTAACCTCACTAAGGAACAGATATCAATACGCACTAGCTCGGGTTCCATGCCTCAAACAATGAGGCCGTGATAGCAAGCCTCAACCTCGCCCATTCATTGAGGCTCCACTCGGGCCAGAGGCATACAGCGGATCTCAAACCGGTGGTCGACAAATAGAAGAGACCTACGGGCCAAAAGCGAAACGATCTCTATACTTCCAAAGGTCCGCGATCTGCTAAAGAAGTTTGTGTTGGTTCAAGTCAAACATGTCCCCAGAACGGAGAATTCCCGAGCAGACGCCTTGGCAAAGTTAGCCACAAATTTCACAAGAAGACTCTCAAGTAGATCGACGCCTATCAATACTCTGGCGAATCCTCCGTCGATCCTTATAGCATGATCTGGCCGTCTGATAGAACTAACCGAAAGGCCTAGACCCGATTTGGAACTATATAATAGATCTTAAGCCACTCCGACGACCGAAAGAAGTAGCCAAAATAAGGGCGAGGTCACCAGTTCACTAATCATAAAGGAAGTCTCAAGCGAGGGTTTTACTCCCCTTCTTAAATGCATCATGAGAGGACATCAAGCAGGCGAGAGGTACACGAGGGTGTATGGAACTGGGCATCTGAGACAGTGGCATTAGCAGGAAAAGTCTTAAGGCAAGGATACTACTGGCCAACCATACTCAAGGATGCGACCGATTTAGTCAAGAAATGCAAGATCTGCCAGGAGCATGCCAAGATCTCACGCCTCCCGTCAGAGCCTCTAACATCAATCACAAGTCCTTGGCCTTTCCAACAATGGGGTTTGGACATATTGGGACCTAGCAGTAGTAAGGGCAATTACCGGTCATAATCGATCGCGGTGGATTACTTCACAAAGTGGGGCGAGGCGAGCCTTTAGCCCTGGTACGGGCCGAGAAAATCGCAATTTCGGTGTGGCGAGCCATCATATGCGGAGTTTGGCATCCCGAGCCACGGTATCGGATAACGAGGCCGGTTCGACAGCGCTAAGTTCGGGATTTTTGTAGAGCTCGGAATTAAAGTGCTACCGTCCCAGTAGCGTCCACGATCAAATGGACGGGCGAGAGTCACGGTCGAGAACCCTCAAGGCTGCCTTGAAGACAAAATTGGAAGATCTTAAAGGGAGTTGGGTGGGAATACCTCCCAGGGTACTATGGGCTTATGGGGCGACACAAAGTCGGCCCGGCAGGGCCCGTTTGCTAGCCTTTGGCACACGGAGCGGTAGCCGTTGGTCGAATCAAGTCTCTGAGGTCGAGGTTAGCATCGAGAGAGCATAATGTGAGGGCCTTACGTCTAAACTTAGAGCTCCTGGATGAAAAGCACGAGAGCGAGGTTCAAGGCGTCACGGATGTCGAGGAAAACAACGGGTATTACAATCAAAGAGTCGACCTAGGAATTTACATGCCCCGGGGCGACTTAGTCTTAAAGCTCCTACCGGCAAGGAAAGAATCCGGCCTACGGGAAACTAGGACCCGGCGGGAAGGTCCATACATCATATCCGTCGTTGGAACCGGGGGCAATTATGAACTCAAAAGCGAGAGAAGAAGGAAAAAATCTTTGCGACATACATGGAATGCGGGAACAGAAAATCTTAAAGCGTTTCTACCGGTAAGCATCGATTTACATCATGCCTTATCGGATCTCATGTAACAGATAGAACATTCATTCACCATTTGGTTAGACATCTCAAGCAGTTCATATATGTAAGATACAGAAAAAGGCAAAATAAGAAGATACATTGACATAAAAGCAAAAATGTCTCTTTATTTCAATTGAATTACATCCAGTTACAATCAGTGGTGTCCTCGATCGCATCTCGAGTAATACTCAGCATAAGTAGTTCGCCAAAAAAAAAGAAAAAGGGCACAAAAGAGTTCAGACGGAAGGAAAAGAAGGACAAAGGAGAAAGACAGAATGAAAAACTGGAGAAGAAGAAAAATGTGTGATAGAGAGAAAAGAAAAGAGAGAGAGGAAAGAAGGGAGAAAAAGAGAGGAGTAGGAGGAGAAAGGAGAAGAAAAAGAAGAACAAAAAACAGAGAGAGCAGCGCAAAAGATCCGCCACCCTCTCCGGATGCATTCCCTAGCACGAAGCTAGGGAATAACATGACTCCCATAAAGGGGGACTAGGGAAAAACACAACTCCCACATGCAGAAGAACAACATCGCTGGCTCCAGACCTTCAGAAGAATCTCCAGCAACAATGATCAAACTTCGACTCTTCATCTCACACAGATTCCAGTTGCGCATTATACAAAGAACAAGCCTCACCGACGGGTAAGCGGAGTATTTATAAGGAGATCGGTAAATGAAAGTTAGATGCGATCGATCAAATTCTCCATAAATCCGCATTAAAGACACTCGCTTCTTTCCGAGAAGTGAAAATTAACTAAGCAACACGAAGCGTTTCAACATATCAAGCTCTTCAACTACTGGCCTTGGCGCCGGAGCAGCGGCGCTGATTTGACGAGCTCGCCTACTCATACAGGGCCATGTTGCCTCGGGGTACGGGACCCGGCCTCCGGGGGCTACATCGCCGCTGACCTTTAGCGCCGGAGCCGCTACTCGATTTGGCGGACTCACCTACTCCACACGGGCATCTTGCAGGAGTCGGACGGCTGGTACATCGCCACTCGGCCTTAGCACCGGGCCGGCTAGCAATTTGTGGCTCGCACTCGCCGCGAACCCGCGCTGCCTGAGTCGAACCGGCTTCCGAGCTATCGCCACTCGGCCTTACTTCGAACCCGCGGCCCCTTTCAATTTGGCCGAGCACCACTACTCGCCTGGCCCGAAATGCTTGCCACCGAAGTGAACACGGCTCGAACTATCGCCGCTCTCGGCCTTAAGCGCCGAGCCCGCGGCGCCGATTTGGGCGCTGAGCTCACCTACTCGCCACAGACTCACTGTTGCCTCGGGTCGGACGACTCGGGCCGCCCTTTTCGGCCTTAGCGCCGGGCCACGCTCCCAGTGAGCGAGCTCACCTACTTTTCCAGCCACGGGCCCGGCGCCTCGGGGAGTCGGACCGGCTCGGGCTACATCGCCCACACCCTCGACCTTGGCGCCCACACGTTGCTCCAATTTGACTTGAGCTCACCTACTCATGGGCACGCGCCTCGGGTGAACCGGCCTAAGGGTGTCGCCCTGAGGCCTCAGCGCCGAGGCCAGATTTCATACTGACCGAGCTGCTTATCCTTTTGGGCGTGGGCCATTTCTACTTTTCAGTTCATCTGGCGAGCTCTTCCCATCACTCGGCATGGGCGACTGCTGATTCATCTGACGAGGCTCTTCCCATCTTTCGGCATGGACGAGCTCCTTTACAATTCATCAGATGAGCTCGCTCCCATTCGCTCCGGCATGGGCGAAACTCTGCTTCAGCAATTGATAGAGCGAGCTGCATGGCATACTTTCGGCATGGGCGAGCTCCTTTACTATTCATCGATGAGCTTTTTCTTCCCGTCACTTTCGGCGCTGGGGCTGACACACTTTTTATAGTTCATCTGACGAGCTCTTCCCATCACTCGGCATGGGCGAGCTCCTTTCTGATTCATCTGCGAGCTCTCCCGTCCCACTTTCGGCGCCTGGGCAGAGGCTCTTCTTCGCGCCCCCGGGTCGTCGGCGAGCTGCGCATCACTCGGCATGGGCGAAGCTGCACACTATTCATCAAAGCCGACTCACGCCCATCTGTATAGACGAGCTCCTTTCACTATTCCGCCACAGAGCTCACGCCCATCGCTCGGCATGGGCGAAACTCGCTGCTGCCATCTTGGCGAGCTCTTACCCATGCGCTTTCGGCGCTGGAGCGGGAGACTACTTTGAGGTCATCTGAGCTCTTCCCATCACTCGGCATGGGCGAGCTCCCTTCACCATTTCATCTGGCGAGCTCATCCCACACGCTCGGCATGGGCGGGCTGCTTCCTTTGGTCATCGGCGAGCTGCGCCATCACGGCATGGGCCGAGCTCCTTATTTATTCACGAACCACGCGGATCACTTTCGGCATGACGAACTCTACTCTGATTCATCGACGAGCTCTTTACATCACTTTCGGTATGGGCGAGCTCCACTGCATTGTTCAATATGGCGAGCTCTTCCGCCAACTCGGCTGCAGACGAGCTCTAGCGAAACGGCTGCCGACAGCTCTTACCGATTCGCATGGGCCGAGCTTCCGGTAACCGTCGGCGATAGCGAGTCCGCTTCTGATTAACTTCGTGAAGTGGGGCGACTCTTACGACCACGTGACTAAGCCTGCGAGCATATTCATCTCACTCCGAACATCCCGGTCGGGCATGCGTATCACGGAGAAAAGCGACGATGCTACAGTAAAAACACGGATGATAAAAAAAAAAAAAAAAAAAAGAGAAAAAGAAGAGATTGCCTCTTTATATGAAAATATATTTGAGAAGAGTACACATGTCTCGAGCCAGGTCGACCAAAAGTAAGCGTATATATAGACAAACGAATAAAACGGGTGTCGGTGAAGAACATAAACATAAGAGATCGGGCGTCAACGGGAGGAACGGACCGACGAAGAGAGGAGAATTGGCCACGAGGCGAGGAGTACAGAGCTCTTCGAAATGGTTCGGTAGAAAAAGATTTCTCTGCCTCTTCATCAGGAGATCAAATTAAAAGTCGGATACGGGCCAATAAAGTCGGCTTTCGGTTGAAGGCAAGCCTGAGAAGCTGCCCGAGGCAGCGGCACAGTCCCTCTCAGCGCCTTATGACCTCATCCCTTTTTGAGCCGGGGGAGTAGCTAACTTTCGATGGGCGTCTGCGCCTTGTCCGCGACATTCCTCGTTCGGCCGTTTTGCAATTTACGACACACGGAGATTCCGTGGCGCAGTCTCTAGCGGCGCCTTACGCACTTTCGGAAGCCGCGTGACGCTTCAAGTTGCGCTTACCTTATCATTCGAATCGCAGATTAACTACCACGTAATTAAAACGAAGATCCATGACTCACCCGAGGAAGTAATGAGCTCCTCCACAACCTGCTGAGCTCACCTAAACGGCTTTCCGGCCCCTCGGGCCTCACTCGGGGTCACTACGCCTTGGACCATTTCTCGAACATCCCGAAGCACGCCTTCGGTCGCCTTGAGCTACGCCGAACCTCGTCTTCCCACTTTACACTTTACTTACGGCAAACCAGTATGCTTTAATCGGACCAAGTCGCTCCACTTCTTGATCATATGCCGCTCGTTCACCCAACAGTTAGTTCGAGTAAGAGCCACCTTCTCTTTATAAACTCGAGGCGATTCTTACGTGCTTCTCGTTTAGCTTGGCCTTCTCGGCGGGCCTTCAGATGGTGTTTTGCATATCAAACATGAAGATAGCGCGACGCTGAGACCGGCCTTAAGGCGAGCACACCATAATAGACTATCGAGGCAACCCCCTTGAAAAGATAAAGGCGAAGCCTGGAGTCTGACATGCCGGGCCTCGAAAGGTGGTCATGAGATGGAGGAGGCGACACTGCCCGCGAGTTCGGTGTTAGAAAGCAAAGAGTGGGGTTCGTCGACTTTTGCCTTGATTTCTTTCTCCTCGGTTACACGTAAGCGCTTTTCGAGAGGCAATTTGAAACGCTTCGCTTCCGAGCGGGTTCGAGACGGTTATAGGCATAACCACCAGCGATTTGTTCGGCGGCGCACTCAAGAGTCTTTAGCCGCTTAAGTGAGGGCTTAGGAAATTAGGGGGACTGAAGTCACGAGAACCTCGCTGAGGGGCAGCCGCTGATCCTCGGCGGCTGGGCGCCTCTCTCAGCCGAACTTTGGTCGCCGTAGCTCACTCCTCGGTAGACTCGGTTTTTCCTCTTCACGCCGGGGCTTAGAGGCGCTTGCGCCCCCAAATGAGGAACGAAATCTCTCCTCGAGGGTAGGAGGCGCCGGCGTGAGCCGGCGGGAGAGGACCCAGGGAGTGGCGGCGAGATAACCTCGAAGCGAGGAACGTGAGACCTCGGATTGGATGGACCGGGAATGGCAGGTGTGACGCCCCATTTCCAGGGGTCAGTTATTTCACCAGATCAACTGCGGAAAAATCTATACTTCTCATATCATGAGAAGCATGCATGGTAAAATAAGCACGTGGGGCCCATTACATCCCATACTCGTAAAGCAAATAATCCCATATTCTCACTTTAGTTTTCATGTTTTGTTCTCACAAGCTTTATACACATTTACAAAATATTTACTTTAAAAGCCACATTTAAAACTTCTTCTCCCGAATACCTCTTGCATGCGTCTCACTGGATAGTCCTGTACGAGGGGGTTACGACGGGGGAGTGAGAAGCCCAGCTTGATAGAAAAGTCTTCTACGAGGGTTACTCTACCTAAAATCGTAATATCGATGGCATATATAACGATCAATCCCATTCCATACGATTATTTTCTATATGAAATGTCCATAATATTTTGGGTGAGCCTTGCCTCATGCTCACCACACAGTCCCAATGAGCTCCTACGCTGTAGATACCCAGAATGAAATAAAACCGGTCCTTACCCTTTGGTAAACCATTGGAAGCTACTCCAATTTATTTATCAAAGCGATTTTGATTCTTTTCGCTGTTAGTAGACCCCACGGTTAAGGGTTTTGCAAGTGATAGGGCCCAGCGCGCGCCTTTTCAGCATTTTCACGAACTTATGCGTGCGGGGTTCATGTCTACTTAGTGACTAAACTATGGGACTTTCACCTGAGAGAGTTTATGACTTGCTCCTTGAAACATTTGATTTATCATTTTGATCATTTACACCCTGCGTGGGCTCCTACGCCCGGACTTTGTCCCATTTTTTCCAGAGTTCACGACCCGCTCACGGCTGCTTGATGAATAAACCTTACCACCACCCACCCCAGGCGGCGCGATGGCAATAGTGCATATGAAATGCATGATGCGATGCATGATGCGATGCATTTTCCTCATGTTACATGCATGAATGAGCACTACATGAAACATTTACACACCATGGATAATTATAATTGACCCATATAATTTACCTCATGCAAAAATATTAATACATCAGCGTGCATCGGTATCACATTTCCCGAACTTAGCATGTTATTCATGCAAACCATAACTGCAACCAGGTCACCGACTTGGGACCATTCAGCGAGGAGGTACCTCCGGCCCTTCACAACATGAACCATATTGGTTCCGATCCTTTTTATCCGCGACAACGAACCCGCGACACTACAGAAGCAGTTTAGTAAAACCACAACTCGCGGTCATGCAATGGGTCATGAAATCCATACCCTTAGTTCGAGGCTTGGGTAATTCACATGGCCTCTCATGGCATTCACTTAAACAGCCTACCGTGTAAAGCCTTTGGTACAAAAATGCTTAAGTAGGAAAATATCCTCTTGGGTTTGAAGAAACTTCCAGCCGGTCACATGCGTTGTCATACAAGGTGTGCAGAGCGAAACATAACGTCTCGAGAGGGAATCCGGCGGTTGGATCTCCTACAAACCTAGAGAGAAGGAAGACTCTCTCATTAAAAATGGGAGAAAGGCTCTGCTGCGTCTCTTTTCTTTTCTTCTTATACGTTTTCCTTTGGCTTTTGTTTTATTCCCTCATTTTGCTTTTCTTTTCTTTTTCTCTTTTCTTATCTCACCTTACTTTCCATTTTCTCCTCATTTTCTCTTTTCTCATTTCATTTCTCTCCTCCTTTTTGAATCATTATACGTAGCCGAGTGGCTTATGAGGGAAATTTCCCTCTCGCACCACCGAGCAAATTGTGTGGCATATATTTTTCCGTCATTTTCCTTTATTTTTTTATAATTATCTTTTATGACATCATCATTTTACGTAGGTACCGATGTGAATATTTCTTCAATACCAAGTGTCGCACCTTTTGAGGAGTGCCATGTGGCATCTTCTTATGTCTTGCCATGTGTCGTCAGACGGCGCACGTCTCAGCGTGAAATCGAAACACTCGGAATCTAACGAGGAAGTCGGCGTGTTTAGCTAAATTCAGCGGGCGATTTCAGCGGAGAAATTAGTTTAGGTCATCAGAGATCTAAAATTCGGATTTTACGAGTGCGATTTTGCCGCGCAGAAAATTGGAATTTCTCGGGTCTTCTGATCGGAACCTTATCAATTCTACATGGGGCGAGCGGGATATCCCATGCTTATTTAAGGCGCGCCGACATTATCTTGACGCTAGAAGTTCAAGACGAGCCTTTGGGAAACAAGCCGGATGGTGCAAATCGAGGAAACATCAGACCACCTCTAGATAAGAATCATACCAAAAGCGGTACAAATACGAGATGTTGTCAGGGAGGCAGCCCGAGGCCACTGGGGACACCGAGGTGTCATCCTTGTCCCGAAAGTTGTATTCCGATTGAGCGTAACGAAGAAATAAAGCGTCCCTTCCATGACATCTTGAAGATGGAAGATCGGAGATCCTTCTTGAAGGGAGTCCGAGCGTCTGGAAAAATAAAGAAAGCCCTCTCGGTGGTCTCATTCGGGCGAAAAAGATGGAGAAACAAGGCCAAGCTAGGGATCTTAGAGCCACTATCCTAAAAGGAAACCCCGATAACCACCAAAATGCTAACCATTGGGAGCGAGTTGGGAGGGCGAAATATTGAAATGTTGCAAGACCCTTTCATAAAAGGGTGCGAGAGGAAGCGAGCCGTTAGTAGCGACCTCAAAAAAAAAACAAACCATCAGGCACAAAGGGTGTGTAAAAGAGTTAAAACATCGGGGGATCCACACTTTCGGATGAGGGGAGGTCGATAACGTCGGCAAAAAGTACTTTCCCAGTATGAAGGATGGAGCGCCTACTAAGATTCCACATTCTGACATGTCGAGCAGCGAGTAAGGTCTCCGGAGCCCCCGAGGATATGTGATTAGGTTTATTTTCTCTTTGCCGCACCAGGGAAGAGGGCGCTCCAACGGCGGGGAAGAGGGGCGCCGGCAGCGTTACGGGATTCGAATATGGGCGAGCGGCCCGGAGGCATCTCCGGCAGTATAGTGCAGAGCCAATGAGGTCATTGCCGATGTAAAGAAGAAGCGACCGGACCCGTGACGGAGGCAATGAGCGTGAAATAAAGCGTCGGTTAAAGCGCAGTGTTTCGTTGTCACCGTCGAACGAAATGCGGGGTCCGAGAAAAACAATGAAGAAAGGCTACAAAAGGTGTAAACGAGGCGAGAAAGGAAGGGTCCGGAGTAAGCGGACAAGGCAGAAAGATGTCCACGAGAAAGAAAGCGGAAGAGAGAGCGAAGGAAGTGGAAAGAAATAAGCGTAGCTTACAAGAATTAAGTCATTACTACATGACTTATGACGCGGTAAGGCTTTTAGGCGGCCCAACCACGAGCAGTGGCGTAGGAGCGCAGCGGAAATATGAGAGGGGGTCGACCCTTGCCCACTCCGGCGTACACAAGGTACGAGGGCAGCTTGATAGGGTTTAAAAAATAGGCTTGCGAGCCTTTGGCCAAACCCTGCGAGAGGCGGTACGTGAGCGCAATACTCGGGCTCGATGCAGGCCCAAATCGCGAAAGCCCGAGGCGAGTCGAAGGACAATCCACGAATGAATTGGAAACCCCATATCCTACAAATCAGTTATTATATCGCTCATCTGAAATAGAACAACCCACTAGCCATATGTTATCTGTAGATCGACGAACCTTATCGGTAAGGAAAGGGAAAATAATAACGGATCATCGCCGAGTTGGATCTCCCCAATAAGGAAGAGGATTATCTCAAATAAGCGACTCCTTCTATATCTGTACCAAATCCGATTTGGACTAAAATAAAAATATCGTCGATGGGAAGGACTCTAACCACCACTTGATCGGTTGAACACATCTACTATAAATACAGAACCACCCATGGTGAGAAGCGGTATCTGAAAAAGCACACACACACATTCTTAGATACATACCCATAGGCAACACAATCGCCATCTAAGCAGTCTCTCTTTTCTCTTAGAAAGAAACTGACTTAGGCATTGGAGCGGCCACGAGCATAGCCCTCGCCGACCCCCCTTTTTCCTTGTTTTTGCAGATGAGTGCTACGACCAAGGTTTGCAGATTGGTAGTGCAGCGATCCTACCTGTGACGATCAGACGCACATCCCGGCCCACGAACAATCGGGTCCTTCCAGCGACCTTACGCTCGGCGATTCGGGTTGAAAAAAAGCATCATCAGATACCATAAATGGCATGACATGACCCATGATAATAGATTAATTATTTTTTTCATTACACAAATTATAAAGATAAAAGCTCAATAGGCTATTTGGTTCCTGTATTTGAAAACTGTTCTTTAAAATAGTTTTTAAAAACACAAAAAACACCAAATGGTGTCTCTGAAAATTATTTTTGTTTTTTAAATTTAGTATTTTCTACGTTCTCTATATTTTTCATAAAATTTCAAATTATTATGATAAACAATCTTTTTATGGTTATTTAAAAAAAATGAAAAAAATCATTCTCATTACACATGTTAAATCTATATATTATTTATAAAAGTATATTTTTATCTACATTTTGAGAAAATAAGATTTTAAATAAAAAATTTAAAATATATGCGTTGAGGTCAATTTTCATGTTTTCGATCCATATGAAGTTAATTTTAACATTTAAAAGTATACGACTAAATGTCAAAAAAAGTGAAAGTGTAAGAGGTCACTTTTCATGCTTTTGATAATATAGGGGGTTTAATTTTAACATTTTACAAGTGCGATATATGATAACCAGAAAGCATGAAAGTGTAGAGGATGAAAATGCATTTTCCTCTTCTTGAAGCAAATTCTAGAATAATGTAAATCCAATTTTGGAAAATAATCATGATGACTTAAAAATGTTTTCCTTAAGTCTTGTTCCTTAGAATATCACTTTGAAAGACCTCTTTATCGTCATTTTGGGGCAACTTGATTCATGACCTGCAGCTCATCAGACCACGATCCCATAATTCATTGAATTCCATCAATAATCGATGCTTCGAATAGATCGTTTGTCCGTCGTTTTTTGTTAAAAAGTTTACATTGAATTTTCAAATCGGTATTGAGCTCAGTAATAGTAACCGGCAAACTGTAGCAGAACTGAGCTTTTCAAAAAATATATATATATAATTTGGGGTTTCTTTTCTTTTATTTTTAAATCGTAGTAAATATAGATATGTTTGTGCAAGCCTTTTGATCTCACATGAAATCGGACTTTAATTGTATGTATTTTATTATTTTAAAATCATTCAAAGGGAGTTACTTATGGATAACTATGAGACAGGTTATTTGATTTGATGAGATATTTATTGTCTTAAGTACCAGTTGTATAATTTGTTTAACAATTTTTATTTTGGTGTTAGTGATTTTTTTAAATTTTGGTTGATATTTATATGAGTGCAATTAACACTTCCAAATATTTATAAACATAAAAGGAAAAAAAAAGATTAAAATATAACTAGTATACAAATACAACTTTTAATAAATTTTATTTAATAGAGTGGGTTTCTTCGATTTTTGACAAGGAGGTGAGAAATGTTAGCTTCTATCTTTAATTTTATATATTTTAAATAACATACAACTACAAACCTTGTCCACATGCAAGCTCATTATCACAAAGTGTTTAATTGTAAAAAAAAAAAAAAAAGACTACAAACCCTTAATCCATTAGACCGAAAAATAGAGTCAAAGTCAAGTCTTTCAAGACTACCTATATTATCTTTAAATTACAAACCTCCTATTGTGTTTTTAATCAACATATCCTAACTCTTAAAAATTTATGTCAAGTTCCACTTAAGAAACTTACTACTATAGTTCCTATAAACACATTTCCATAGGATCATCCAAGAGAATACGTGATTTCAATCCAATATCATGGTACAAAAATACATATTGCCAAAAAAAAGTTAGGAGTCAAATTATTTTCTGTGTTTTTCTTATTTTTCTTTTTTTTTTTAGAACAAAAAAAACACTTTTCAAAAACTGCAAAGAAATAGGCCCTTAGTTTCTATGGGTTTAGGCATATATATTTTAGAGCAATTCTATTTACACCCCATTCATTTCTCTACACCCCATTAGAGAGATGGGATGTAAACATGGGGTGTGTGTGATATGGGGTGTATAGAGAAAATAATGGGGTGTAAATAGAATTTTGACTTGGTTAAAATATATATATTAAATTGTATTAAACACTCAAGATTGTGAGTCAAGTCCTTTTCTGTTTGGTTAAAAGGTAACAGAACTTTGACTTGAGATGGCCGACAAGTGCTGAAAAAAAATTTAAGAATTTTCCACATGGCAGAGCCCATCTCAAGTGCTGAAATTTTTTTTAAGAATTAAATTAAGGTGAACTCTCTTATAAATTAAGGTATTATTATTTAAGTAGAGCAGAAGAGATGGATTGAGTATTATTGAAAGGTAATTAATTTGTAATAAGATTACTAATTAAGTATCACTAAATGAACAAGGTAATTCTAAGGTTCAAACACTATCTAGGTAGTTTTTGAATTTCCAACACTATATTTCTTTTTATGAATGAGAAGATGTAGTTGTTGCTCATTTCTTCTTAATATGAGTCAATTCTAATTTCATCCTATTGAAATGAGTAGAGTTTGTATATCTGGACAAGATATATACTTAATATAATTCAAAAAAGTGAAGTTTAAAGTGAAAAGATATATACATAATAGATTCAAAAAAGTGAAGGTGAGATTTAGTGCTATTGGAGTGTGATTGATCTATTAATGCCAAAAGAAATATTATCTTTTATTAGTATAAAAATAGAAAGAAAAGAAGGTTGTCATTATTATTGATGCGATTTCTACTTTTTCATGTATAAATATTCCTTTGCAACCAAAGGAGTGAGCACAACTACAAAGAAAAGATAATAGGTAAGATCTTACTCAACCAATAAGGCCCAATTTCCCCTAACATTCTCTTTTATCTAATGTTTCTAACTTTTATTTGTATTTTATTCTTATTTTTTTTGGGTGATTTCTATAGTTTTTAATAGATAACAATCAATCGGCTTAAGTGATATTGGTTGGAGTCACAATTATCTTTCTTGATAATAATAAAACTAGGTCATATTTAGCATATATTTAATCTTTTTTATTTTTGAGAAATATAATATATTTAATTTTATTAAACTTATGATTGATTAAAGTAAATGTATTATTCATGATCCAATATATTGATATTTTGATTACTTATAGAATTTCATCAATATTTTGACTCGTCTATAGAAACTTAATATTAATTATTTGCTTTCATAGGTGTTTTTAGATGGAGAAAATTTTAGCTCTTGATTTCCTTTGGGTAATTTTAAGTTTAACAATAGGAGATATAGCTTGTCAAGGTACAACCCTCCAGGGAGATTGCTTAATAGTGGAACGAGAAGATCTTCTTGACTTCAAAAATGGTCTCAACGGTTCTAGCACCCAACTTTCATCATGGATAGGAGGTAATTGTTGTCAATGGGAGGGGATTGGTTGTAAAAACAACACAAAAGTTGTCGTTTCAATCAATCTTCGTAACCCATATCCTCTTGAGGAAATGTCTAAGAAATGGAGGCTAATGAATTTAAGTGGGGAGATTCGACCTTCTTTTCTAGAACTCAAATCCTTGAGATATTTAGATTTGAGCAGCAACATGTTTGAGGACATCCTAATTCCTGAATTTTTTGGCTCTTTGAAGAATTTACAATATTTGAATTTATCATAACGGTGTAGTTCCTCTAAACCTGGGAAACCTTTCTAATTTGCAATTTCTTGATCTTTCTCCTCATGAATTTAAACAATCATTATTTGTGAAGGACCTTGAATGAATGACTAGTCTTGTTTCTTTAAAGATACTCAAGATGGATGAGGTGGACTTTTCAATGGTAGGATCTCGGTGGACGAGAGCATTAAACATACTTCCATTTTGACGGAGTTGCACCTACAATTTTTGGCAACCTCTCTAGTCAATTTCATTTTTTGAGCTTTATCATTTACTTCACCATCTATCCTAGCGTTGGTGTGGTAACTATTTGCGATCGAAATTCAGTATGACTCAGAAACATTAGAGTAGCAATGTAGCATTATATTCATTGATTTAAGTTTTAACGTTTTGTATGGAGCAAATTTCACGGCCTTGAGGAACTACCCAACTTGCCGATTACTTGAATTTATATAGGAGACTAAGAAATCTCCACAGATGATTTAAAAACTCGACTACTAGCAGGACTGGAAGAAGACCAGAATTTTGGGATTTGTCATCAATAACTTTCTTGGTATGTTTCTTGCTTACTTTGTTATTCCTTGTTGTTGATGATACATCAAAACAATGTAGAGGTATCAGTATAACATATTTTTCAACGTTTTTATTAAATTATTCCGCGCTTTCCAATAATCTATTATATCATTGTTTAGACCATCTCGAAAGGAATATTTTAGGCTTTTTGACTCCTTATGCTCTTCCTTGGCATTTGATGGATTTAACACTTTCACCAAAAATCTAGGTCTTGGTTGTAAGCAGTTTTTAAAGTGGTTTTAATTTTTCCATAATAGTTTTACAGTGTTGGCCCATATAATTTGTTCCATGTGTATATTTTAAAAAAATAAAATTATGAGTTTTTCTAATAATTATTTTTTTTTTTTTTTTACAAATATTATATTATTTTTGAAACAAAGAAATTTGTTCATGAAACTTTAATTTCTAAAAACATACTATCATGTTATTCCACATAGACACGCTAGGCAACTTGTTCTTAAACAATAGACGCTAGACACTTGTTCATAGCAAACGAATTTTAACATACTATCTTTTTCTCCACTCATTTGGTTTAAATTATCACTGGTTTGGCTTTTTCTGAAAATTTCTTTGTCGGCAACTTTCCCATTTTTCAAAAAATAATTTAAAATAATTATTTAATACTGTTGATGATGACTGTAGGTACAATTCTAACTGCCATTGGAAAATTTTGCAACTTAAAACATTTGGATGTGAGTTTCAATGGCTTGTCGGGAAGTCTACCTGAATTTCTTAAAGAGATAAAAAATTGCTAGTTACGAAGGTGTTTGAGGTTGGTGCGATTGTCGTGGAATGAAGCTCGCGGGCGGTGCGGAATGGTTGAGTCAACGGAAAAACTTCTTGATCTTGACCTGAGAGACAACAGTTCAAGGCCACATCCTGCTTCTTTCGGGACATTTAGATGTGGAGTATATATTAAGCTTGTGAGAATGAGCTGAATGGGAATCTTCAATTAGTTTTGAATGACTTCTGAATAGGTTGTCTTGGAATAAAACTTATTAAATTCTTTGAACAACATTTTCAAAGTTAAGGAAGTTGGAGTATTTGCATATGGAGGAAATTCAGATCTTCTGTTTTGAATGTTAGTTCTCTGGATCCCATTCCAACTCCTTGATGAATGGCGACTTATGCAATTGGGTCCTTCATTTTCAACATGAAACAAGGTTTCAAAGAACCTCTTCGATCTCGATATGTCAAATGCTAGCATATGTCGGGTTCCATACTTAATTAGTTTTTGGAATATATCTTCTTCACGGTAAATTTAAATCTTTAAGTCTAAATTACAAGATCTCTTTGGTTACCTGACGATTGAATATGACCTCTTTGGTATTTATTATTTTAGCTCCAACCTCTTTAAAGGTCCGGTTCCTCTCCCAAACACTAATTTTACTTGATCTATCAAACAATAAATTATTCGGCTCTATCCCACCCAACATCGGTGAATTCAATCTAGATTTGCTCTTCCTTTTTCTTTCAGGTAATCAAATAACAGGAGAAATCCCCAAGTCTATAGGGTATATGAGGAGACTTGAAATGATTGATCTTTCAAGGAATAGTTTAACAGGAAGCATTCCTTCTTCCATAAGCAATTTCTTACCTATCCATTCTAAACCTTGGACATAACAATTTATCTGGGGCTATTCCAAACTCTTTTGCTCAATTGAGATGGCTTCAATTGCTTCACCTAAACAAGAACAAGTTTTCAGTGGAAATTCCTTTTATCTCTCCAAAATCGGTCAAGGTTGGAAACCCTTGATCTCAGTTACAACATGTGACGCCCCAAATCCTAGGGGTTCGTTGACTCCCCGTCAACCCGTGGAATACTCGTGAATGTCGGGTGACCCGACATTTTTCAAGAAAATCGGGCAGAGTCTCCTTTGTACGGGGAGCTCTACCCGAATCTGAACTACCCAAACTTGTCCCTGAGCGTAAATTATAACCGGAGTTTATGATTTCACTTGACCACTTGGGCCCATAAACAATACTCAATATACATGCAACTATGAATCAACTTCTTATACCCAATAGTTACAAGGATTAATATGTTTTACTCTTATCTGATACATACATTAAACTTAAAAGTTCTAATACATGTATGCGTAATACCTGACTTCGAACTTCTTCAATCACTAGGTCTCTGGGGCCCGAGCGAGTCCTCGCATGCTCCCTGTACCTGTAAAATAATATCCCTTGACAGGGTGAGCTAATGCTCAGTAGTGGAATCTCCCTAAGTGGGCTACTCACCACCTAAGTGCAGTGCAATGTTCCAAATTAAACACACATTCAAGCAAATGCATGATGCAGATATTATCTACATGACCAACTCGAGATCCAGTCCTCACCACGACTCCCTGCACTGCTTCAGCCTCGTATGAGAATTATTATTTTGTTTGTTTATGGACGCCACTCGATGTGTATATATCAATTGGGCGCTCAGACGATTGATATATTATTTGTTTATTGGACTTCTTACTCAGGTGAATATCGATTAGTATTCAGACCGATTGATATTTTTAATTTGAATTTCCCTCAGATAATTAATATTTTTTTTGAACCCCAATACTTCAGAGCGGATTTTCTACTGTTTCATCTGTACACTGTTCTATAGCCACTGAGATTTGTTAGGTGCGTATGGAATGCATATGCCAATTCCAATACGATCTGATACAGGTAAATATATAAACATGCATATATTTACAAAAATTTAATTCACACAATCATGTCGTATAAATTAATTAATTCATACATCAAAATTAGCTCACTTGGAAATTTAATGATCAAACCACGAACGATTCTACTCAAAATTACTCGACTTCAGCATATATTTTCAAAATTATATTTTGAGAACACTGTTTAGAATAGTGAAACCCTCAGGTTACTATTTCGAAAAATCACAAATCATCGATTCACTTAATGAACGGGTTTCCACGGCCATTCAGAGCCTCGATCCAATCAATACACGCATCAACCCACAAATGCATAATTTTTACACAAAATCAATGGCTGGAGCAGCCACGGTACTCCATGTGATTTTCAAAATTTGTATGAATTAGGTCCATGAGGTTGAGACAGTCAAAGCATTACTTCTTATTTTCGTTAAACTCAACATTCGTAAAACACTTAAAATGAGAATAAGACTCAAGTAGGGAGAAATCCCTACCTCTCGGAGTTTGAGGAAACTCCCTAAATTCGGTACCCACGTGAAGCCCTCTCCGCATAGAACAGTTCTCCTTCTTGTCCCGAAGACCGCCGACGGTCGGATCGCTCGTATTTTTAGAGAGAAGGAAGACTCTACATCTCATAAAAAGCATCATTGAAGCTCTTTGGAGGTTTACGGTCTTCAAATCACGTTTTTTGGCCTTTTGATTTAATGAAGAAGACCAACACTATTCCATTTTGTCATTTAGTGACTTAAAAATTTAATTAATGACCATTATGTCCATTCATTTCCCAGTTTTGACATTCGACACTATCTCAATTGTCCATTTTCATTATTTCTCTACTCATACTACTTATGACACATGAATGTATTGGTAGGACCAAAAAAGACATGTCTGATTATGGCACTATTGCCCAGACTATTGTCTAATCGACCAATAATGCCAACCACGCCTTCACGATATGCTATGATTATTGTATTCATTCAGAATATTTTCATTATAAGTGAATCATTGTGTGTGGGTCGTTTTGATCCATTATACTGCAAGTGCACAGGTCGAACAAGTAATAAATTGGATTTAAGTCCAGATATCGATCCCACAGAGATCTTAAGAATTTATAAACCAACTACCCTGACTACTCAATCTCTATACTATTTGGACTCTGATAGAAAATTGGATTCAGCTTTGAAGCCTTAAATAGTGAAAACTAAATAGAATTTGGTGTAACAAATGAATTGAATGCGAGAAATAACTGAAATTAAAAATTTGGCGAGCAGGTTATCTTTTAAAGTTAGCATTGAAAATCACGACTATTGTGAAACATCAATTCTTTTAGGAGATCACAATGTACACCTTAATGAACCGCAATTTAAAAACTAGTCGAATATGATAATGCGGTTGGATCTCTCCAAACCCACACGATTCATTATCTGCCTTTCTTGTTCTCTCGAATAAGGTGAAGGGCTGGAATAACTACTTTTAATGCGGGCGCTTGCTGTTTTGGGTATTTTTCTTTCTCAATACTTAACACCCATAACATGGACTGTAAACCTTAGCTCCTTTATATAGTCATCGCAATTGGTCTACACTATATTGGTTTCTCATCCTCAACATTAAAACAGCTTATTCTTTCCTTGATTAGATCCTTGCTAACACAGGATTGAATTCACTCTTCGAATGGAGGCGAACTCTCTGCATGCTTAAATTGATAACTCACTCAACTCTGTCAGTTTGCAAGTGAAGAGGATGTCGATTTAATTGCACGAGCACATTAGATCATCAATATCGAGGTTCGCATACCTTCTAGAAATGGGTTCTCGCTCTCGGGAATGCCTTCTACCAGTGTCACTCGAGAGGGCCTCACAGGAAATCGGAAACTCGAAACAATCAGTTATGGGTATAAGGGCGACGTTGGGATCAATTCAGGAAACATACACAAAAGCGGCCGTCGATTTATAAGCGGGATTCGATTACTAAGGAATAAAATTGGCCCTTGAAAGTACTTTCGGCGATAGCGTCCGGTCGATGGGCGGGTTTCTAAATCCTTCGGATTACCATCGATAGCTTATTGATCCAACAGCGTAGATCCAGGAAGCCGGATTTGTTTAGTCCCGAGAATTTGTCACGGAATTCAAGCAACGGAGCGATGGTAAGAATATAAATACGCATTCAGCTAAAGAGCGCCGCGAGATAACGTTCAAATCTAAATTGAAACGAAAATACAAACTAATCTAAAATAAAAACAAAGAAAAATAAAATACGAGGGGCCTTGTGACCGGATCTCTCACTTTTCCAGTCGCATTTGCTTTCAGCCGCGACTACTTGTTAGGGTTAGTTGGGCCTGTTTGATCCTCTTTTTTGGGCTTCGCTTCAGTGGCCCAGTTGGTGATCTTTGCGTGGCCATCAGGTCACTTTATCGCGACCTGTTCTGTCTCATTCTTTGTCGCAGAAGCCCTTGTTTGGTTGTGACATGTCTTTGGTGGAACTGATGTCGTGACAGCTTACTGACGTCGCGACCTTATCTCGTTATAATTGATGTCACAACAGCTTAATGTTGTCGCGACTTCTTAATGATGAGTGCAGCGGATGTCGCGACCTCTGTATGATGTCGCGACCGTTTAACGATGTCGGGACCTCAAGTCTTTGCAATTGATGTCGCGACAACCAAGTGTTGTCGCGACCTTCTTTTTCTTGACATTGTTCGCGGCCTTGGTGAATGTCGCGACTTCGCTACGTGCCAGTTGATGTCGGCGGCCGGTTTTGATCCGCTGTCGCGACCTCCTTTTCACTGCAATTGGTGTCGCGACCATCTCTCTCTTTAGGCCCGATATTGTCGCGACCTTAGTTTCCTTACCCAGCGATGTCGCGAATGGTTGATCCGATCGGCGATGTCGTATTGCATCGGATCTTCGCGACATCAATGTTCGATCCATTGTTTATCTTTTGTAGCGACTTCTTTTTGGTGGCCAGCGACTATCATGACCTGGTTTAATTACGGCCGACCTCGGATGATGTCGCGACATCATGTCTTCTTCTTCATCAATTCCTGGTTGCTTGACTTTGAGTTTCTTTTACGCCCAGCTTGTTTTGTCTTCAATTACGCTTCATTTGCGGCTGGAGCTTTGTAGTTGCAACTTTAATATGTATTTCGATTCTTTGTAAAGGCTACGGAGCATAAATTTCTTGGCTCCCTTTGCGCTCTCTTGCAACTTTCTTCAACCTGTTATATCAATGCTTTGCATCAGCCATTACGCTCTTTTCTTTGCAATTTACGCTTTCTTTTGAATTCCTTCTTTGCCAAACGGTTGGTGAGATTATTCCATATTCACATATAATCCGTCTTTTTATATAAAAATCAATCAGAAAAATGGACTGAAAATAGATGACTTTTAAGCTCATCAAGTACATATTATATGTGACTTTCGTCGCATCGAAAATCGTTTTACGGCACGGGGCTTCGATACCTCAGCGTGTAAATTAGATTGTCTCGGAGTCGACGAGGGGGTATACGTGCTAGCTAGATTTCGAGAGCGGTGGACGATTCCGGCGGTGCAATCCATTTCGTCATCGAATCACAGAGAATAAATTGCAGTTTTTAGCCCGAAATTACAATTTCGTAACCAAAATTACGAATTTTGCCATTTTTCGAAAGTGGAATTTCTCGAGGTCTTATTCTCCTCCTTAAAGGAATTTAGATCCACGAAATTCAGGGCCGATACAATCACTCACATGCACGCATTACAGCGTGCGCACTACCATGCATATGGCAATCATTTAAATCTTAAGCGACTAAACCACGTGCGCCGTCCACTAAACAAAGAAGGGATAGGTGGCGCATCGTGTCTCGCGCCCGTGTGAACTCCTCCGCTCCATAGTGCCTCATAGTACCTACGCTAGCCTCGCGGTCTTGCGTCGTAAAGAAGCGATCACGGCTACCAACAATGCACGGTCCCTCCTCGAAGGTCCCATCGGTGTCGACCTACATGCGTCACCGATCCACCACATGGCGGATGCGGGTATACTTACGGAGCATGGAGCAGTGAAATACACCATTGGACACGACATCTTTGGCGGTAACTACAGCCGATGCCCATTCTGATTGCATCCTCTCGGAGTATCTCGAAAAGGTCTAATAAACCTCGAGATAGCTTCCAGCTTCTAGCAGAACGACCACTTCCCTCTTGGGGCATCACCTTGAAAACATGATCCCGTCTCGAACTCTAAGGATTTGCGTCGCACATGCATAACTCTTAGTAGGCTGGCGCGTGGTGAAGGCATTGTCGTGATCGCTCACCTTCTCGGAGGTGTCTACGATCAAATCGGGGACCCGTGATGGAGTTCTCCCACCTCGGTCCAACATAAAGGTGACCTGCATGGCCTCAGCTATAGTGCCTCATACGGTGCCGTACGCTATCTTTCGCGATAGCGTTGTTGTGAGCCGGAAAATTCCACTATGAAGCCCGTGCTCCTCCAGTGCCACCATGATCTAGGAACGCATGCTCGTAGCATGTCCTCTAATACTGTATAATCATCTCGGTACGACCATGCGTACGAGGGTGGGCTGTTGCGTACTCATCGTCGGTCGTGTGCCAGTAGCCTTTTTAAGGAAACTCTTCCAAAAGTGTCACGATAAACCTCGGTCCCTATCGAGCCATGGATCTGCGGTACTCCATGCTTGCTTTGGTATCTTTCGAATACTTACAACCTGAATCTCTCAATGTGAAGGTCATCCGCACGGCTAGAAAATGTCTTGGAAGCCGTGAGAAATTTGGTCCACTATCACCCATAAGTGTCATGTCTCTCTCTCTTGGCGTTAGAGTGGCAGAGTGGTCTGGAATCCATCGTGACGTGCTCACTTCCCCACTTTCGGCCACCTCGATGGTACGAAGTATGGCTGTGTTGACACGGTGCTCAGCGCCCAGCACGACACGTGAGACGCATGCGTCTAGCGAGTCCCTCACGTGTCTCTTCGTGCGCTCGATGTCTTGGCCCGGTGAAGATCTGGTACATCTTCGTGCCACTGGATGCGACCAATCGAAGCGATTAGAAACTCCACGAGGAATCTCCTCTCTCCATCGATTGACTAAGGGAACCTACTCGTCCTATGCTCCGAAGACTACCATCTGCGTGAAACGGTCGACCCTAGATTACCGTACTGTTGTACTCGGTCCACGATGGACACTATCTCTCGTCTGCCCCGGGACTCAATCACTTTCCCCACTCCATGGCCAGTTGTAGCCACTTAAACTCCCAGGCACCACTGATGCTCATTTGTCTTGTAGCCAATGTCCCACAGTCTCGAGCATCCGCCACTCCCGAGAAGCTACACTAGCCAACGCTCCTCGTGACTTCTGATTGAGTGCATCAACCACCACATTTGCCTTACCAGGATGGTAATGCAAAGTGAAGTCGTAATCCTCTAGGAACTCCATCAATCCGCGTTGCCTCATATTGAAGTCCCGCTGCGTGAAAATATACTTCAGACTTTTATGGTCTGAGTACACCTCGACTCCATGTAGTGAAAAGCCGTCTTGAGAGGCGAGACTACGGTAGCAGCTCCATATCGTGTGTGGGAGTAATTACGCTCCATGATTCTTCTGGCCAGCGGGAACCGCCAAGCGCTCTTTACCCTCTCGGACTGCATCAAAACACATCCCACTCAAACTTGACCTCCTTAGAGATTGATCTAGTCATAGGTGTTGCTATCTGGAGAGAAATCACCGATGAATCTCCTATATGCGACGATCTAGAAGCTACGCATCTCGAGGCGACTTGGCCTCTCCGGCTCGCATCACTACCTCAACCTTCACTAGGTCGACTAACACTCCTGGTGCTAACACCACGTGTCCTAAAATCTCACCTCGGTAAGCGAACTTCGCACTTCTTGCGAACTTGGCGTCACGATTGATGGTCTCTCAACAAGCGCGTAAAGCGATCCTCAAAAGTGATACTCGCTACTCCCACTTTGGCGGGAGTAGATCAGGAATGTCATCCACGAAGACTACGACAAAGCCCAGTCTAAATAGGGTTGGAATATCTACGTGCATGAGATCCATATCTTTGCCCCAGCGCGTGCGTTAATCAAGGAGCATCACCATAAACTCAAGTGCCCATAGCGTCTCTTGTCTTAGGGATATACGCCCACATCCCACCCAACCCTCGATGGTAACGGTCTGGTATCTTGAAGTAGACTCGCGCTCCTCTCCCGATTGGTCGAAACGAATCGCCAATCCTCGGTAATGGGTACCGATTCTTGATCGTAACCATTCAGCCCCATCTGTAGTCGTCTGTGATCGAAAGGGTCTTGTCCTTCTTCTTTGCAAATAGAGCAGGAAGCCCCATGGTGAGTGCTCAAGTCTAATGAACCTTGTCCAATAGCTCATGTAGCGGACTGAGTTCTGCGACTCAGCGGTGCCATCTTATGCGAGTCATAGAGATGGGTGAAGTACCCGAGGGGGTGTAACTCGATACCAAATTCTACTATCCTTTGTGGAAGTCGGGTAGCTCATCGGAAAGCATCACGTACTCATACTACTCGAGGTAGATCTGAGTGCAGTACCACCTCGTCCTGCAGAAGGTAAGGCTTACTAGCCAACACATGTTGTCCACGACACGGACGTATCTTTATGCGGGGGCGAGATATCATGTTTGTCCCACGAAAATACCACCGCGATGCGAATCTGCGTGTAGCGGGTTGATGATATAACACCAGATCCCGAAGTGTACGGTATGTGTAGCCAGTATGTGCACGAGGGCTTCTTTAATTAATTTAGTGTCATAATATAATTTTGAAAATTGGTTTAAGGAGTGAAGTATAAAGTTTTCAAAAGAATTGTGGCACTTTACAATTAAGGAAGTGGAGGGGGTGAAAGTACTATAATTAATGGAAGTTTAAATAGTAAAATAATAATAATAAATTGCAAAAATAGTTCGAGGAAACTCTCGAAAATTCTCACAAATCTCCCGGATAATGAGAAACGGGTACGTGTGCTTGTTAGGGTCGTCTCGCGAGGAAATCTAGTAACCCGAGGAAAGTTTCGTTAAATTAGAACGATCGAATATTTCACGAATTTCTGAGCGCGAGTTTAAGTGAAACACAACTTGAGTTTTTAAGAAAAATCTCGAAAAATGTAAATATTTAAAGAATATTGATGAGAATAAATAAAATTTTTCGGGATAGAAATAGACTCGAATTGAGCAATAGAAATTTTTTAGTCTAAATAATAAGAATAATAATTAAAGAAAGAATAATAATTAAAAAAAAAAAAAAAAAAAAGGAAAATCAAAATTATAAAGTTGAAACGGGCGTCGCGAGACCAGGCGTCAGGAGAGAGAGAAGAGAGAGAGAGAGAGAGAGAGAGAGAGAGAGAGGGTGGGAGGCGATTTTTTTAGTTTTTTATTCTCTTTCGTTGTTTAACAAATTTACGAAATTGGGCGGGTAGGCTTTCATCGGAGCGAGAAGCGAGTGTAGTATACGCGAAGAGAGCTACGCATAGAGTACGATATCTCAGCCTTTTTACATCCAAACTTTAAAAGGTAGAAAATTTGCCCTAATTATTGTTATTTCAAGCCCTAAAGGTTATGTAATGGCTTGAGGGAATTTTCTTAGAAGGCAAGTAAAGATTAAGTAAACTTTAGTCGAAATTTTAGACCGAGTTTAGGAATTTTTAGGAATTTTTGGGACTGTGTTCGGACAGTCAGGGCTGAATTTTGGGGACTATTTTCGGACAGTTTTGATTGAAATTTCAGGATTGTAGTCGGACAAGTCGGACAGAATTTTCAGAAATGTTTCGGGTATTTTTAGACTCTCTGGAAAGTCCCTTGAGTCAAAGTTAGTTAAAGCAACAGATGGTTTTTATAGGACATTTAATGTGTAGGGACATTTTGAGGTCAATTTCACATCCATATAATGAGTATCCATATCGGAATGGGACTGGAAAATGCCGTGAGTTTTGTTAGAATCGGTCGTTCGATATAGTCACTTTGAAAGCCGTGTATGTTTTATGGTTAAAAACGTTAAGCGGGGCATTTTCGTGGTGAGATGAATTGTGTAGGCGATTTGAGCATCCGGCCCGAGAATCAAGGTGCTTGACAAGATTTGAAAGAAATTAGTCGAGAAAAGGTAGTACTGAAAATCATTTTCTAAAAGCGAAAGTGTTTAAATTACAAGTTTGTAAGTGCTTTGAAAATATAGATTTATAAAAAGCATTTTTATTACCTCGATTGTTATACTCGTGAGAAAAGTTAGATTTCGGTATTTAAGAAAGCATTGTTTGGCACGGTTTAGCAAAACCTGAATGGCACAACTCGGTTCGGTCAGATATGTTCGGATTGTGCATGGCATGGTATGGGATATTATGACTAACTATATTGCACGGCCCGGCAATTTGGGGGTTAGATCCCAGCGCCTCTATTTATATAGTGAGTCGCCCTCTGCACATTCGAGGTATATAGTTGCGCCGACTTAGTACACATAGCTTGTGATGGAGTGTTGGTTGGGGTTCCCTCACAGAAGCATTTTTAGTTCGAGGTTCCATTATGCTATATAGATCCTTGGAGTGTTCATAGGACCATGATGGCGGGTAGTGTTCGAGGGTTCACTCTGGAGTGGATTCAGGTGGGGCATCACGTCTAGGGTATTCCAGTAGACCCACGATGGTTGGTACTTGATTTCGATGTAGCACTTTGGGATATTAACCACCGCGAAAGCCGATTTTCGACGGCCCGAGTGGATTTTGAGCGGGTTTTGTGGCCCGAGGTGGTTTTCGAGCCGGTTTTCGTAGCGGCGGTTTCAGCGGCCGAGAAGCCAGTTTTGAGCGATTTTGATGATTTTCACTTAACCACTTCGATTTTCTCACCAGCGATTTTACAACCATTGCGTGCGATTTCATATTGGGAGGTAAAAAGCGTGACGAGCATTTAGAACTTATAGTACTCGCGAGCAGTTTGGCTCACAGTTTTCTATTTTTTAAATAATTTTTCGAATTGCAAGTGCGATGAGGAAAGATCTTTCCGGGATCCTCGATCCCCAAACGTGTTGTGATTATATATAAGATAAGGTGTAAATTAAAACTAGTAAAAGTTAAAATGTGACATTTGTATATGTAAAATATATTTTGTAAAATATGCATGCATGGTTTGAGAAAAACGAGTTCGCGATAAACTTATATTTGATTGATCCTTATCTTATATTTTGATGAGGACCCGGGAGGTCGCGCTATTGTTGTAGTTGGACATTTGGAAACCGTGGGAGTGTATTTTTGTTTTATCTGGTGATTTTGTATTTTGGGCTTGACCACTTGTGCGATGGAATTTATCTTTACTTGGGATTTCGTTAAATCTAAAGGTGTGATTTTGATAGAAAAATGAAAATTTTTATAACCCACGTTTTCCAAATGCGATTTGACGGTTTGCGGCAGCTTCATGGCGGCTTGTCGGTCGGCGAGCTTGGGTGGGGTTGCGTGGGTCTTAGGCAGAGATTTCTTTAATCCTTTAGGAAGGGGGTCTGTCAACTTGGTATCAGAGCAGTTTTAGGCGATAGTTCTCTCGTTTTTCGCACGTTTTCCACAGTATTTCCTATAGAATTGTTTTTTATAATAATGATTTTCCTATTGCAACCTACATTGTTTTGCTAAACCCTTGCATGCATCAAATATTGAAAAGTGTCACTGAATCTTTTAACTTTGAAATTCATAGCATTAGCATATGCGGAGCGAGGTCATAGGGTCGATCACAGGACATACCCAGGAGGCACCACCAGAGAGATATGTCGAGCACACCTAGATCGGAAAATGCTTCAATGAATCAGCCCTGGCCCGAGAACCAACGGTCGCGGACCAGGTGTGATACCTTGGCCCGATGGATCGAGGTTATATAGATTGTTACGGTAACTACCGATCAGACACGGGAGTCTCCAGAATAGTAGAGGGGCATGATAGAACGCGCTCTAAAATTAGAGGCTAAAACTTATGTTGGTACCGGCGACCCAGAGGAAGCATACTTATGGCTAGATAGGGTTAGTGTTCTAGCTATTATATGGTGATGTAGACATGAGGTCTTTCCACCGTAATTCTTTGGAAAAGGTGACGTTGACACGAGGTCTTTCCTTAGAAGCACGGTGAGAGACACGGAGTTTCAGTGTTTACTAGAATCCTGACAAAAACAAGCAAATAGTTTATGAAAAGTTTTAGAAACTTTTAAAGAGTAAAACAGCGACAATTTTATGAAAAGTTTGAAATTTGCACTAAAGGGTAGAAAGGGCCAGGGTTCTTTCGAGGGGCGGCCGGGACGGTAAGAGAGGTGCTCCGGTAGCTGGTCGGCCGAGCACCGGTCGATCTAGTGAAAGAAATGAAAAGAAGATGGACGGCCGATGGGGCTCGGGGCGAGGGAGTAGCATCTAGCCCGGGGATCGGATTCGATCACTGAAGCCTCGGGAGGTGGTAGATGTGAGGATCATTTTTCATTGTGCCACATGTTAGAGGAGGCATCTCGGAGTCGCGGGATGAATATGTTGGATGTTTCCATTGCGGCCGGGAAGGTCACTTTCAGGGCGTCACCGGTTGGTAGTGCGAGGAGGAGCCTGGGGTAGGTACCAGTAGCATCTACCCGGGCACACGGTCCAGTCGAGTGGCCAGGGGTGTGGTTTGCTGGGCGAGAGGTACGGCAGTCTGACACACGGTAGGGGTCGTGGTAGGGGTGAAGGAGGCGGCGATTACCAGATTGACCCGGTCGAGTGGTACTCATACTCGAGGCTCGGGTATTCTGATCCTACAATGGGGCGGTCATCACAGGGCGTGATTATTGGTATGATTCGGTTCACGATCATGATGCATATGCATTAGTGGACCAGAGCCACTCGTTCATTTTATTTCGGGTACCATTCCTTGAGAGGCACGAGATGAGTCTGACCTATAGATGGTAGTATGGTGGTTTCCGTACCCAATGGGGATACTATGACATCCGAAAGGATAGTTCCAGGTAGTAGATTGGTGATCCAGAATAAGGATTTTCCAGCAAATTTGATAGTGTTAGGTATCCATGATTTCAATATAATCTTGGGTATGGTAGTTATCTAAGCATAGGCCACCTTGGGTGCTATAAGAAGAAGTAAGATTGGTTCAACCCGGAGGAACCCGGACGTGATATTTCGGGGAGTCGAGAAGAGATCGCCCTGAAGATCTCATTAATGCCATGACCGCCTCGAAAATGCTTGGAAGGTTGCCGAGGGGTTGTTGGCATTTGTAGTGGATAGTGAGACATAGGGGGGATGAAGGGGCCGAAGACATCCCCATAATCAAAGAGTTCCTAGATGTCTTTCCAAATGATATTTCAAGTTTACCCCCGGATAGAGAAATTGAGTTCGTTATTGAACTAGTTCCAGGGACTGAGCCGATATCCATTCCTCCATACAGAATGGCGCTAGCAGAGTTGAAAGAATTGAAGGCACAATTGGAGGAATTGCTAAGTAAGGGCTTCATCCGACCTAGTACTTCACCGTGGGGAGCTCTAGTTCTCTTCGTAAAGAAGAAAGATGGAAGCTTACGGTTGTGTATAGACTATAGACAGCTGAATCGGGCGACAATACGCAACCAGTATCCACTTCCTCGTATAAATGAGCTATTTGATCAATCGCATGGATCCTGCATATTCTAAGATCAATTCCAAGGTCGCTACCATCAATCGAGGGTCCTGGAGAATGATGTTTCTAAGACTCGCCTTCAGATCGAGATACTGGCCACTACGAGTTCCTAGTGATGCCATTCTGATACTAATGCCCCAAATTAAGCACTCATGGATTTGATGAACAGGTGTTCAAATTTGCATTTAGAGGTTTCAGATCGTAATCAGCTGATGAGATTCTAGTGTACCTCAGCAGCCTGCAGGAACATGCGTATAACCCACAAGACAGACCTGTGAGAGCCAGCTATACGCTGCTTTGGGTGAAGTGCGCTGGTCGGCTGCGAGCTTTCTCGGGCCGCGTCATTTCGCAAAAGGTATTAGTGGATCCTCAAGATCGGCTTATACTAATTGGAAGCCACGAATGTTTCAAGTCCGCGCTTCCTGATCGGCAGGTTATTACAGGAAATTTGTTGATGGATTTTCAAGATAGCAACCCCGTTGACCAATCTATTGAAAAAAACATCGAACACTTCGACACCGCAGTTTGATGAGTTTCAGATTGCAGGAATGACGACAAATTAAAGATTAAGACTACCGTCGTGAAAGGACTCGCTTACGTGGTATATAAAGGATGCCTGCATAAGGGTTAGGTGTGCTCTTGATGCAGATGGTGAGTGATAGCTTATGCTTCCCACAACTTAAAGAAGCACGAAAGTAAGAACTAATTCAATCTAATGATTTAACTAGCAAAGAAGTGGGTTTCGCTCTAAAGATCCGAGACATCTATATGGTGCTCCCGCCGATATTCACCGATCATGAGCCTCCGGCAATATATCTTTACTCGTAAAGAGCTTAACTTAAGGCGCCACGTGGTTTGAGTCGATTAAGGATTATGATTGCAACGATGTGAGTACCATCCGGAAGGCCAATGTAGTGGCCGATGCATTGCTTCCAGACCCGAGGGTTCCTATGCTTATCCGCATGCGATATCTCCCATCGTTGATAGAGTTGAGATCTGGGAGTTCACTGCGGTGTAGCTAATACAAGGACATCATTGGCATCATTTTATGTCTTCGTCCTCTTCTCGTGGATCAGACAAGGAAGGTCGTAAGGTGTTTCGCAGATGATTAAGTCGAGGGCGTGCATATCGAGGTGGTAGGAAACCCGAGTTCCGTGACAGAGACGATGGCGAATAGTTAGAGGGAGTCGAATGCGTACCGAAACAGGAACCAAAAAAGGGAAATCATGGAAGAGGCTCACTCTTCAGCATATGCCATGCATCCTGGTAGCACCAAGATGTATCATACTCTGAGGGAGCATTATCGGGTGGAAGGGCATGAAAAGGAAATCGCAGTGATTCAGATCCGATGCTTAACTCACAAGAGGGTAAAGGCGTATAATTGTAGCGTCGCAGAAAGATACAACCCCTTCCAATTCCCCGTATGGAAGTGGGATAAGATTACTATGGATTTTGTTACCGCTTCGAGAACTCCTGAGACAACACAATGCCATATGGGTGATAGTGGATAGACTAAAGAAAATCACAGATTTTCTCCTGGGCTTAGCAATACGATGACCCATTGGACAAGTTGGCCCAATTTATACGCGGGAGGAGATAGTTAGATTACATGGTGTTCCTCTATCGATATCCTGCATCAGACCCCATTTCGTCCAATGACAGGATGCCACTGGACCGATTGCACTTTAGTACAAATTTTTTCCATCCCTGGATCGATGGTCGCACAGAGAGAACTATTCGTGACGTCAGAGGATATGCTTTAGAGCATGCGCATAGAGCTTTAAGGGAAGCCGGGATAAGACGATCTCCGAGGAGTCTGGCCACAACAACAGCTTATCAATCCAAAGATGTGCATGGCTCCACTTAAGCATTTCAGGGCCGGGCCTAAGTGTCGTACTCCCGCATGCTGGGATGGAAGTAGGAGAGAGGAGACCTGACAGCTCGGAGTTAAGACAGACACCTTTAGATAAGATCCGCATTGTCCGAGATGTATTAAAAGCAGCGATAAACCGCCGTGAGGGATTCACAGCTTTGCTGTATGATAGGTCTTCCTCAAAGTTTCCTCGAAAGGTGTCCCCGCATTCGAAGACGCTAAAGCCGAGGCCCGTATATATAGGAGCCATATGAGATTATTGCTGAGCGGGACCAATAGGCATATAGATTGGGACCTTCCAGAGTTGTCTAAGGTTCATAATGTTTTTCATGTATCCATGCTCCGCAGGTACATTCCATGTATCCCTCCCATGTACCTCGAGATCACCAAGAGAACTAAAGAATAATTTGACCTATAAGGAGCAAACAATGCAAATAAAAGAGATCAGAGAGCAGATTTTACTTTAATAAGGTCATTCCATTAGTCAAAGTTTTATGGGGAATCATGGATTAAAGAGGCCAGCATGGGAGTTAGAGGCTTAGATGCTGAGTCAATATCCTTAATTGTTTTCAGATTATGTATCCTCTTTATTAGTTTTGTCATTTCGAGGACGAAATGTTCTATGAGGGAGGATTTGTAACACCCCGTCCCAAGAGGTACTGTGATGTGTAACCGTATGTGCACCAAGGGCTTCTTAATTAATTTAGTGTCATAATAGAATTTCTTTAGAAAATTGGTTTAAGGGTGAAATTATAAAGTTTTCAAGAATTGTGGCACTTTTACACCATGAAAGTGGAGGGGTGAAAGTATAATTAATGGAAGTTTAAATAGTAAAATAATAATAATAAATTGGTAAAAATAGTTCAGTGAAACTCTCGAAAATTCTCTAAATCTGATGACGAAACTGACCGTGCTGCTAAGTTCGCCTCACAAATCTAGTAACTCCAGAAAGCTTCATAAATTCAGACAAATGGAATATTTTACGAATTTCTACGATTTTACTAGAGCGAAACCCGAAAACGTGGATTTTAGAAAATCTCAAAATGGTAAATATTTAAAGAATATTCAATGAGAATAAATAAAATTTTTCTAGATAGAAATAGACTCGACCGAGCAATAGAAATTTTTGACCAAATAATAAGAATAATAATTAAAGAAAAGAATAATAATTAAAAAAAAAAAAAAGGAAAATCAAAATGATAAAGTTTAAACGGACGTCCCGCCTGCATTGCAGCGCCCGCAGGAGAGAGAGAGAAATGTGGGAGACGATTTTAGTTTTATTTTCTCTTTGTTTCTTTCAAATTTACTAAATTGGACCTGTAGGGCTTCATCTGAAGGTATGGCAAAATTAGTATACGCAAGAGAGCTACGCATAGGTACCAATATCTTAGCCTTTTATCAAACTTTAAAAGGTAGAAAATTTGTCTACTTATGTTATTTCAAGCCTAAAGGTTATGTAATGGCTTGAAATTTTCTTAGAGGTCGTGAAAGGTCGTAAACTTTAGTCCCAAAATTTTTAGACCAGTTTAGGGTCTGAGGAATTTTTTGAACTGTTCTGACAAATGTGGCTGAATTTGGGGACTATTTTCAGGTAAGCAGCCATAACAGCCTCAAGAATGCTCATAAGTCTATGGCATCTTCTGCAATGTTTCGGTATTTTTAGACTCTCCGAAAGTCCCTGAGTCAAAAGCCACCAAAATGTATAGTTTTTATAGGACATTTAATGTGTGTGGATGATTAAATACCTTACATCATATAATCGATGTCCATATCGAATGGGACTAGTAATGTAAAGTTTTGTTAGGAATCGAAATTGCCTGATATAGTCACTTTGAAAGCCCCGTGTATGTTTTATGGTTAAAACGTTAAACTGAGGGCATTTTCGTAATTTGAATGAATTGTGTAGCGATTTGAGCATCCGACGAGAATCTAGAGTGCTTGACAAGATTTGAAAGAAATTAGTCGAGAAAAAGGTGAGTACTCAAAATCATTTTCTAAAACGAAAGTGTTTAAACATAAGTTTGTAAAGTGCTTTGAAAATATAGATGAGGCAAAGCATTTTATTACCTCCTAAATTGTTATACTCAGCAGAAAAGTTCGATTTCAGAATTTAAGAAACAGTTTGGCCTGGTTTAGCAAAACCCTGTATGGCACAACCCGCCTCCGATGTATTTTGACAGGCTGGCATGGTTATGGGATATTATGACTAACTATATTGCCCTGGTCTAATTGGGGTTAGATCTAGCACATATTTATATAGTGAGTCGCCTCCCATCTGAGGTATATAGTTAGCGCAACACTTAGTACATAGCGATGAGGTGTTGGTTCCGAGGTTCCCCACCGAGCATTTTGGTTCGAGGTTCCATTATGCTATATAGATCCCGGGCCGTGTTCACTTTTACTGTATTAGCCGTAAGGTTCCCTGAGAACTACTAATGATGCTGTGTTCCGAGGTTCCAGATCATCACGTCTGTGGTATTTCTAAATGGGCCACAGCTGCTTGGTACTTGATTTCCAAGATAACACTTTCGATATTAACCACCACTCAAACAGCTTTCAGTTAATTAGTTTTCGTAATGTGCTTTCAAATAGCTATAATTAGTTTTCGTAACAAGCCAAAGAGCGTGAACGCTAACAAATAGAAATAGTTTTCGCAATTGGGGCTGTGAATGATTTTCATAAAGAAATTAGCTTTTCTCATAAACGCTTACAACCATTTCGTATGTGATTATATTTGGGAGATAAGATAAACAAAGCAGATGCCAAATATTTAGAACTTGATAGACTTCACCGAGTCTGCTTGCCTACGCTATTTTTAAAATAATTTTTCAGGTGCAGGTGCTGAAGCCGAAAGATCTTTCCAGGATCCCTACTCCCAGATCACGTGTTGTGATTATATATAAGATAAGGTGTAAATTAAAACTAGTAAAAGTTAAAATGTGATATTTTGTATATGTAAATATATTTTGTAAAATATGCATGCATGGTTTTCGTGAAAACAAAGCTGCATAAACTTATATTTGATCGGGATCCTATCTTGAGTATTTCATTTAGGACCGTAGGTCCTTTATCATAGAAGGTCGGACATTTGGAAACATTGGGAGTGTATTTTTGTTTTGCACAGTGATTTTGTATTTGGGTCACTCACCGTGCACAAGTATGCCGCCGATTTTTGTTAAATCTAAAGGGTGTGGATTTTGATGTAAAATGAAAATCTTTTATAACCCACGCTTCTCCAAATACAATTCACAAAGAATTTTTAACTACTTAGCTTCATGGTAACTTATCACCGAGCGAGCCTATCGGGAGGTTACTGGAGCTGTCGCATTTCCCGTCACTAGGAAAGAGGGTCCACATCCTTTAGTAATAGCCGAGACCCACTACGTAAGAACTCGGGGTACTTAAGCCCTAGTCCTGTGTTCGATACCAGCCATAGAAAGGAGGTCCCCGAGAGGGGATATGGGCCGTGGCCCAAAGCCCTGGTCAGCCAAAGTTAATAGGTGGGCCCGCACCCGAGGGTGGGTCAGCCACAATAAAAGGCACCTTTATCAGGATCCCTACTTAGCTCGCTGGTACCCACTTCGTAAGAATCGTGCTTGGCTCAGGTCCAAAAGGTTCGAGGCGAGCCATGGAAGGTGGGAAACTCGAAGGATAAGGTGTCACGAGGCCTGGTCCACCAAAAGTCGAACAGTGGGGTCAGCCACGAGGCCGGGGTCCCATAGGTAACCCTCCTGCTCTCACAATCGATAACGACCCTGTAAGCTGTCAGTTAATCCATTCCCAGGATAACATCGAACTCTGACATGTCTATGATCCTTAGGTCCACTGTGAGTAGAGTCCCCGAGATCTCCAACTCCCAACCTCGACATATCATACTTATTCTCGCCCTAATCCCTAGGAGAGAACTCACATACAAAGGCTCCTCTAAGGTCTCAACCTCTAAGCCCAACTCTCTCTCTATGGTCAGGGTTGTCCCAACCACTGAACTACATCTCGAGGCGAAGTCCTACAATCCTGGCTCTGAATGGACAACTTTAGCCCATTCTCACATCTCCTAACCTCGCCAAGCTCTAGGCCACATAATCATCAACAACCTGGGCTAGCTCCGTGAACCTAGTCAAATAATCCATCACACTTATCGCCTCGCTTCAAATTTCTAAGAACTCCCCAGCCTTCGCACTGAAAGTACTTACCCATGAATGTACTCTTGAAACTTTGCCCATGTCATCGCTCTAGGTCTCCTAGAGGTCCTCGCCATTTCCACCATACTCGGGCTCTCACCTCCCACTGAATGCAGCCTAACCCGATCCCCGTCAGACGGAGGTGATCTCCTGTGAGCTCCAAAGACGCTTCGATCTACATAAACCAAATGGTCTGTCACCATTGGGCTCTCCCAAGGAATGCCTGAGGATGATGCGCTCTAAACCTTCGAGGTTACTTAGGACCTCCCACTACCCGCTATGCTACCAGGCGATAGCACAGAACACTTACAAATTTCAACAAAGGCCTCGTTGATCAAATACGGCTACCGGGTCAAATGTCTGCGGTGCCCGACCAAGGCCCCATGGACGCCTCACGCCCCGTCCCTCTACTGTTTTCACCTACACAATTAGCATGATACAATCTCAATGCAAAGATTCTAAGGCATAAACACTACCAGACACTAATCATACACATAAATCACAGATATCTCATCATTCTTGTGATGATGTGTCATGTAAGGCAATCACCTTTAAAGCATTTAAAATATTGTTTTCAACAAATTTTTTTTTTTATTTTCGAAATTTCATTTTTCGAAAATTTTGTCAAATTTTATTTGATTTTGATTTGACTTTAATTTAATTTTTGTTTTTTCATTTATTTCCATTATTTCACAACCGAAAAATCACTAAAACATATTATTTTTTCATTTTCAACAACACTCAAATAAATTTATAAAATTTTATTTTCTCTCATTTTCTTTCAGTTTCACTCCTTGTAAAACCTAGAAAATAATTTTCACCTCTCAAAACCAAATAAATACATAAAATTTATTTTATTTATTTGTTTAATTTTTTTCTATTTTGACCATGTTGTCCAAAAATTTCAAAACCTCCTTGATCTAACAGACTAACCAAATAAAATTTAATAAATCTTATTTCATTATCCAATAAATTTATTAAATTTATCTCTATTTTCATTTTTTTTTCATTTCCAAAAATTCTTACTACTCCATACATGCGCTGGCTTGAACACCGCAATTCTACACTCCACAATTTTATGAGTTCACTTTAAAATTCATTTAAATTTTATTTCATTGTCTCTTAAACCAAATAAATTTTGTAAAATTTATTTCTTTTATTTCCTTTGTTCCACTTACAATAAAGGTAACTCCAAAAATTTTCCACACTTCATCCTATGCTATCAACCAAGCATATCAATCATATAATCTCAATCACATAACACCTAACAATTCATGTTATGCACAACCAAGCATGCAAGCACACTTCACAAAATCCAATCACACAAAACATACCAACCCATGCATGCGGTGTCCTAGTTTTGTCCCGTGATTTCCTAGGTAATCTCATACCTAAACTCAACATCGAACCACACCTAGTGGTGATGTTCTTACACCTCAAAGACCATGGCCTAAGCCCAACCAATCTCTAGGTTTCCATATACCTATACTCTACATCAAACCACACGAGTGGTGATGGATACCCAACCCGAGCTCCCTAGGTATTCGTATATCTAAGCTTTGATACCAAGTTGTGACGCCCTAAATCCCGGGGGTCCGTTGACTACCCTCACAACTCATGGACACTGTGGAATGTCGAGGACCTGACATTTTCTCATTTAAAATCTAAAAGGTAGTCTCCTTTTGTATCGAAGAGCTCTACCTAAATACAAGAACCCGCCTAAACTCCGTCCCCAAACAAACACTATACGCTTATGATTTAAAACCGCCACTGGGCCCATAAACAATACTCAATATACATGCCAACTATGAATCCAACTATGTACCCACAGTTACAAGAGTTAATATTATGTTTTTACTTTATACAATACATACATTAAACTTAAAAAGTTATAATACATGTACATCAAAGCCACAACCCTGGGCTTTCTTCACCCCTGGCTCCTAGGATCTAGCCACCCTCGCACGCCTCCCCTCGTAATTCCGTAAAATAATATCCCTCGACAGGTGAGCCAATGCCCAAAGAGCGGAATCGTCTGCGCTTACTCACTCACCTGTCAGCAGCCAAGAATGCTCCAAATTAAACACACATTCAAGCAAATGCATGATCCCACGGAATGTCTACATGACTAACTCGCATCCCGAGTCTCATCGACTTCCTCACACTCGCCCTAAGCCTCGTATGAGAATTATTATTTTGTTTGTTCGTGGACAACTCTCCGGCGGTATATATCAATCGTCCACAATGGATATATGATTTGCTTGTGGACCACCTCCGATGAATATCAATCGGGCCATCCGACGATTGATATTTTTAATTGACTACCCCTCCGAACCGCTTTCTGTGACTCATCTCATGCACTCACTCTTATAGCCCTAGGTGTTCCAGCCAAGATATTGAATTTAAGAATAACTGCTAAATACAAGATAGACCATGTAAATATATAAACATGCATATATACAAAAAAATTTAAGTCACACAATCATGTCATGTAAATTAATTAATTCATACATCAAAATTAGCTCACTCGGGCTAATGATCAAACACGAGCAATTCTACTCGAATACCAATAACATATATTTTCAAAATTATATTTTGAGAACACTATTTCGAATAGTGAAACCTCGTTACTATCTGCTCCCCGAAAAATCACAAATCATCTGGGCTCAATTTAGTGAACCCTTGCTCTACTGAGACATTTTACTTCAATCCAATCAATACACGATCAACCCACAAATGCATAATTTTACACCAAAATCAGCCGTAGCGTACCTACTTCATTGCTCCATTTGATTTTCAAAATTTTAGATCAATTCGGTCCCAAGGTCTGGGACCGACTAAACCGCCTAACTCGCCTCATTCGACTCAAACATTCGTAAAACACTTAAAATGTGAATAAAACTCAAGTTGGGAGAAACCCCTACCTCTCGGAGTTTGAGGAAACTCCCTAAATTCGATACCCACGCGAATCCCTTTCCGCATAGAGCAGTTCTCCTTCTTGCCCGAAGACCGCGATTTGCCGAACGGGTCATTATTTTGCAGTAGACAAGACTCTCTCTCTCATAAAAAACACCATTGAAGCATCGAGGTTTCTCGTCTTCCAAATCACGTTTTTTGCTCTTTTGATTTAATGAAGAAGACCAACACTATTCTATTTTGTCATTTAGTGACTTAAAAATTTTATTAATGACCATTATGTCCCTTCATTTCCCAGTTTTGACATTCGGCACTATCTCGGTCATCCATTTTCATTATTTCTCTACTCATACCACTTATGGCACATGAGTACATGTTATATGTGACTTCTGTCAGATCGGTAATCGCTTTACTTCAAGACCAAACGCGATGCTCGAAAACGGTAAATTTTGATCGCTCCTTAATTCAACGATATTTACGTGCTAGCTAGATTTGCGAGACGATTCGAATCTGCAATTCGCTTTCATCCGAGATCTAGAGAATAAATTACTTATTTTTACCAAATTACAATTTCAGAACCGAAATTACGATTTTGCCATTTTTCCAAAATCGAATTTCTCGTGTCATAGCCAATAAATTTCTCTCAGTGATATTCCAACATGGATTGGAACTGCTTTCTCATCCCTCAAAATTCTTAAGTTGAGGTCGAATCCATTTTCTGGAGGGCTTCTTCTTAGGTTGTCAAATTTAACTATGTTGCACATTTTAGATCTTGCTGAAAATAATTTGAGTGGTAGCATTCCGTCCACTTTGGGTGATCGTATAGCAATGTCTCATAAGCATAATATAAGCCGCTTAGCAGCCGCCGGTGCCTATATAGACTTAGTCCACACTATTGACATTTCGATCACCAAAGCAGTAGGCCAAGACAAGTTGATTGTGAAAGTAAAAGGCCAAGATTCAGAATATGCTAAGCCCTCTTTCTCTGCTGTCGCGATAGATCTATCCAACAACAACTTTAAAGTGAGAGTTTCCGTAAAAATAACAAAAATTCATGTGGTCCGATGATTCTCAACTCACAAGAAACCACATCAATGGCTCAATTCCACAAGACATATCGATGTTACATGAATGGCAATCTCTTGATCTATCATGCAACGATCTCTATGGTACCATTTTTGAGTTATTTGGATCTATCAAACAACAACCTCTCCGACAAGATCCCCTTTATAGGATAGATGACAACTTTTAATGACTTTGTGTTTACTGGAAACCCTCATCTTTGTGGACCTCCACTTGTTGCTCAATGCAAAGGTGATGATTCAGATCAAGGGAAAGGGCAAAGGCAAAGCAACGTTGAGGCCTATTTAGGTCCATTTTTTGTAATAGTAATCAAGAAACTTTGTTGTGAGGCCTATTTCAGGTTGGTAAGTAAAATTGTTGATAAAGTATTATAGTTGAGAAGGAGAAAAATGAGAAATCAAAGCGAAACAAATGATGCCAGTGATTTTGTTTGTAATTCTATCTCTATATGCTCTATTTTATGAAACTATAGTTTGCAACTTACCACAGGTAAAATTAATCCCTTATTTATCAGAACTAGTAGTTGAAAATTGCAAGAACATGAACCTTTAAATCTATTCAAAGACAAATACTATGTTCTATGCACATTTAAAAGTGTCTCTAGACAAGTTTCAAACCCAGTTGGATTATATGGTTTACCTATCACCAAGAGAATTATATCTAAAGCGAATAGAGATTACCAATTTATGACTAACTTATTTACACTTTTAAACAATGCTGAATACAATTTATTTGTTGCAGCACAACTTGTGGCAATTCTAAATAAATTAAATTAAGGAAAATAGAGAAAAAATAGAAAGAAAATAAATAATGAAGAAAAATAAAAAATCAAATTGACATATTATATTTATTACTTTAAACTCATTTATTTGTTTTATCTGTAAAATGTAAATATTAAATAACTTAAAATGTGAGGCCTTTACGTGATTTTCCAAGCAACTTGGTTCCACTGGCACCTAGAAGTCATTAGGATGAATTATTAATATTAATTTTCATGGACCAAACTTTATATTCATTGAACTCCATGAAAGTTGATGTTTAAGTAATGTTTTAAAAGCCCAGGACATTAAGTGAATGGAAGTTACCAGTTGCTAATTAAGTCAGGCAGAATGATATCATGAAATATATAGACATATTTATTAAATATGAAATAAATAGATGTAAATCAAACGACAAATATCCATAATCTTTATTTTCTTATGGCTATAAATTTAATAAATATAAATATATTGACGTTTTATATTTTATTTATAATATATATATGTAAATTTAAATGTCTTGAAAATAAGAAAATCTTATTATCATCAACATATTTATTTAAACATATAAAGGCAAAATCCTTTATCTTTATTTTCTGATATTATCATAATCAAATAAATCACTGGTAGCTTTCTTATATTATCAAGACTAAAATAAATATAAATATCTTACGTTTTAATTTTTATTAAAAACTATCATGTTTGAGTGAATTTAATATATTTAAAATAAAAGAGAGTTGGTTTATCTAATTTTAACTATCTTTACAATTTTTAATAATACTATTGTTTTCATTTAATATCATAGATATTATTGTTTGAAAAAAAAATCACAGATATTATTGAAAATATATTTGATTTTATTTTTAAAACATGACACCATGTAAGTAGCCAAATGGTGCGCTACTGTATGTTCTCTTCACTTTACAACGAGTCTTTGTGTCACAGAATATGATGCCTTTTTATATTGTAGCCATTTGCCATTGAATGATTCAAATTTCGTAGCAGTTTAATGGGCTTCAGTTATAGTCATATAAGTTGGGCAATGGGTTATTTACGTTTTGGGCCATTTATAAAGGCATGCAATAGGATGACATTTGACTCATCCGGTTTAACCAAAACCGCTCGGTCCGAACCGGTTCAACCGATGGTCCGAAACGGTCAGTTCCCGCTAGATCAAATTTGCCAGAGGGGAATCACCTGATAAACGGTCGATGGAGGGTTGGACCAAGCTTTCAAAAGATTGTGACTAAAGTCACGCTGAGCCTGATCGACAAGGCTTAGAAGAAGCATGGTGGAACAAAAAAACAGCTACCTGCATACATTTTTTACTTTATTCCATGATACAGATTTTTCTTCCTACAATAAAAAATAAACAATAGAAGAAAAAGTGTACTTTATTATAAATGACAAATATAAACAAAACTTAGACAATGTTAATTTATATATTTATTCAAACTCATTTTATATGTTTCTTTTTATTGTATAAGAACTAAGAAATTTAAAAATATAACAAACTTATAAAAAAAATCTTTGTTTGAGGCCTATTTCAATTTGGTAGATAAAATTGTTTATAAATCATTGTGGCTGGGAAGAAGAAGAGTAAATGGTATAAATTTTAGACGAGGATGATAGTTTTGTTTGTAATTTTATGTATACACAAATGTATGATTACAAGCTTTAGAGTAAAATAAATCATATTTCTAAAGAACCGATGCTTTACGATTAAGAAGGATGTAAAACCTTCATTTAACTTTGATGTGGTTG
Organism: Tetrastigma voinierianum; assembly: GCA_016808115.1. Classification (NCBI taxonomy): domain Eukaryota; kingdom Viridiplantae; phylum Streptophyta; class Magnoliopsida; order Vitales; family Vitaceae; genus Tetrastigma; species Tetrastigma voinierianum. The sequence continues at coordinate 44,081 of JAEQBH010007158.1, read as the reverse complement.
GCTCCTATTTGTGGGTTTGGTTAAGTCGGTGCAGCCAGCTACCTGAGGCAGGCTAAAAAAGAAACTGGTTTAAAGTCTTGTCGGTTGGGGTTATTATAGATGTTTAGATATGTACCTAAGCCATCTAGGTTTTTTGTTTTGGGTGAGAGAAAAGAACTAGAAAGTTGAATGAACCTATAAGGGTTTTGGTGAATTTAGAGAGGCTGGGTTCAAGGTGAACTGATATTCTCCAGATTGTACATTGATCATGTGTTGAATGAATCTTCTTGGTACAACTACGTTAATGGTTTACAGTATATGATACTATTCATATATATGGGTGCTATTCATCCGACGTCAACAAACACTACCAGAGAGTAATGTCAAAGAAATAGAAGCCGATCATTTGGGCACCCAACATTAAATATGAAACTATAAGCCAATCATGCCTAACTTAGTGGTTAAGGGTTATAGTGGGTGTATATAGGGAAGGAAAGGGCACCAAATTCAAGTTACAGTGGAAACAAAATTATAAACTTATAAAAAAAGATACAAAAAAAAGGAAACTATAAAACTATTAAATGTAAGCTATTTTTTTGAAACCCTATTAAATGTTAGTTATAAAGAATAACTTATATCTAAATGTATAATTCAACTGAAAATCAATTAATCTAAAGGCAATTAATAACATTGAAGTACAAACTAATCATAGAATATATACTTGTGGAAAGATCAGCTAGATTAGCTCATTTTACTTATTTTTTTCTCACCCATCAAAAGTGAGGAAATTAATTGATAGTACAAGATTCTTTTTTTTTAAAAAAAAAAAACAGAAAACAAAAAAAAAATCTATTATTTACAAATATTCATCAAGGTCCTGTTATTGCAAACATTCAATCTTTACAAAAAAAAAAAAAATTATATTACGGTGTGGTTGGTTAAAATTTATTGACATAAACTTAAATTTAGTTTCTATGTCTTTTAGTTTATACTTTTATGACAAACAATTATAATGTCCAAACATGAGTCAAAAGTCAAGTGAGTGCAAAATTTTCTTGATAAATTACAAATGGTTGTAGACAAACATAGTCAATAACGTGATCATGAGTATTTTCCAAGTAAATTGGTTTAAAAAAAAAGAAAGAAATAAAGAGAGGGTCAATATTTCGGGTGCAGCCGTCAGAAGGAAAATTTTCCTTTTTCATTTCTGTGTCTAACTCGGCCTAATTTTTCAGAAAATTCAACTTTTGCGGTGATCAAGGGTCTGTTGGTTACAGTTTTTGAAAATATGATTATCATTTTCTTTTTATTCTTAAAAACACTGAGAACATAGAAACACCAAATTCAAAGTATAAGAACAATTTTCAAATCAAAAACCAAAATAACGTTCTCTTTGTTTTCAATATACAATTTCCAAGAAATTCAAAAACTGTCCTCAATACAATTTAAAAAAATAGAAACGAAACAGGTCTTAAGTTTTTTTATCTTCATTTCCAAACTCTACCCCCTTCAGTTCATCCCAAAATCCTCAGAAAAACCAATTCAGCGAGAATTGAATTTCTAACCCACTGAGTTTAGCCGTGAGAGCATTTTTGTAAGAAACAAAAATATTTTCTTTATTGGTATGCTATTTGGGGTGAGATTTCTTTTTGTATGTCAAAAATATTTATTCTTGAAGGTGTGATAATTAATTTTCTGCCCCTAATTTTGATTAGGGAAGAATTATTTGATACCCTGCTAATTTTATTAGTGGAAGAATTTGTGGAGTTTGTCTTTGTGAATGTAGCCCAAATTAAAGGATGAACCACAGTAAAATTTAGTGTCTACACTATTTGAATTTTGTTTTGGTACTTTAACCTGCTGTGCCTAACAAAGTGTTGACAAAAATTAAGAATTTTCTCAACACGGTACTTGGGCTCGGTGACTATAACAAATAAACTGTGGTTGAATTGATTGTGTCATATCGAAAGGACTAGAGTTTGTAGTTGGACAAGCTCATAGAATTCAAAAGTATATTTAAAGTGAAGATTGTGACTTAGCGTTTGCTTAGATTATAACTATCTATTAATGTCAAAGAAATATTATCTTTTAATTTTTAATTTTTTGACATTGATTATCTTTTTATTAATTTAAAAAAAAATGAAAGAAAAGAAGGTTATCATTATTATTGACTTGATTTCTACTGAATAATTTATATACATTCTTTCCAATCAGCGAATGAGCACAACAAAAAAGATGGGATAATAGGTAAGATCTTGCTCCATCAATAATGTCAAGTTTCCCTAGCATTTTCCTTTATTCAATGCTTCTAATTTTTATTGTTACTCTTCTGATTTTGTGTGTGATTTCTATACTTTGTGTGTGATTATAACTCTATGTTAATGTCAAAGAAAGATTAACTTTTTATTAATATAAAAAGGAAAGAAAAGGTGCTGTCCTCTACATAAACTTAATATTAATTATTTACTTTATAGGTGTTTTCAGATGGGGAGAAAGTTTCAATTTAGGTTTCTTTGGTCATTCTACGTTTAATAACAAGAGATGATCTAGTTTAAATAGTTTTCAAAACTATTATTATTGTTTGTTGTTTAATGTTTTTCTTTATGGTTTTTACAAATATTATAACATACTCTGTTGAGTAACACAAATCTCTCCTGCCTGCTCCCGCATCTGATCGACCAAAGCTTTTTTGCCAATGGCAATTAAAAACAATTTTGGAAAACTCACTGATAGAGGGTCATCTTTGCACCAACTGTCTAGCCAAAATCTCACCTTTTTTGTCATTTCCTACTATCACCTGTTTCCATAAGGGTTCATTTTTTAAAACACTTTATTTAGCACAAGCCTTCTAACCCCCCAAACCTCCTTCCTTCTTTTCCAGTTCTACAATTGTCTATCTAACAAGATGAGATTTTTTCAGGAGATCTCCTCCCCTCCAAGAAACTCCCTTTGAATCTTCTCCAATCCAAGACTTACCTTATTAGGAATCGCAAATAGAGACATGAAATATATATTAAAGTAACTTAGAAAAAGTGCTCTTTATTAAGGTCAATCCCCCTCTTTATGATAAACAAACAGTATTATCCATAAAGCAAGTTTTTTTTTTTTTTAAATATTTCCTCCACTCTATCGCATGCTTGAATTGATTTGAAATGTGATCCCAAAGGAAGGCTCAAATACAAAGAAGGAAGTGATTCCTCTTTGCACCCTAACACCCTTGCCTTTTAGAAACTAAATTTGTTTTGGGAATCTTTAATTTCTAAAAATAATATTTATGTTACTCAACGTAGACACTTATTTAAAAGTATATTTTAAATGCCTTTTTCTCCACCTTTTCTTATTTATTGTACAAATTTGGGTATTTTTTAATCCCTTTAATCAATTAATTTTAATATTAATTAGGTTGATGTATATATATTGTGACCATGCCAAATATTAGCAATATACCAAAAAAAAAAAAATAAAAAATCAGGATGCAATCATTCCCTTACATAATTTACTTAGCAAGGTTGTATATTGTTGAGAACAGGATCCAAATAGTAAGAGAGAGAACTGGGAGCATTGTTATCACAAGGAAATGAAATTACAACTTATTACAAAACGTAGAGTGAAGTGTATATATATGTATATATATATATATATAGAACTAGAAGCTTCTAGAGAGAACTTCGTTCTAGTAGGTGCTGGAGCATCTTTTATTTGCATTGTAACAACTTCAGTTTCAGCTGGTGCTGATGTACTGTCTTTATGATATGAGCGGGAGGGGTCTCTAATACTGACTATATATATATTTTCCATCTCTTTTGTAGTAGGCAATGCTAATGAATTTGGGAAGGAAGGCGTGGGGTGAGCATGACCTCCAAAGGAGTTAGCTTAGACAATGTAATACTCAAGCCTTCTCTCATGTCCACTGGAGCATCCAACGGTGTTGACAAGTGAAACCCTTGGAGTAGTCGAGCAACCACCAAGGGTAACAGTTGTAAAGCCATTGCAATCCCTGGGCAAGATCTTCTACCAGAACCAAATGGAATGAGCTCAAAATGCTGCCCCAGCCCCCAAAACATCACATCTGCATGGGTTGTCAGAAACCCTCAGCTTAAAATATTCAGGCCGACCAGACACTTGGGTCACGTGATGTAACTCATGCATTCACTAACAAATGAGTCCCTTTAGGAATGTGTAGCTATCAACATGACAGTCTTCCATGGTTGTGTGGCACCAATAGAGGAACTATTGTGTATAGCCTTAGGGCTTCCTTTGACAACGGCTTGAAGGTAAACCAGGGTTTGGAATGTCCGACTTCTTCCACCCACCTGCCCTTCCTACTTTGAGATCTAGCCCTCTTGAATTACTCAAAGCACATGTTTATTGTTTACCAACGAATTGAAGCTATGAAATAACATGCAGGTATGATTAGTTTATTATTATGTTAAATAAAAATAATGCAGTAAAATATTATTTAAGAAAAGTATTATCAATTTTCGATCATAAAGATAAGGGAAGCTGAAATGCCAGATTAGAACTAAAATATCAAGGAATGTGCACAATCACAAAAAAGTTGCAATTAACATGAGCCTCTTTTTATATATTCACCTTTTTTGAAGAACTCACAACTAAAAGATATGTTTATTGCTATGACCCAATGAGCAGAAGCTTGTGGCAATACACATAAGTATATTGAATCTGAAAGGGCAAGAAGAGCATGTATGAACCCACAAAGATATTCATATCCAGTGGAACATAAGCACCTGCCTCCTTACCCCCATGGCCCCCATCCTCATAAATGGTTAGGATTATGATTGTAAATAAAATTCATGTTGTATTAAGGCAACCTAAGGATTTCTCTTCCTTATATATATTTTTTTCCTTTTAATAACAGAAAACAAAAAAAGTATCTAAAAATTGAATTTAATTGATTAATATGTGTAATGTCAAGAAAAATATGAAGAAAATGTAACTTGTTTACTTATAAATATCACTTATTTTCAATTGTGGCAATTTTTAAAATGTTTGGTCTAAAATTAAATTAAAATTAATCTTTTCGTATTAAAAAATAAAAACTAGAAGTGTTACTATATTTTAGGTGTGCAAACATGTATTTTAGGTGTTCATACCATAGAGCTGTGGAGTGAAATTTCGCTCCCTTGCTCAGTGGGTGCAAAAATGTATGGAGTCAATTTTCTCGCGATTTCCTTTCATTTTTTTTTTTTTTTTTTTTTTTTTTTTTAAATCCCACACCTCTCTATAAGAAATATTTGAATTGGGAATCAAAGTAACCTACCCTAATGGCCCAAAATGTACAAACCCTATATAAAGAGGTGGACCGATAAAAAACAAAAGGAACTTTTATGTGCGATTTTTATTCAATAGAATTAGTTAATTCTTTTTACTTTGTTCCTTTATGTTTTTCTCTGTTTTCATACGAAATTGTGCTAGTTCTTTCACCCATGTTCTTTTTCTTAGCCTCACACGAAATTAGGTTATTTTCTTCACCCGTGGTTGCCATCTATTCACCACGAGTGAGAAGCCAGCCCTTAATCTCGGGTTGGGTGTATCTAACCCCACTAAGTGATGGATCCAAAGGTGAGTGCCACCCTTAAGGAAGGGAGTGGAACAAGTATGGGCGTCGCCTAGGAATCAGAGGTAAAGTTTCGGGAGCTCTCTAGGTGTTAAGGGTGACACTCAACTCATTAGACAACCTTGAGGATGTATTAAACGAAGGAGTTTTTCATTGCTATCGAGCAATGCCTTTCTTGATACGTAGCAAGTCCAATTGGTATATTGGATTATTGTTGAGAAGATCCTTTCTCCAGTATGCACGACCGAGATGGTCTCTTGTCTGGACTGTGAAAGAACCAGGGTGAAGCCTTTCCGATGCCATATCAAGTATCACTACTTTTATCCCACTCATAGAATCTGTACTTAATTATAAATCTAATGAGAGGACTACCCCTAACAAGCCTCGGAACCATCATAAGTGTAAAGATTGGAGAAACCAAGCCCCGAGATACTTTAAAATTTTGATTTCACAAATGAAGCAACCAACTTTCTTTAAAAAAAAACCAACCTTTACATTGAAAATAGAGATTTTTACAAGAAAATTACCAAATATTACCAAACTAAGTAGAAGACCCATCCCAGAGGACGACCCTAAAGCCACTATACCTACAAATAGCCCTGGCTACTCATTAAATCTCTCGTGGACAACTTATCTTCCAAGCTCAAGAAATGTAGATATGCTAAGGGAGAAAGATGTTTTGATGGACGGTGATGATCCTCTCCAACCCAAAAGCTTTTTACCATTGTCTTTCATTGTTTTGGTTTTAGCTTAAAATGAAAAAGAATGAATGGTTTTAAAAAGTTTTTGCTTTTTTTTTTTTTACCTAGGTTATATATCTATCCCACTTATAGTGGATCGATCTAACTTATCCTAATTATAAGATCTTTTTTCAACCCTTAGATATAGGGTTTCGTGCCCTCGCACCTCCCCCCCTTTCCCCTTTAAATAGTGTCAGTTTTTTTCTTTTAGGGTAGAGAGAAAAACACTATAGTCGTCCACCCTGCTTCTCTAAGCTTCTTTTATTATAAAAAAAAAAAAAGTGTTTGTTTTAGGTGAAATTCTCAAGACTTCAGGCTTTCAAGAAAATCCTTTCTCTCCTTGTTTTTGAAATGCCTAGGTCATCTATTCACTCTACTCTTCAAGCGATAGAGTTTTTAGGCTAAAACTCTTGTTGTTCTTGGCGGATCTTCAAGTTATAAGGTGAGATCAATTCGGGAAGGACTCTAAGCATAATCAAGGAGATAATACTGAGGAGTGAAGGGGAGAAAGTTCCATGAGGGATTAGAGACTTCAACAGGGGTAAATCATAGTACACCTAACTCATTCACTATAATGGATTTTTGATCCATTGTAGCCCCATGGTTTTTTACTCTTTCTCGGGTGGTGGTGCCCCTCCTTATCGATAAAGTGGGGACACCACTGAAGAGAAACATATATAAGTCCTAAAACATATATATATATATATATATATATATATATATATATATATATATATGTTATTGAAACATATATAAATTACCCAATTTTTCAAGTTGTTAAGTCCCAAACCTTGAAACTAAGTTTTCCTTGAGTATAGGTGTGTTTTCAAGCCTTTTAGGTATCTTTACGACTCTTGGATTGCATGAGGACCAACAATGAGAACATTTCGAGATCTTAAGTTTAAGTTTTGAAGCTCTGGGACGAGATTTGATCAAGATTGAAGCCTTGGAAGCATGATTTGACGAGAGATGGAGGCCAAAGGAGCATTATGTGAAGGTTCGCACCTATCGAGTGGGTGTAAAATTTCAAACACTTAGACTAGGTGTAAACATGTATTTTAGGTGTTCGCTACCATAGGGCTAGAGCTAAATTCTATTCCCCTTTGGCTCTATGGTACAATGGTATGGAAGTCAATTTTCTCCCGCGATTTCTTTCCTTTTAAATCCCACAAGTCTCTATAATATTTGGATTGAGAATCAAAGTAACTCTACCTAAATAATCCCACATGTGTAATAACACCCTATATAAAGAGGTAATCGATAAAAAACAAAAGGAAATTTTATGTTTATTTTTATTCAATATAATTAGCTATTTATTTTTACTTTCTTTGTTCCTTTATGTTTTTCTCTGTTTTCATACGAAATTATGTTAGTTTTCTTCACCCATGTTCTGTTTTTCTCATTCATACGAATTGTGTGTAAGTTTTCTTCAATTCGTGGCCGCCATTCATTAGCCATGAGTGAGAAGGCCCTAACTGGTGCCAGAGGATCCAAACCCCCACCATGATGGATTCAAAAGGGTGTTCAAAGGAATTCTTAAGGAAGGAGCTGAACAAGTATGTGGGCATCGCCAGAACCTGAGGGAAGGTTTCGGAGCTCTCTAGGTAAGCCGAGGGTGACACTCAACTCGTTAGACAACCAGGATGTGGCTCAACGAAGGAGTTTTTCATCCCCGCTGCTATTGCCTTTCTTGATACTTGGCAAGTCCAATTGGTATATTGGACGTTGTTGAGAAGCAAGATCCTTTCTCCAAGATACACGATCGAGATTGTCTCTGTCTGTAATCATGAAAGAACTGTGGTGAAGCCTTTTCGATGCCATATAAGGTGTATCACTACTTTATCCTACTCAGAATATGTACTTAATTATAAATCTAATGAGAGGATTCCCCCAAACAAGCCTCGAACTATCATGTGTGTGAAGATTAGAGAAACTAAGCCCGAGATACTTTAAAATTCTGATTTCACAAATGAAGCAACCAACTTTCTTTAAAAAAGACCAACCTTTACATTGAAACTAGAGATTTTTACAAGAAAATTACCAAATATTACCAAACTAAGTAGAAGCCCCATCCTAGAGGACGACCCTAAAGCAATTATACCTACAAAGAGCCCTGGCTACTCATTAAATCTCTCGTGGACTACTTATCTTCCAAGCTCAAGAAATGAAGATATGCTAAGGGAGAAAGATGTTTTGATGGATGGAATCTCTTGATCTATCATGCAACAATCTCTATGGTATCATTTCTTCGAACATGTCTTCATTAACATTTTTGAGCTATTTGGATCTATCAAACAACAACCTCTCCGGAAAAATTCCTTTTACAGGACAAATGACAACTTTTAATGACTCTGCATTTGCTGGAAACCCTCTTATTTTTGTACGTCCACTTGTTGCTCAATGTTAAGGTGATGGATTAGATAAAGGGAAAGGGCAAGGACGAGGGCAAAGCAACGTTGATGATGAACATAATGATGGATTCATTGATCAGTGGTTATATTTGAGCATCGCAAGTTATTTTCTTGCGTTGGAGCATTTTTAGGTCCATTTTTGGTTTTAGTAATAAAGAAATTCGTGTATGGGTATATTTCAATTTGGTAGATAAGATTATTGATAAATCATTGTACGTGGCTAAAAAGATGAAGAAGCACAATTGGTAGAAACTATATGTAACGGTGATGGTTTTGTTTGTAATTCTATATATGCTCAATTGTAGTATGGTTGCATGTAAAACCCAAAAAATTCAATTTTTCTCAACAGGGGTAAATCGGTAATTTCGGTTGAAAACCGAAAATTTTATAGATTTCAGATCACAAAATGGACTCAATCGCTGAATTTGTTCAGAAATCTAGTTACCTTGTCGAATTTTGTTGGATTTGAGACAACTTTAATTTCCACGCTGAGGCATCTGGGTGTCGAGTGACACATGGCATGGTCATGTGGATGTCACATGGCACCCTAAGGGAGTGACACATGACATGAGCCATGTGGTGCACTTGGGATAAATGGATCACATTGAGCCATGTGTTAAATGATGTAATAAAAGGGAAAGAAAAATAAAGAAGAAATACGAAAGAAAAAAACATGGAGATCACATGTGGCATGTGAGGAAAGTGGGGGGAAGTTTCCCCCACTTTGATCAATTTGTGTAGAAGAAAATCAAAAGGGATAAGGAAGGATGAGAAAAGAGAAAAAGAAAGAAAGGAAAAAATGAAGTAAAAAGAAAAAGGAAAATGAAAAGAGATGAGGATGGGAGCAAACTAGAGAAGGAATTTCGTGGATAAAGAAAAAGAAAGAGGAGGAATAAGGAAAATAAACAGAGAAAGGAGAGAAAGCAAAGGCCGGCGAGAGAGAGTGAAGAAAAAGGGGAGGAAAGAAAACGAGATTTTTCCGACGTGCTCCGACGTGGTCGGAGCTCGACGTCTGAGAAGAAAGTCGATTCACGCACGCGCCACGCCAGGTACCAAATATTAGAGTTTAGTCAAACTCCACAAGGTAGGGAATTTTCCTACTTGGATTATTTCTAGCCTAAAGGTCATTTAATGGCATAGGCATTCTTCGGGGTCGAAACTGGTCGTGTGTTTTAGTCCCAAGATTTTTGAGACTGAATATTGGAAATTTTGAGATTAGTTCCGGGCAGTCTCGGACTATGTTGAGATTTGGTTTTGATCCCAGGATCGATGTCTTCGGGTTTTGTCAGTGTTTTGGTGAACATGCTTGATTCGGTGATGAATGGAACCAAAACTGGTTCGTGGTAGCAAAGGGACCGAAAGGTGCATTGTTTTTATGAGTCTGAGAGTGGACCATTTTGTGTGATTGTTGCTTGATTTAAATATCATGCTATGCGTGAAATTAAAAATAAAAAGAAATCATGTTGATATATGCTCATGTGATGGATCTAAATTATATATATATATATAGCAAAGGGACCGAAAGGTGCCTTGTTTTTATGGGTCCGAGAGTGGACCATTTTGTGTGATTGTTGCTTGATTTAAATATCATGCTATGCGTGAAAAAATAAAATAAATCATGCTGGATATACTACTATGGATGGATTTAATTATATATATATATATACATATATATATATATATATATATATATATATATATATATATATATATATATATATATATATATATATATATATATATATATATATATATATATATATATATATAATTATATATAATTATCCATGTATGATAATGTTGTATGTAATTACTTTATGTAACATGTTATAGTATAAAATGGCATAATTGCATTTTATATGCATGAACATCGCGCCAAGTCGGGTGTGTGCATGGTATTGGTTATTCACCATTCTTGGGTGAATGTGTAGTGAGCTCTAAATCAACATTCCAAAATTGAGACTCACTCGTGCATAAAATAATGACAATTTCGTGTGTTTCGTAAAGCAAGACGGGCGCATCCCCCATAAGGTGAAAGACCCAAATTTTATTCTTGGTTAGACATATGTATCCAGCGATGAAAGTTCATGAAGTGCTCAAGGCGTGCGGCTTTCACGGTGAGACCTCCTAAAAATTGCCACCAAATAAACACACGGGATTTGATGAAATTAAATAAATATCGAGGCTTGCCCATCGGCTGTCACGGGTGAAACACCAATGACCGGTTTTCACACTGCAGACGGCATGCGTGATTAGCCCATCAACTCGGGTTATGGGTATGAGGAGTCTCATCTCATGCATGACATGAAGAAATTCCATATGTGATCGCATTTTCGAATCTCGACGCTGGGCTTGATGTATGTATGTCGTTGCATGTGAATTTAGGCCCCGAGTAGCCCTTGTAGGAGAAATTTTCTACTGGGCATTACTTACCTCGTCGTGGGACCCTCTTTAAAGTACAAGGAGTGTACAGGGAGACGGTGCTCCGACGTGGCCGTGATTGTGAAGGAAGCCGACATGTGGCCTTGAGTAACATTTTTGTAAAAGTATTTTGTATAAAAGGATTTTTATAAAATTGCTTCTGACTATCAGAGCAAATAGTCATATGTAATTATGGTACGAGGGTCGTGATCGGACCCCTACGGATTGTAATTATTCATTTTCTTTTCATATTTTAGATTTAAATATGAATGAATGGGTCTTGGTGAAGGGACGTATGGAAGTGGTGCCGAGTAACTCAATGTCCATGAGTAGTTGGTACCGATCAGGTACCAAGACTTAGGTCCAAGACTACCTAAGACAAAACCCTACGGGTTGGACGGATTGTCGAAAGACCCCCGTAAATCAGCATCACAAATTGCATCAGATCTTAGGTAAACTATTACTTAGGGATCTTGGGTGTGGGTATCCATAGCATGGTCCTCGATACCAACGTCACAATTTTGGTATCGTAATCCAGGTATACAAATTTGTAGGACTCAATGGGCACGAGTTTAGATCATGCATCCATTGTGCATTTTGATGAAATAACATGTGTGATATGTTGCAAAATACTGTAATGTGTATTGTATAAAACATATACTTGGTAAATATTATATGGGAATTGTGGTGGCATGTGCACTACTAATTGAATAAAGAGAAAGAAACCTCAATTTTCTATTTGACTTATGTAGATGGAAAGTTTCAGGAAAGGAGGTATGTCAGCTCACAGGCACTCCACCTGTGCTTGACAAGGTGCCTGGTAGCGGCCATGGGAGGCCGGCAGATGTCGCCATTGCTCAAAGCTGGCAAAATTGGTGGGCAAGTGCCAAGTAACCTTTTTAAAGGTTTATAAAGACATCATCCTCTGGTTATTCACCGTTTAGGATCCAGTGTGGTTGATCATTGTCCTACTGTGTCGAGGAGGATTTTGAGGCTATGGAGATTACCTTCGATACTACGAGGACCTGATCAACCACATTTCGCCAGAGGTGAGTCCCCTATATGGTGGATTAGAGTCTCGAGGATCTTGAGATGATTACATGGAGAGTTCGTGAGAGCCTCTTCATGGGGTAAGCTCCACATCGCCTGCAGACATGCAAAGGCCTCAGAGTTCCTAAGCTGAAGCAAGGAAACATGACTATGCTCAAATACGTAGCTAAGTTCATTGAGTTGGCTCATTTTGGGTATGATTATGTGGCCACAAATATAGCCAAGGTGTGGAAATTCGAGGATGGCCTAAAGTTGTCCATCCGGGGAAAGAATGTAGGATTTCTCCTACAGGACATGGACTCTATTGTCTGGATCGCTATGGCAATAGAGAAAGATATTGATGATGCACGGAGCATCCAAGATGCTAGTGCTAGTGGTAAGAGGAAGGAGGATTAACCTTTCTTCTGGGGCCGAAAGAAGCGGTAAGACTTTATCCCACGAGGATTTTCAAAGACTTGGTCAAGCAGCTTATCGTGGCTATACAGACCCTCGTGCTTCCATCCGGCCAGACCGATGACATGTTTCCATTGCCATCAGCCCGGACATGTGAGACGAGATTGTTCGTAGAGGCAGGGATCCTAGGGATACGAGACACCTTAGTCCCACTAATATGGGACAAAGTGACACGCTGATTCTTTCTCACCAAGCAGTGTGCCGCAGGACCAATATCATTCTCTTAAGCAGGCAAAGACGGGCACTTTCTTCATACGATAGGGCTGAGAAACCGAGGTATCACAGCCAAGACTCAGGACCCAGGGCATGTTTACGCCATCACACCGCACACCAAGCCAACGATCAAGCCGCTATATTGTGGTACATTTTCTGCCATCTCCGCCCATGTGCAAAGATATTGCCCGATTCGTGCATCGTATTCTTTGTCACATCTAATGTGGATGTTTTTGTGCTGAGGTGAAGACCTTAAGAGCCGTTATATGTGAGTTCTCCCTAGGGACTAGGTGAGGGATCACCGATATGTCGGGTCAGGCTTTTTGTAGATCTCGTGGATTCTCGCTTCTCGATGGACCTCCAAAGATGGACATATCGGATTATGATGTCATTCCTGGCATGGATTGGTTGACTAAGACAACTGAATGCCATTGATTGTGATAGTGGAGGATTACTACCTACACATAGTACGAGACACTGTGCAGGACTTTAGAGAAGCACAGATGCTTTACCCCAGACCGTGCAGACCCGTGGAGGGACATTGATGGCTGGGCGCGTTTCCTCCTTACCCTAGAGGATGAGGGAGATAGATTCAGTCTACCGTGGTTTATGAGTATGAGGATGTCTTTCCGGATGAGCTACCGGGATTACCTCTGTACAGGGATGTAGACTTTGTTATTGAGTTGCACCTTGGTACGTTGCCCATTTCCATGATTCCTCATAGGATGGCACCGATTGAGTTGCAGGAACTCAAGTTCCAACTGCAAGAATTGTTGGGTAAGGACTTTATTAGACTGAGCACTTCACCATGGGGAACTCTGGTTTTGTTTGCTAAGAAGAAGGACAAGACCTTGCGATTGTGCATTGACTATCGACAGTTTAACAGGGTTACGATCAAGAATTGGTATTCATTACCAAGGATTGATGATTTGTTCGATCAGTTAAAAGGGGCTCGAGTCTACTCCAAGATAGACCTTCACACCGGTTATCATCAGTTGACAGTCAGGGAGGCTGATATCCTTAAGACAACATTTAAGACGCCGTATGGGCATTTCAAGTTCACAGTGATGCCCTTCGAGTTGACGAATGCACTAGCAGCATTCATGGATCTCATGCATAGGGTATTCCTGCCCTATTTGGATCAGTTTGTTGTGGTCTTTGTTGACGACATCTTAATCTACTCCTAGTCTATGACATGGCATGAGACTATTTTCGATTGTTCTCCAGAACTCGGACCATCAGATGTATACTAAGTTCGCATAAGTGTGAGTTCGCCATCGAGGTGAAATTCTTGGGACACGTCGTGTTGGCATCAGGTGTATCGGTAGACCTTGAGAAGGTCGAGGCTCTTATGAGTTAGGAGAGGCCGAAGTTAGTCTTTGAGATACGCAGTTTCTTGGGATTGGCATGATACTACAGGAGGTTTATTAAGGATTTCTCCCGGCTAGCTGTGACGCCCCAAATCCCGGGGGTCCTTTGACAACTCGTCGACCTGCGGAAGATTCGTGGATGTCGAGTAACCCGACACCACACCATTGAGTCCCCCTTTTCAGGGACCCAAGATTTAACGAAAATCGAACATAGTCTCCTTTGTACGGGGAGCTATACCCAAAATACAACTTATGCAATTACATGGCAACATGGCCCAATATTATACAACAACCTCACCGGTTTCACATACGAGTAAAAATGGCCACGTAGGGCCCATTTACCCATACTCAAACATATAAGCACATGACTATTAAAACCAGAGTCCATAAGAGTTTAAATTTCTTCACTCTTATACAAAACACATATCAAAATTAAGCATTATAATACATGTTTTACAAAATATAAATCAAAGCCACAATCCGGCTTCCTTCTCAACATCTAACACTAGTGAGTCACTGCCTCTTCGCAAATTCCTGTATGTAGCGGTCCCACAACTGGTGAGCAATGCCCAAAGAGAGTAAACCCCATGCAGGCTACTCCCCACCTAAGTGCACACGGTCATGTCACCAAAGGAAGAAGCACATTCCAATAAAGATTATGCAACCTTAGAATGGAATTTTACATGCCATGAATGAAATGTGACCCACCATGTCCCATGTACCAAGTCCTCACCGACTCCCTCACACATGCAATGCCAAGTATGAAAACTGGCCATCGGGTGTCTCACCCAAAGACTTTGACCTATTGGACCTAATTCTCCAATACTCATTTTGAATTTCATCAAATTCCGTGTGTTTATTTATTTGGGCTACGTCATTTTTCGGGGTTTCACCGTAGGATCGTTGTACGCCTTTCAACATTTTTTTCTAACCGTATGTAGATTTGGGTCTTTCACCCTAGGCGGGATTTTCCCCATCTTGCTACGCCTAACACACGATATATATATATATATATATACCACTGTGAGTCTTAATTGGACGCTGTCCATTTTGAGCTCACCACACATTCACCAAGAATGGTGAATTAACCGTTTCTATGCACCCACACCCGACTCGACGCGATGTCCATGTGCATATGCAATGCTAATGTCACTGCAATTTCTCATGATACATGTATGATGCACACTACATGAATCATTCTCATCAGTTGTGCTTCATGTCAATTACCATGCAAACATATATCGCAAGCATATAAGCATCCATCAATCCATGACTAAACAAATAATTTCATAAGGCCTTCCTTAGGCTAACTCATGACAATTCCTACCCAATACAATAGCCTACAACATGTCATGCAATGGTCATGTCAAAACCCAGCTATTCACATCGACACAACCAAGCAACCTGCCCACTCGGTGAAAAACATAGATTTCAGCATAGTTATAATCAGCCACTGTCTTCCACAGGCACATGGATGAAATCTTGACTCAATGGGCTTTCCATAGAGTCAAAGAACACTCGAAACGGAGTTCGAACGAAGAAGTTTTGGTCTTCCGGTTGAGGCCCTGACATGAATAGCGTCGACCCTACCGACAAACTTTCACCTAAATTAATAGATCCAAATTTGTGACCGACCCGCTTGAACAGACCTAGCCTTATAGACCCAGCCGGATAGACCCAGCCGAACAAACCCAGCCGAACCAACTCCAGCCTGAGACCGACCATAGTCGACATGCTACCTAGTCGGGATAGACCTGGGGTCGACGCACCTAATGGATAGACCTAGTCGGACAAACCTAGTCGACGCATTCTTGCACTTAGACCCGTCTTCGGTAAATGAACCATAACTTGGACTATAGATGTCTGATTTGGGTAATTCAAAAGCCTAACATCAAGTTCACTTATGCGGCTACAATTTATCTGAAGAACACATGGCCATATATTCCCTTATTCCACTCGAAACCAGTTCTAAAGTTCAAGCACGCGTTTGATCAAATAGGGCGCCTTCCCATAGCGTTCAAATGCAACCAAACATCTTCTTGCTAGTTATCAATAACCACACAACTCTTAAGATAGAAAATAACCAAGAGGGAGAAGACCTACCTTTAAAGGGTGAGTTGCTCAGAAGTCCCCGCGCGGACACTTCCCAAACCCGAAACTTGATTTCCGAACTCTTCACTTGAATCATTTAAATCTCATGCTAGCACTCCACCATAGCTTTGTCGAGCGTATGATCTTTAGTTCTCGCCTGACGAAAAATCGACCCACCGGGATCTCCTCCTCCGTAGATCGTAGAGAAGTTGAGCTTCTTTTTTTTCTCTCTCTCTCTCTTCTTCTCCTCCCCACCTAATTTGCGGTTCAAAGTCATAGAGGCTTTATTCTGGCCATTACACCACTCTCCTATCTACTTCCCTGGATTTCCTTATCCTCTTATCCAAAACTTTGGATTTCCATCCTATCAAGTAGTGACACATGGGCGCTCCTTGGACTTTTGACTTATCCACTCCATTTAACACATGGCTCATTGTGAGCCATCCAAACAAGTGCCAAGTGTCACTCATTACCCTTGGTGCTTCGAAAACGTGAAATCCCGACTATCTCGGAATTTGACGAAATTCGACATGGTAGCTAGATTTATGGAGAAGATTCCAATGATGAAGTCTGTTTCGTCATCCGATATTTAGAAAAATTTCAGATTTTCTCACTAAAATTACCATTTTACCCTTTTTTCAGAAAATTTAATTTTCTCGGGTTTTACATTCTTCCCTCCTTAAGAGAATTTCGTCCTGAAATTCCACACACATTCATAGCAAAACACATGCTCGATGCAATGTACACAATCTCATTCATGTAAACTAGTCATTTAATTACTAAACAACTAAATTGTGTACCTTCATCCCTAAACAAGAAGGCATAGGTGGCCCGCATCGTGTCCTTGCTCTCCCACGTTACCTCCTCCACCATCACGGTGTTGCCAACAACACCCTTACACTAGCCTCACTACCAAGGTCAGAAACCTGATCCTGGCTATCCATGATGCGCATTGCTCCCTCCTTGAAGGTCCTATCTATGTCAACTGTAATCTCTCCCCAATCTACTACATGAGCTGGATCTGGAGTATACTTTTTGAGCATGGAGATGTGGAACACCTCATGAACTCCAGACATACTAGGCGGTAATGCCAATCGGTACACTATTGTGCCCACCCTCTCGAGTGTCTCGAAGGGCTCGATGAACCTCGGCGAAAGCTTTCCCCGCTTACCAAACCTGACCACTCCTCTCTTAGGAATCACCTTCAAGAAGACATGATCACCCACCTCGAACTCTAGAGGTCGACGTCACCTGTCGGCTTAGCTCTTCTGTCGACTCTGAGCAGTGAGAAGACGCTGCCGTATCAAACCCACCTTCTCCGAGGTGTCTCTAATCAGATCTGGACCAATGATGGAGATCCCCCTCACCTCTGTCTAGCAAATCAGTGATTGACATGGCCTCCCGTACAAAGCCTCGTAGGGTGTCATCTGTATACTCGCCTGATAACTGTTGTTGTAGGCGAATTCCATTAAGGGTAAGTGCTCCTTCCAGCTACCCTTATGATCTAGGATGCATTCTCGCAGCATGTCCTCTGAAATATGTATGGTCCTCTCCGACTGACCATCTATTTGCGAATGAAATGCAGTGCTCATAGTCAACCGTGTCCCCATGGCCTTCTGGAAGCTCTTCCAAAAGTGTGCCATAAATCTGGGATCTCTATCCGACACTATGGACACTGGCACTCCATGTAGCCGGACAATCTCTCGATATACAACCGGCAGAATTCCTCCAGTGTGAAGGTCATCCGCACGACTAGAAAATGTGCCGACTTCGTCAGCCGGTCCACTATCACCCATACCACATCATGCCTCCGCGGTGTCCGTGGCAAGTGGGTCACAAAATCCATCGTGACATGCTCCCACTTCCACTCAGCCACCTCTAATGGCTAGAGTAGCCCTGCTGGCTTCTAGTGCTCAGCCTTAACATTGTCGAACAGAGTCCCCACGTCTCTTCATCCCCGCCCGCAAGCATTCAACGACTAAGACTGCGATACATCTTCATGCCATCCGGATGCACAAAAACGGAGCGCGGAAACTCCCTTAAGGATCTCTCTTCAAAGCAAATAATCGAGGGAACCATAACCCATCCTCTATACCGAAAACTACCATCTGTGTGGATGGTCTAGCCTTCGTCACCTGTACCTAACTCAGACCGATTCGCACCACAAGAGGTGTCCTGAATCAATATTTATATCTCAACCATCAGAAAGCAAAACCACCGCAAAGATAGTGGCTCTAGGGTCGAACTCGTGATGAGTTTTCTTTGCACAAATGACTAATAAAGGAGGTTCAATTTGGTGAATTTCAGTTTGGATTTTAAGGTTTGCTTAAAAATCAGGAGGTTTTGGTAAAACTATGGAGGGTCAAGTTGTGTGCATTGAAATTAAATGAAGGAAAATAATAAAAGAACTCCCAAGTCTCAAGCCACCGGTTGGGTTTTAGGGCAACTAACATGTCCCTCGTGTATTTATCCTCGCGTTGGGGAGCAAGGACAGGTCACAGACGCCCCAACCGGGTGTCCGTTGACTAATTCACAACTCGTGGAATTTATGTCTCAGACGCGAGACACACACATGAGTAAAATAGCCACATGAGGCCCATGCATCCATACTCATAAAACAAATATCTCAACTATATTCTCATAGTTTTCATGCTTGTTCTACAAAAGCTTTATACATATTTACAAAATATTTACTTAAAGCCACATTTCGGCTTTCTTCTCAAAAACTACCTCTATTGAGTGCCGTCTCCCTGGATAGTCTCTGTACCTGAAATGGGGTCCCACGACGGGGTGAGCAAAGCCTAGTAGAAAATTCTCCTACAAGGGTTACCCCCCACCTAAAATGCATATGCAATGGCATATATAAACAATCAATCACATTCCATACAATTATTTTCTATATGAAATGTCTATATCATGCATGAGATGCCACTCCTCATGCTCTTCACCACCTGAAGTCCCAACCGACTCCTCACACCCTGAATGCCAAATGCGGAAATAAAACTGGGCCACACACCCTGAGACTAAAACCATTGAACCCTCCACTTATTTATCAAAAACTGATTTTGATTCTTTTCCTTTATTTTGTGAGCCACGGATTTTCCGGTTTACACCGTAGGACGCCGGCCTTTTCAACATTTCTACGAACTTGCATCGCCTGATTCATGTCTAACCGTGGAATAAACCGTGGACTTTCACCTTGGGATCTACCCCAACTTGCTCCGCCCAAAACATGTAATTTAATACTTGATCATTTACACCTCGTGAATCTCTACCGACTTTCATTCCATTTTTCCCGAGTTCACGACTCCACTCACCAACACCGATGAATAAACCTTACTTTTCACCACACCCGACCGGGACACATGTGACCGTGCATATGAAATGCATGATGCCAATGCATTTTCCTCATGTTACATGCATGAATGAGCACTACATGAAACATTTACACACCATGGATAATTATAATTGATACATATAATTTACCTCCATGCAAAACATATTAATACATCAAAAAGCATGCATCAAGATCACATTTCCAAACTTAGCATGTTATTCAAGCAAGCCATAACACACAACAAGGTCTCAACTTGGAACCATTCAACAGGGTACCACACGGCCCCTTCACAAACATGAACCATATTGGTTCCAATCATTGTCCTCTCATCAACAAATCACAACATCTAGAAACTTTTAGTTTCTAGTAAAACCCTAACTCTCACAGTCATGCAACCGGTCATGGAATCCATACCCCTTAGTCCCAAGGCTTGGAACTAATTCACATGGCCTCTCATGGCCTCCCATAAGCAACCCCTACCATTATAAAGCCTTTAGTCTAAAAGTAAATCAAGTAGGAAAATATCCTACCTCTTGAAGTTGAAGAAACTCCCAAAAACCTAGAGTCCACGCTGTCCTTTTCCGTATAGGACACTTCCTTCTTGTTCAAGGAACTGGACGGCCTGATCTCCTACAAATCTAGAGGAGAAGGAAGGCGCTCTCTCTAGGATTTCTCCATGTTCATTAACGTTTTTCTCCACGAATTATTTTCTTTGTTTTCTTCTTTACTCTTGTTTTTCTTTCCTTTTTCTCCTTTCTCCTCTCATTTTCTTTCTTTGTCTTCCTCCCCATTTTCTCTCCTTTGGATTTCTCTTCTCGAGCCTTAAAAGTGTGAGTCACATGGGAGGAAGCCTCCTCCTTCCTCAAGCCAATTTTGTGGCTATCCTTTTCCTCCATTTTCTTTTATTTCTTAATTCCTCTTTTATGACATCATCACCCACATGGCTTAATATGAGCCATAGAATCATGCCACCATGTGGCTAAATGTGAGCCATCCCTTTTTATGCCAAGTGTCACACCTTTATGGTGCCAAGTGGCATCCCCATCTTGCCATGTGTCATCCAACACCCCACGCCTCGAAAAACGTGAAATCCCGACCACCTCGGAATTCAACGAAATTCGACGTGATAGCTAAATTTCGCGAGACAATTTCAACGGAGAAGTCCGTTTCGTCATCCGAAATCTAAAAAAATTCCGGATTTTCAACCGAAATTACTATTTTATCCTTCCTTAGAAACTGACGGGTCTCGCGTCATTTCCTAACCTGATCTTCATTTAGCTTTAAAACCTAGACCCTTAGAGTTTTCCTTGGAAAGAGATGGCATTTTGTTAGCATAATGTCCTAGCAATGAAAACACATCTCAAAACACTACCCTACGATAACTAATAATGAGACAACTAATCGGGCCTCAAAGTGGGATCTGAAGGAAGTATCCACTGAACCCAAAAAGCTTGCCAAATACACATTAAAGAGAGCATGCTTAAGAGATTTTAACCTAAGGTGAGAAGCAGGAACGTAAACAACCGTAAATGCTCACATGGTTGGAAGAGAACAAATTGGTTTACCTAAATCGGCACCCGCGGGCCTTCCCTTTGGGCTAATGGGAGGTTTTGCCGAACATCCTTTGATTTGTCATCATCAAAGGGTGTTTGGTAGCCGAGAAAATGGAAAAGAAAATAAAAGAAAGTGAAGCAGAGGAGAGGAGAAGCGGGAGAGCTGGAAGCTTCTCCCATCACTTTATTGATTGAAGTTGATTGATTCTTACAAACCTTGACTCTAGCTTATATACGGCTCAGAGCAAGGGAAATTACAAAAAAAAACCCGAAACTAAAGCTATTACAATGGTTAAAATAGGAAGAAACAAAAAATTGTAACAAAAAGCCAAAAGCGTGAATGCGTGAGAACATGTCGTTGATTTACGCGTTTCAGGATGCATAGTGCCTATAGAAAGCATTCCTGTAATGCTCCATTTTCTTCACTTTTTGGTCTTCTTTCCTTATGGGATTTGATCTGTAACGATGAGTTTGACTCGAATTCTTCGTGCTTGGATCGACTCAACAATTTTGGCATAATTAGCCCGCAAAAATTGCAAAATTTGCCACAAAATGCGATCAATAGAATAGTAGGGACCTTAATGCCCAAATCGGGTTAATTAGAATGATTAATACACAAAAAGCACTCAAAACCTATAATAAATAGGGCTCAAAATAGCACTTTTTGGGCACTAATCACACCCCCCAACCTACACATTGCTAGTCCCTTAGCAATGAAAGAAAGAAAGAAAGAGAGAGCATACAAAACGATAACAAAATTATGTTACAAAAAGTAAGGTTGCGCTCAAAAGGTTAGAATGAGTAATGCCTAACCCTAAGTAAGAACTCACATCAAACCAGCCCAATAACCATCTCGAGAGAATGAATGCCATACAAAATTGAGTATCAAAAGAGCCTCTCGCAACTTCAAACTGCAGACTTCCACCAAAATCTAAGGTGTTTGTTTCACCGCCTCAACAATAAACTCGTCGAACCGCACTCTTCCCAACCTAGCTATCGCACAACCCAGCATGCTAACCAACCTAAATAGATCAGACCCACTCTTATTCCACAACTTTTTTGTGTTGTGGGTGCAATGCCGAGGAATTGACCTCACTAAAGTCCATAACGGATCTACCGATGACTCCAACCAATTAAGGCTTTCTGTACCAAGTCATGAGTGATCTTTCAACCACTAACTCTTTTCAGTTTCACCCCTCGACTTCGAATGATTTCGAGACTCAACACCTACAACTTGCTCAACTCCACCTTATCCACCATAGCGAGTTAATTAAGTCGGTGGCTCCCAACCGGGTCAGTTTAGGGCACCGTGCTTTTAAGGCTTCGCCATATACCCTCGGACCGCTCAAGTTTCGCGGCAAGCCGCCGCAATTTTTCTTTTCTTTTCTTTTTATTTTTCTCTTTCTTATTTTTGGAAGACACATTGGCCTTCTTTCTACTGGGGCCCTAACCTATTAAAGGTGGTCAACGAAACTAGGGTAGGTTATCGCGGTGCTAGGAGGTTAGCGCTTTTTCAGTTATCAAGAAACCCGATGTGCACAAAGGTGTGGTTAGCTAAAGGTGGAAGAAAATGTATCAGAGCAACAAGAGTTCAACTAACCATCCACTCAACTAGGCATGGAACCAATCTAACATCAATAGAATTGAACAAAGTTTCAATTTTTCAAACCACAGGTTAGGCAAAACACAAAAACAATGGGTGCAGCTTTTGAGCAAAATAAGCCGTATAGCATACAAGCCTCTCGTAAAAGAAAACCAGCAAGCCACATAACATCACAAAATGGGCTTGCTCTAAAATAGTAACAAAAAACATAAGTGTAGGTAAAGCCACTTCCTTCGCTAACCTCCCCCAACCAATTGTCCTACTGTCCGCACTCCGTGGCCTCTGATTGGAAAGAGGTAAGGAAGTGTTACCTCCTTTGATGAGATGTGATCATTTTTGATAGGAGACTTCGCAGAAGCTTTCCATCGACACTTTATTCACTCCGCTTCGCTTCAAATGAACAAGTTAGCAAGAAAAGAGAGTAAAAGCTTATCACTGAGAATTTTGAAAATTTCACCTTTATAAAAATTTCAGTGCTGTTCTTTATATGATATTTTTCGATTCTACACTCTAAGCTTTTCAACGGTACCAAGAACGCTCTAAAACGGAGTTTGATGTGAAAAGGAGCTTAAAACAAAATTAGGGAGGCAATCAGGAGTAGCTAAAATTTCGCTACATAGTTTAAAATTTCGCATAATTATAGCGATTTTTAAAATAAAATAAAATAAAATAATTAATAATAATAATAATAATAAAATAAGAAAAAATAAAATTTTTTTTAGAGACAAAATTTTTTTAAATAAAAAGAAAAAAATAATAACAAAATAAAATAATAAATAAAATAAATTTTTTTTTTATATTTTTGTGTGAGAGACGTTATATATATATATATATATATATATATATATATATATATATATATATATATATATATATATATATATATATATATATATATATATATATAATAATTATAATTATAATAATAATATGGTATAAAAGCATAAACGAGACCAAACTTACATGCTAAGGGAGAGAGAGAAATTACAGACCAAAAAAATTCCCGCTTATGTAGCGAAATTTTAATACATAGCGAAATTTTCGTTATTATTGCGAAATTTCGCTATTATTGCGAACTTTTCCAGTTTGCTCCTCGCTAGATTCAGATATTCTAATCTTTCATCTCGGTTTCAAAATTTTCACTAGAACTGCAAAATTAATACAAGAAAATTAAGAAAAATGTTAAAAGTGAAAAAACAAGCTAGGAAACAAAGATTAACTTAAAATTAGGGGAAAATCTAAGAAGAAAAATATAGAAATCCAAATAAAATAAAATAAAATGAAATAAAACATGAAAATTAAAACAAAAGCTGGAGACTATGTTCTCCCAAACCACTTCCTTAGGCTCGAGGTCACTGAACCGGAGCGGTAAAATGCCTGGTTCGGGTGCTTCAAACCCGAACCAAAGACTAACCAACCGTCGGTGGCATGCAAATGTAGGCAACTGCTTGTGTCTTTGATGTAGCGGCAAAGGCTC
Source organism: Tetrastigma voinierianum (assembly GCA_016808115.1). Lineage (NCBI taxonomy): Eukaryota > Viridiplantae > Streptophyta > Magnoliopsida > Vitales > Vitaceae > Tetrastigma > Tetrastigma voinierianum. The sequence continues at coordinate 19,805 of JAEQBH010007158.1, read as the reverse complement.
TACAAGCAAGGCCTAATTTTCTGATGTTTTGCGTACACAGTGCAAGTGTAAAATGGTGGCCTTTATGGTGGGTGCTTCGTGTTTGGAGTGTTGCAAGTGTGGGCAAGATATACAATCGAAACAATGTGGGGTGTGGGTAAATTTGTGATCTCGACATTCTTCCACCGCTCCTCACCAACAAGGGAAGGATTTCTTCTTCTCTCCTCCATGGCCCATAGACAGCACATGATTCTAGGCATCCCGCAGCTCAAGAGCTTCTCACGTTCCACTTTCAATTCCTCCTACTTCTACCGCAGCTAGAGTCTCTGCTCACCCAAAATTGTTTCGCCAAGCACTCTTCCTTCGTGATTCTCCTTGATGTGAGATGGATCGTCAGATGTCAAATTCCCGATCAATTTCACTGAACACATCCACCTCGCTCGTGGAGCTCTCCATTGTCTCAATTTTCCCCGATTAGGCCTCTAACATTCACGCCTCTACCTCTATGAAATTATCCACTAGCTTGCCTAAATTCAGGATGGCTTGTTCAACAGGATGGGGTTGTGGTTGCTAATGAGAAGTTGGGGCATAATATGAGAAGCGTGAGGCAAGTTGAGGGACAATTAAAGACGGTGCACTCATCCATCGGGTCTCATAAATTCCTCATGCACTTGCCTGGCTCGATTTCTCTCCACGTTGTCGCCATGGAAGGTTTCTATAATCCCTCATTGACACATATGTCTCTAGTTTCTCGACCGTATTGCTCTTCATGGGGGTTCCATTTGCTCACAATTCAAACCACTGAAAATGCAATCTTTGCAAAGAGAAATGTGGCAACCTAAGACAAACATAGAAACAATCTCACATCAACTCTTTTTTTTTTTTTTTTTTTTTTTAAATGAAACTAAAAAAATGATATTAAAATATGTGTACTCACCAAGATTTCAGGATGAGGATCACAAGTGTTCAACAGTCATCATTCGTGACTTAAGCACCATCCCCTAAGAACTGGCGCCATTTGATCAGTGCTACAAGAGGTGTCTAGAATCAACAATATTTATATCCTAAATCCTACCACATAGCAAAGCTACCGCAAAGATAGTGGCTCTAGGGTCGAACTCGTGGATGGTTTTCTTTGCACAAATGACAAAACAAAGGAGGTTCAATTTTGGTGTGAATTTCGCTTGGATTTTAAGGTTTGTTAAAAAATGTGGAGGTTTTGGTAAAAACAAAGAGTGTCAAGTTGTGTGTGATTGAAACTAAATGAAGGAAAATAATAAAAGAACTCTTGAAGTCTTAAGCCACTCCTAAGTTAGGGTTTAGGCAACCAACATGTCCTCGTGTCTTACGATCAAGTTGATTGGATTCTTACAACCCGGACTCTAGCTTATATACCGTAGCAAGGGAAATTACAAAAAACCGAAACTAAAGCTATTACAAGGGTTAAAATAGGAAGAAACAAAATTGTAACAAAGCTCAAAAATACAATGTGCGAGAATGCATTGCTGATGATAAAGCCGCAGTGATAAAGACAGCTGTCGTATGAAAAGATTCTTAATGCTCCATTTTCTTCACTTTTGCTCTTCTTGTTATACTTGTTATACCGCAAAGCTTACTTGTTATACTCGTAGTCCGAATCGGCCCCGCACTTTACATCCGCCACTACTCTGAAGTTATACTAGCCAATGCCCCCTACGACTAATCGAAAGTGCATCAACCACCATATTTGCCTTGCCAGGGTAGTAATGCAAAGTGAAGTCATAATCCTCTAAGAACTCCATCCACCCGTTGCCTCATATTGAGGTCCCGCTACATGAAGACGTACCTCAGACTTTTGTGGTTTGAATACACCTCAAACTGTTCGACTTATAGGTAGTAGAGCCAAATCTTCAAGGAAAAGACTATGGCCGCCAACTCCATGTCATATGTGGGGTAATTCTACTCATGATTCTTCAACTCGGGCAGAAACTATGTTACTACCTCCCGGGACCGCATCAAAATTCATCCCCAGCTCAAATTCTCAGGCGGTCACAATACACTCGGTACCTCCGTCCCTTTAGGAACACCGCACTTAATAGGAGTTGTAGCAAGCCTCATCTTTAAATTCGGAATGCCTTCTCTCACCGGTCATTCCACTCAAACTTGACTCATTCTGGGTCAGTCTTGTCATAGGTGCTGCTAGTCTGGAGAAATCCTCGATGAACCTCCTGTAGTACCCTGCCAATCCCAAGAAACCGCGTATCTCAAAGATTGACTTCGGTCTCTCCCAACTCATAATAGCCTCAACCTTCTCGGGGTCCACTGACACGCCTGAAGCTGACACTACGTGTCCCAAGACCACCCTAGTTTCAAACTGCACTTACCGAACTTAAGGACAACCCGATGGTCTTTCTAGAGTCGTAGGAACTTAATCTCAAATGATTCTCATGCTCCTTCTCGCATCGGGAGTATCAAAAATGTCAGGTCCACGAAAAACCATGACAACCGATTCGCATAGTGGTCGGAATACCATATGCATGAGATCCATGAATGCTGCTGGCACATTCGTTAACCCGAAGGGCATCATTGTGAACTCAAAGTCTTACATCGCGTCCTAAACTCGCCCTTAGGATATCGCCTCCTAACCCTAACCTCGATGGTAACCAAGCATAAGGGGTCTATCTGTAGTAGACTCAGGCCTCCTCTTAATTGATCAAATCAAGTCATCAATCCTGAAGGGATACCGATTCATCATAACCTTGTTCAACTATCAGAGTCAATGCACAATATGGGTCTTGTCTTCTTCTTACAAAAACCCGAGCGCCTCATGGTAAAGCTCCCTGGCCTAATGAATCCCTTTGTCTAGAAACTCCTCCAGACATTCCTGACCTCTAGTCTCGCAACTCAACCGGTGCCATCATGAGGAGTCATAGAGATGGGCGCACGTGCTAGGGTGTAACTCAATATAGAAGTTTACATTCATTTGCGGAGGTAATCCCAGTAGCTCATCCGAAAGAACATCCTCATACTCATAGACTACTCGAGGGAGATCTAAGTCCTGTCTCACCTCGTCCTCCAAGGCAAGGCTTGCTAGCCAACCAATCAACTATCCGTGCCATCTAGAATCATACACGGTCTAGGGAAAAGCATCGTGCTTGTCCCCCTGAAACTTAACACAAGTACCGTCCTGTGTGTAGGTGGTAACCCTCCTACACTCACAATCGATAATGACTCAGTATGCAGTCAACCAATCCATTCCAAGGATGACATCGAACTCTGACATATCCACAACCCTCAGGTCCATTGTGAGTACGATCCCAGAGATCTCTAACTCGCAACCCTGACATATCGCATCCAGACCACCCTACCCCCATGGGAGAACTCACATGGGGGCTTCAAGGTCTCAAACCTTTAAGCCTAATTCTCCCACAACTCGATGCAATGAAGGAATGATGCGATGCACCGTAATCAACAATACCTCACCATGCAAGATAACGTAAAACATACCATGTATGTTAACCCATCCGCCGGCTCACCGGGTGGCGTGATGGGAGCAGACAAGCCCCTAATCCCCCACAGATGTCCCAATCGCGGGAGCCCCCGCCCTCGGCCTCGCCTATACCTTGGCCTCTCCTCGCCGTTTATGCAAGAGAAAGTGCTTGCAAAGTGACCCAAAGACCATATCGTCTCTCGAATCTGCATCGGGGTGTGAGGAATAAACCGTGTCCCAGCCTCGTCCTATCGATGACTGACACGCCGCCCAAACCCGGGATCCTTGTCTCGTGGCAATCCCGCCTTCATATGTTCAAAGCACGGCGTAAATACCGCATCATTTGTCCCCGCTTCCGACCGGCGCCCAGATGGTCGATTTTCAAACCGACGCGGAACTAAGCCTCGCTTCTTCTCCGGAACCGAAGAAGACTAACTTTCCTTCTTTCTGCCATCGGCACCCGCATCTCTGACAAGCCAGCATACCCTCTATCTCCCTCTATGGCCATAGCTAACCTCGACCATGAGTCCATATCCTCGTAGAGGGAATCTTATAATCTTCATCGATGGACAACTTTTTAGCCTATTCTTAAACTTCCTCACCTTAGCCATATTTATGGCCACGTAGTCATCAGAAAAACATGCTAACTCTGTGAACTTAACCATGCACTCCATCACTGTCATCGTTCCCTACTGTACCTCTAGGAACTTTAGTCTTTGCATGTTTAACAAGCAACAAATACTGCCAAGGAAGTTATTTCATGGAAATTTTCCCCAAATATTGCTCTAAGTCCTAGAAATCTTAACCCTAGCCTCCCACCATGCTTGGGACTCCACCCTAGCCGGGAATAAACTAGTCCGATTCTGGCTCGCATTGGAGGTGATCTTCATGGCCCCAACATCTTCTCGATCACCGAACTAACGGTTCGCCACCATCGGATCCCCTCCCCGTGAAATGTCGGAGATGATGCGCCTTAAACCTGGCGGAGGTTACCTGACTTCCCTCGAATTTCGGCTGTACTGTACCATGCAACACCGTGAATGCGCGACTCATGGCCTCCGTAAATCACTGATAAAAATGTGTGGTGCCCGATCAGCACCTCGCGGACGACTTACATCCCCAGCCACTTCACATCTACACATGTCAAACGACAACAAAGTTATTAAATTTCTATCTCACCCAACTAGTAGTGCACACCCAACCACTAATAGACTAGCCATCATGAACTAATCCGCTCATCACCTTTCCCTTAGTGGTGCTAATCACTAACCACTAATACAATCTTAATTAAAAATTTGAAATTTTCATGTTCATTATTGTTTTCCGAACCCCTTAGGTTATGTTTTCTAACCCTAGTGTTCCATATACCATTTCTCATGTATATTTTGTACCCAAGCACACATCAATATTTGGGAGATTCGTGGATGTCGGGTAACCCGACACCACACCATTGAGTCCCATTTTTCTGGGACTCAAGATTTAACGAAAATCGGACATAGAATCCTATGAATGGGGAGCTCTACCCAAAATACAACTTGTGCAATTACATGGAAACATGACCTAATATTATACAACAACCTCACCAGGCCACATACGAGTAAAAATGGCCACGTAGGGCCCATTTACCCATACTCAAACATATAAGCACACACTATTAAAACCATAGTCCATAAAAAGTTTAAATTTCTTCACTCTTATACAAAACACATATCAAAATTAAGCATTCTAATACATGCTTTACAAAATATAAAATCAAAGCCAATTATCCAGCTTCGTTTCACATCGCCTAGTGAGCACCGTCTCTCCGCACATTCCCTATACCTGAAAGGGAGGGTCTCACGACGAGGTGAGCAATGCCTAGTAGAGTAAAATCTTATAAAGGCTACTCCCCACTTCAGTGCACATGCAATGGTCATGTCACCAAAGGAAGAAGCACAGTCCAATCAAGATTATGCAACCCTAGAATGGAATTTTACATGCCATAATGAAATGCGACCCACCATATCCCATGAACCGAGTCCTCACCGACTCTCTCACACATGCAACACTAAGTGTGAAAAACCAGTCATTGACTTGACTCATTAGACTGACCTCCAATACTCATTTGAATTTCATCAAATTCCGTGTGTTTATTTATTTGGGCTACGTCATTTTTCAAGGTTTCACCGTAGGATCGTCATACACCTTCCGACATTGTTACGGACTTTCACCACTGGTAATCATGTCTAACCGCATGTAGACGGGGTCTTTCACCACGGGATCTTTACTCCCATCTCTACGCCAACACACGAGATATATATATATATATATATATATATATATATATATATATATATATAGATATATATATATATATATATATATATATATATATATATATATATATATCTTTTTTTTTTTTTTTTTTTTTTCATTTTTTATCATTTTATACCACCGTGAGTCTCACCGATCGCCACCGTTGGAGCTCACCACACATTCACAAAGAATGGTGAATTAACAGTTTCTATGCACCCACACCTGACTCGACGCGATGTCCCCATGCATATGCAATTCTAATGTCACTGTAATTTCTCATGTTACATGTATGATGCACACTACATGAATCATTCTCATTAGTTATGCTTCATGTCAATTACCATGCAAACATATCTGAAGCATATACATTCATCAATCCATGACTAAAAACAAATGCGTCATACTAATTCCTTTAGTTAACTTATATAATACTTTACCTAATATTATAGTTTATAATATGTTGGGTGTAATGGTTGCGGTTAAAATTCCGGATTTATTTACATTAACATACCCAAGTAAATTTTAAGTTTACTGTGAAAAAATATTGATTTGAAGCAGCAGGATTACCCATTATCTCTTCCATAGGTATTATGGATGAAATTCGACTAATGGCTTTCCATAGAGTCTAAGAACACTCGTAATGGAGTTCTGACTAATAGCTATGACCGTCCGAAGTTTGAGGCCTCACATGAATAGTCGCATCTAGCCGACGTATTCTTCACCTAGCCAGATCGACCCAAATTTCTGGGCTTCACCTAGCCAGACAGACCCATTTCTGACCGACCATCCTGACCGACCCAGCTGTGACAGACTCCAGCAGACGCACCTAGCCCACCGTAATTTTTCACTTAGACCGCCCGTAAATGGATCATAACTTAGGCTATCGAGGTCCGATTTGGGTAATTCAAAAGCCTAACATCAAGTTCACTGATGCGGCTACAATTTACTTCAAGGACACATGGCTAAATTCCCTTTATTTTCCACTCAAAAAATAGTCCTAAAGTCTGGCTAATGCGTGGGATCAAAATAGGGCAGCTTCCAATAGTTCAAAATGCAACCAAACATCCCCTCACAAGACACACAACCACGTAGCCTCCTTAAGGTAGAAAATAACCAAAGTAGGAGAAGACCTTACCCCTCAAGAGTAGAAGCTGTTCTAAGAAGTCCCGTGATGCTTTTCCTAAACCCGCGAAACCCTTGATTTCCTAATTTTCCACTCAACTTCTGAAATCTCATGTTTTCTGACTCCACATGTATTCTTTGTCTGAGCAAGAGATAATCTTTAGTTCTCGGGCTTCGACGAAATCGACCTACGATCTCCATAGATCGTAGAGAAGCTGATCTTCCGTCCTTCTTTCTCGCTCTCTCGCTTTTCTCCTTTCTCTTCCCTCCCCACCGAATTTGTTTGGTTCAAAGTCGCAGAGGCCTCATCTCTGCCACATGTCACTCTCCTATCGCCCTTGACTTTATCCTCTTATCCAAAACTTTAGATTTCCATCCTATCAAGTAGTGACACATGGCCACTCCTTGGACTTTTGACTTATCCTCTCCATTTGACACATGACTCATTGTGAGCTATCCAAACAAGTGTCAAGTGTCACTGCTAATCTCTCGTGCTTCTCGAAACGTGAAATCCTCGATTATCTCGGAATCCTACTAAATTCGATCAGGCTAGATTTCAACGAGACCATTCCAACTAGTTCGCTTTCAATATTCGAGATCTAGAAAAATTTCATATTTTCTCACCGAATTACGCTTTACCTTTTTTCTTAAAATTTAATTTTCTCTCGGTTTTACACTAGCAAAGACTCTATGACTAGATTTGACTAAAGGTCAAGTTTGAATGGAATGAATTGTGTGAGAAGGCATTCTAGGAATTGAAAATGAGGCTTACTTTAGCTCCTATTCTGATAGTCCCGGAACTGGGACAGAGGTACACGGTGTACTGTGATGCCTTTAAGGACGGATTGGGAGGTGTCTTGATGTAGTCCAGGAGGATTGTAGCTTATGGTTCCAGACAGCTAAAGAATCATGAGCAGAATTACCCTACACATGATATGGAGTTGGCGGCCATTGTCTTTGCCTTAAAGATTTGTCGCCACTACCTGTATGGTGAGTAGTTTGAAGTATTTTCAGACCACAAGAGTTTGAAGTATATTTTCACACAGCGCGGCCTTAACATGAGGCAACGCAGATGGATGGGGTATTCTGAGATACGACTTACTTGCATTAGTATCTCTGTAAGGTAATGTTGTGGTTGATGCTGGCCAGAGTCACAGAGTCACAAGTGTGGAAGCCCTCTCTAGAGGCATGCTCAAGACTGTGGGTAGTTTCTAAATTTACAAGATCAGTGATTAGCTCCAGTGGTTTATGGAGCCTTGCTGGCTACGCCATCCCTATTGAGCAGGTGACTGAGTCTGCTGGTAGGACACAGAGATATCGCCTGTCAAAGACTGGTATAGTCGTGCATGGGTGACGGCGCCAGGCCACCCAATACGTATAGTCTTCTATAGGATGGTCAGTGGTTCCCTAGTCGACCGACCGAGAGAGGAGATCCTTCTCGAGTTCCACTACTCCTGCTTGCTGTACATCTAGGTGGCATGAAGATGGGATTGAGATCTTGCCGCCAAGATTACTAAAGCGGAATGAAGCTTCTACATGTTGAGATTTTGTTCGATGGTGTCTCACGTGTTAGCAGGAAAAGGCTGAGCATCGTAGGTCATAGCTCATTCACCATTAGAGGTAGTTGGAGTGGAGTATCGGCCATGATGGGATTTTAGACCCACTTGCCAAGAACACCGCTGAGGTATTGATGCGTGTGGTGATCAGACTACCACTAAGTCGACACGCTTCTAGTAGTGCTGATGACCTTCACATCGAGAAATTTAACGGTGTATATTAATGAGATTGTCCAGCTACATGGAGTGCCAGTCTCTATCGTATTGGACAGGGATCCCAGATTTACTGCACCTTTTTGGAAGAGTTTCCAAAAGACTATGGGGACATAATTGACGATGAGCACTACATTTCATCTGCAGACAAATGGTCACTGAGGACCACAGTGTTTTTTAGAGACATGCTACGAGCATGTGCCCCGGATCTTAAAGGTAGTCAGAGGAGACTTACCCTAGTGGAATCTCGCCTACAACAACAGCTTATCGCAGTATTCAGATATAACTTATGAGGCCTTATATAGAGGCCATGTTTACGATTTGTTGGACAGAGGTGGGAGAACACTCCATCACTGGTCTGGATCTGATTCGAGACACATCTGAGAAGGTGGATTTGATTCGAAGCTTTCTCATGGCTCGGGGAGCTGATTTAAGAGCTACGCTACCGCACGACGCCGACCTTGAGTTCGAGGTAGGGACTACGTCAAGGGGATGCCTAAGAGAGGAGTGGCCGCATTCGCAAACGCAGGGAAGCCGATCAAGTATGTATAACGGCCCTTCGAGATCGAGAGGGTGGCACACTGCATATCATTGGCACTACCACCAGTTTATCAGTGTCCAGGAAGTGTTCCACGCCTCCATGTTCTATATACTCCAAATCCAACCTGCGTAGTGGATCAGAGAGATTACTATTGATAGCCTGATCGTGCTCTTGAGACGCAAGACTCGTGCAGCTAGTTAAAGTGTCGTGACAACACCAAGGGAGTGGAGGTTATCTGGAACGCGAGACACGACGTGGGCCACCCATCATTTCCTATAGCTTAAGGACTATGCATGGTCTAACATAGGCACTAGAATACCACGTATATGTACGTGTTTCGTGGATGGGATTTGTGAACTAAAAATCAAGTATGGGAAGAATGTAAAACTCGGAAAAAAATTTCAATTTTTCTCAACAAGGGTAAAACGATAATTTTGATTGAAAACTGTAAATTTTCTAGATTTTGGATGATGAAACGGACTCCACTGCGAATCTCATCTTTATAATTTAACACGCCATTGAATTCATTGGATTCAGGACAATTAAATTTCACAAGCGAGGCATGTGTCGTGACAATGGTATGGTCATGTAGATGCCATTACGGCACCCTATGGGAATGACACATGGCATGAGAGCCATGGGCCCAAAATTGGTCAGTATGTTTTAGTCCTAAGATTGGGGATTGAATATTGGAAATTTTGATTAATTCGGCGCCTGCATCATGTTGAGATCCGTTTTGATCCTAGGACCGATGTCTTCTTCGTGTTTTGGTGAGTGTTTTGGAATCATAGTGATTCGGTGTTGAATGGAATCAAACCGATTCGCGGGTAGTTAAGGGACCGAAGGCCCCTGCTTTTACGGTCCGAGAGTGGACCATTTTGTGTGATTGTTGCTTGATTTAAATATCATGCTATGCGTGAAAAAAGAAAAGAAAAAAAAGAAATCATGTTGATATATGCTCATGTGATGGATCTGAATTATATAAAATGTATATATAATTATCCATGTGTTGGATAATGTCACATGTAGTTCTCAATTTGTGGCGCGTAATCGTGTTATAGTATGAAATGAAATAATTAGGCTTCTCATATGCATGGGGACATCGCGTCAAGTCGTGTGTGTGTAATTATTGGTTATTCACCATTCTTGTTGAATGTATGAGTCTAAATCGGGACAACATCCAAAATTGAGACTCATGGGTGCATAAAAATACACAAATTTTGTGTGTTTGGGGTGAAGCAAGACGGGGTAGATCTCCCTCCTCGTGAAATACCAAATTTTATTCTGGTTGTGACATACGATTCAAATACGAGTTCGCAAAGTGTTGAAAGGCGCGGCGAAGCCCATGAGACTCGAAATTTGCTACGCAAATAAACACATGGAATTTGATGAAATTAAATAAATATTGGAGGGTTGTCCAATGGGTTAAGTCATTGGGTGAAACACCAAAGACTGGTTTTCACACTTGGCATTTGCATGTGTGATGGAGCCTACAGATCGCTATAGGGTATGAAGAGTCTCATCTCATGCATGACATGAAGAAATTCCATATAGGATTGTATTTTCTGAACGGAATGTGGTTTGATGTATGTATGCCATTGCATGTGCATTTAGGCGGGGAGTAGCCCTTGTAGGAGAATTTTTCTATTGGGCATTACTCACCCTGTCGTGAGACCCCCTTTTAGGTACAAGGAGTGTACAGAGAGACGGTGCTCCGACGAGGCCATGATTGCGAATGAGGCCAACATGTGGCCTTGAGTAACATTTTTGTAAAAGTGTTTTGTATAAAAGGATTTTTATAAAATTCTTTTGGATTATTGTATAAATAGCCGGGTATATAATTATGGTAAGAGGGCCGTGATTGAACCCCTACAAATTATAATTATTCATTTTCTTTTCATATTTTAGATTTAAATATGAATGAATGGGTCTCGATGAAGGGACATATGGAAGTGGTGCCGAGTAACTCGATGTCCATGGGTATTGGTACCGGTTTGGTACCAAGACTTAGGTCCAAGATGACCTAAGATAGAAATTCCACGTTGACGTTGATCGTTGTCAACAGACCCTCGTAAATCAAAGGCCACATTGCAACATTTAGTTTGATTCAAAAAGACAAATATTATGTTCTATGCTTATGGGAAAGTGTCTCAAATGTTAATATGTAATAAGCACTCAAATATTCTTCAAACCTTTTCTAGAAATAATCTTTTTTATTGATTTCTAATCAAATTTCATTATATAAGTGAAAAATAACTTAAATAAATATAAACAATAAATTTCATCAAATTTTCTAATTACCTAGTTTTTCCCAAAAATTTTCTAACTTAAATGAAAGGAAGAAATCAAGGCAGATTCAAAGCTGAATTCAATGAATTATGAATATAATATTTTTGAATTTTCCTTACATTTTATTCAAAGCTGATTTGATAGGCTTAAATTGCATCAACCACATGACTCATGATAATAGATGAAGTTTTCTTTCCTTTACACAAAAATTCTACTGATAATGGTTTAACTTTATTCCCTTGGAATATTATTTTGAAAAACATAGTCACAATGTGTGATTTTTCTTGATATATGGCAATGTAGGACTCCTGTGAGGAAATTGAAGACCTATCTATGTCTTTTCCATGCAACCTCGGTTTAAAAAAATAAAGAAACAAAGAGAGGGTCAATATTTCATGCAGCCGTTAGAAGGAAATTTTTCCTTCTTCATTTCTGTGTCTAACTCGGCCTAAGTTTTCATGAAAATTCAATCTTGTGGTGTGACCAAGGGTCTGTTTTAATACCCTTTGGAAAATATACTCTCATTTTCTTTTATTCTGAAAACTACAGAACATATAAACACTAAATTCAAAGCATAAGAACAGTTTTCAGATAAAAAATCAAAATGGTGTTCCCTTTGTTTTAAAAAGCTGTCCTTAATACAATTTAAAAAATAGACACCAAATAAGTCCTAAGTTTTTTATCTTCATTTCTAAACTCTATCCCTAAATAGTCAGCCCCTTCAGTTTCAATTCATCCAAAAATCCTCAGAAAAACCAATTCAGCGAGAATTGAATTTCTAACCCACTGAGTTTAACGGTCAGAGCATTTTTGTGAGAAAATAACAAATAAAATCTTTATGGGTGTGCTATTTGGGGTGAGATTTCTTTTGTATGTCAAAAAATATTTATTCTTGAAGGTCTGAGAAATTCACTTCCTGCTCTAATTTTGATTACAGAAGAATTATTTGATACCCTGCTAATTTTATTAGTGGAAGAATTTGTAGAGTTTTGTCTTGTGGATGTAGTAGCTCAAATTAAAGGATGAACTAGATTAAAATTTTTAGTGTCTACTATTTTAAATTTTGTTTTGGGTAATTTTAACCCATTGCACTAACAAAGCATTGACAGAAAATTTAAGAATTTTCAACACGTGCAATTTGGGCTGGGTGACAATACAAATAAAATCTGGTTGAATTGATTCTGTCATATCGAAAGGACTAGAGTTTGTATCTGGACAAGCTCATAGAATTCAAAAGTATATTTAAAGTGAAGATTGTGACTTAGTGTTTTCTAGATTGTAACTATCTATTAATGTCAAAGAAATATTATCTATTTTTAATTTTTGACATTGATTATCTTTTTATTAATTTAAAAAAATGAAAGAAAAGAAGGTTATCATTATTATTGACTTGATTTCTACTTGAATAATTTTTCATATATAAGCATTCCTTTGCAATCAAAGGAATGAGCACAACAAAAAAGAAGGGATAATAGGTAAGATCTTGCTCCACCAATAATGTCCAGTTTCCCTTGCATTTTCCTTTATTCAATGTTTCTATTTTTATTGTTACTTCTTTCTATTTTGTGTGTCATTATATCTATATGTTAATGTCAAAGAAAGATTAACAATTTATTAATAAAAAAATGAAAGAAAAGAAGGTTGTCCTTCTACATAAACTTAATATTAATTATTTACTTTTTTGGGGAGAAAGTTTCAATTATAGGTTTCCAATTTGGTCATTCTACGTTTAATAACAAGAGATGATCTAGTTTTAAATAGTTTTCAAAACTATTATTAATGTTGTTGTTTAATGTTTTTCTTACGCTTTACAAATATTATAACATACCTCATTGACGTAACACAAATCTCTCCTACCTGCTCCCAACTAATCGACTGCAAGCTTTTGCCACAATGGCAATTGAAACAATTTGGAAAACTCACTGATAGAGGGTCATCTTTGCGCCAACTATCTAGCCAAAATCTCACCTTTTTGTCATTTCCTATAATAAAGCTAGTCTTCTCATAAAATCCAAATAGTAAGAGAGAGAACTTCATTCTAGCAGGTGCTGGAGCATCTTTTAGTTGCATTGTAACAACTTCAGTTTCAGGGGCTTGTATTCCATGTGATGCTGATGTACTGTCTTTATGATATAAGCGGGAGCTGAATATTTTGTAGTAGGCAATGCTAATAAATTTGAGAAGGAAGGCGTGGGTGAGCATGACTCCTCCAAAGGAGTTAGCTTTAGACAATGTAATACTCAAGCCTTCTCTCATGTCCACTGGAGCATCCAACGGTGTTGACACACATGAAAACCCTTGGAGTAGTCGAGCAACCACCAAGGGTAACACAGTTGTGTTTTATTGCAACTGCAAGTGATCTTCTACCAGAACCAAATGGAATGAGCTCTCAAAATGCTGCCCTAAAACATCTACATCTGCATGGGCTGTCAGAAACTTCAGGCTTGGGGTAAAACATTCAGGGTCAGACCAGACACTTGGGTCACGATGCACCTTCCATGCATTCATCAACAAATGAGTCCTTTAGGAATGTGGTAGCCATCAACATGACAGCCTTCCACATGGCTTCGTGTGGCACCCAATAGAGGAACTAATGTATAGCCTTAGGTTTCCTTGACAACGGGCTTGAAGGTAAACCAGGTTTGGAATGTCCGATTCTTCCACCCACCTGCCTCTTCCTACTTTGAGATCTAGCTCCTCTTGAACACACTTCAAAGCATGTTTATTGTTTATTAATGCAGACAAAAGCCACGTAGAGGTTGTAGACACAGTATCAGAGCCTCCCACTATCAGAGTCTACATCAGTTTCAAATTTTGGAAAAGAAGTTTACCAACGAATTGAAGCTATGAAATAACATGCATACACTACCAAAAGGACAATAAGCTCCATTTGAAACTTAATTTGGATTCCAATTCCACGGTTACTATGGTGTATGATTAGTTTATTATTATGTTAAATAAAAATAATGCAGTAAAAATATTATTTAAGAAAAAAGTATTATCAATTTTCGATCACAAAAGAAAGGAAGATAAGGGAAGCAGAAAATGCCAGATTAGAACTAAAGTATCATGAATGTACACACCAAAAAAGTTCCAATTTTGTTACAGAAACAACATGATTTCTTTTTATATTCGCTTTTTTGAAGAACCCACAACTAAAAGATATGTTTATTGCTATGACCCTATGAGCAGAAGCTTGTGGCAATACACATAAGTTTATTGAATCTAAAAGGGCAAGAGGATCATGTATGAACCCACAAAGATATTCATATCCAGTAGAACAAAGCACCTGCCTTTATCCTATGCTCCCATCCTCATAAATGGGTTTTAGGATTATGATTAAAATAATATTCATATGTTGAATTACAAAACACTCAGGGATTTCTTCTTCTCATTGATGCAAGGGCTCAGATCAAATCAACAAAAAATCTTATTTTGGTTGTTTTGAGATATTATCTTTATTTTTTAGGATTTTATTTTTATTTTATTTCCCATTATTGTTTTGGAAGTATTGTTTTCTTTCATATTATTGTTTTAGGATATGGATTATTTCTTTTATATCCAATCCTATGTTTAGGTATAACAGAGGTTTTATTCTTGTTGATCAACAAAGTTTTTGCTTATCAATCACGCTACACGCTTGCATCACCCGATTTAGCAATGTAGCGATTGATCAACAAAATAACACATCTCAATATAGAGACCACCAACCGAGAACAAAATAATGCAAAGCTTTTGATTTTAATTGATAAATTGGATAAAAGGAATAAAAAGTCTCTAAAACAAATTCTAAAACATCTTGGCTTATGCAATTTAAACATAATTTGGGTATAAAAGGAAATAAAATAATATCCTAAAACTAATTTAGTAACAACAAAAAAAATAAAACTAAAAAGTAATTTTGATGAAAAAATTATATATATATATATAGAGTGATGTATATATATATATATATATATATATATATAGAGAGAGAACTATAGTATATATATATATATATATATATATATATATATATATATATTAAATTTAATTTTTATTTGAATTAAAATAATAATTTTACAATTTCAATGAGATGAGAAATGGGGTAATGAAGTCGTAGGGTTTCAACTCTGGTGAGTTGGTTCAAGTTGAGAGTCCAACCCAACATGAAATAGCATGAACTTCAATCAAACTCAACCCAATTCCTAACTCAATATTCTCAACTTAAAATGAAATTATGAAACTCTAGTTGATTTTATGCTTGTCGCACCGGTTTGATTGGGTTAGGTTAGGAGCTGAAATGTGCTGAGTTACAAATTTATTGAATTACAAAACTATTTGACAACTTTATACGAATTTAAGAGCTAATTTAATGAAAATATAATGTTAAGTAAAATATTTTAAATGCATTACCTTGAAGAAAGCACAATACATAATTTTGAATAATAGTGTTGGTTGGTAGCCTAAGCTTAACAGTTTTATATATATTTATTTTTATTTTTATTTAAATACCTTTCTTGCTTTTCCTTTTGTTTAGGCTTCTAGAAAAAATCTTTCAACCCTTCAAAACTAAAAACTCTTGCTATTTCTATCAAAACATACTAAAATTATAAATTAACACACAAATACGATGAAGAGAAAACATCATTCTTTAGAATACAAATGAAAAAGCAATTTCATAAAGCATTGCAATTACTAAGTAATCACGGTGGAATTGAATGTTGTACCTTGAAACCCGAAACCTAGAAATTGGAAAGAGAACATAGAGGAAATCGTCATGAAGGATTTGAAGGAGTGTCATTGAAGTACTTATAGGTGTGAAATGGGCTAGCCCGACCCATTTTGGCGCGTCCGATCAGGCCGCGGGCTAATATTGACTGGGCCATTTGGCGTGAGTTGAGCCCGAGCAACAGCCACACGAAATTAACAGTGCCACTTGCCATGTGATCGTAATGTAAAAATATTAAAAATAATTTTACAATCTTTGTAAATATTCCTCTATAAATATAATATTTATTTAAAATATTTAGAATTTATTTTTATATTTAAAAAAACTACATAACAAACTTTCAAAAACCAAAGGCTAAACTACACTAACAATTTTCCTCCAAAAGTCACCCCATTTCTTTTCCCCTTTTATTGGTTTAATCGCTTTCTAACCTTCTCTAATCTATTTCCATATTAAAAATATTTCAATACAACTTGTGAGCCCACAATATCCTGATTAGGTTTTTGCCCCACTCCCAAAACCTATTTTCCTCTCCCTATCAATCACTATCTTTCTTCTCACTCTGCACATATATTTATTTTGTTCCATATGGATTTGTTTGTTTTACAGTACTATCACATTAGAGTTTTAATAAAATACTCCTTTATTTTTAAAAAATATTGATTATAGGTACATCTAAAACTTTTGTTTAAAATAGCATCTAAAAGTTGTAGTGTGAAAAGTCACTTTAACTAAAGTTTAATTATGAAACTATAGTTTCATTTAACTAAAGATAGTTTCAAACTAAGGCTTCTAAATTAAATTGAAAAATAAAAATCTAAAATCTAGTGGCACAAGAGGTTATAAAGAACAAAGTTTTAAAAGTTTGACTAGATTCAATCTTTTATTTTTATAAATGGGTTATTTTAAACCCAAACTTATCATATTACCTAACAACTCTGATAGTGCCAGTTTTAGTCAAACGCCCTTTATTTAAAAGAATATTGATTCTAGGCTACATCTAAAACTTCTTTGTTCAAATATCCTCCGCTAATGACGTAACTGCACTTATCATCAAAACTGAATTTTGAACCCACTTCACCACTTCGCACTCCAAAACCAAAAGTCACTCTCGATCAAACTACAACGCAAACAAATCATCCTTCCGTGAACTCAGTCTCATGAATAACCGAAACGAATTTTCCACGACATATTTCTTTCCACTTCCCTTCAACCCTAACAAAAAATTAACATCTGTACAAGAAATTTGTCGCAAAAAAAAAAAAAAAAAAAAACATAAAAAACAAAACCCAAATACATAAGGAGTTGAGATCAAGAATAAGATGAAATAGTGTTTGACGCAGCTGAGATCAATCTCAAGTATCTATTTGCTTCTTTGAATCTCTAAACATGAAAAGTTATAAAAAAGGCAAGTTTTCCTATATAAAACTTAAATATATGCTGCAGAGATAGTGCGGCTTGTTTCTTTTTATAGAAACATGAGAGTGGTATATTTAAATAGATTAGGTTAGAAACTTTTATTTTTATTTTTATTTTAGTTCTTTAAAAACAGGTCAAACATAGTTTTACTAATCCTTAAATGGCCCATCGGGCTTATCTAGCTGCTTCAAACGGCTCCTGGCCACGGTTCCATTCGAGCCTTCATTTTTCCAAAGATAACCTTTCAAAATTTTGGCCAACTCCAATTCTTAACCCATCAGGCTCAACCCATATTCCCACTTTTAGAAGTACTTAGTCTAGTCTAGTCTAGTATGTAGAATAACACCACTACATCGCATGAAGAGGGCTTTTTATAGGACATATATGGAGAATTTGAAATTTTACTTTAATTGTTTTACTCTTTCTAGAAATTTTCTTATGTTTTTAGCTTTGTTTTACAAATTAAAATCTGTAGTTACTAATATATTAGATGGGATTTTCAAAGCAAGGCACCCCATGATTGGGGGAATCGATGTGGATCATCAATGCTCACCCTAGATAAGTCGATGTTCATGGATGATTCACACTTTGGATAACTTTCATTACGGGACCATTTTTTGGGGCACCAGGTAGCCATTTCTTTCTACGCCCCGTCTCTCAATGAAAACATCAATGATATGTACCTAAGTCCTATAAGAGAGCCTAATCCAAAAGACCGACATGATAGGTGAGAGAACCTTTCAAGTTTAAGTACCACTTCATAATCTCATATGGAGTCGATGTGATATATATATATTCGAGTTCGGGTTGGGTCAGGTTACTCGAACCATTGGCCCAAACCCAACCCAAAATTATATCGAGTTGATAAAACATAACCCAAACCAAATCCAAATTACAAAAAAAAAAAAAGTTTTGCCCGATCCACTAAACATCGTCAAGCTTGAGTTAACCCCGCCAAGTTGTAAACTCCTAGAAGTTGATGAGCATATAGATACAAAGAAGAAATATTTCTCGTTAAAAACCTTAAATAACTAAATTTATAAATATAACCTCCATTTTTTCTTGAAGAATAACTTATTTTGGGATTAAAAACCTTTCTCATTTTGTGTATTTACATTTGTCTTATACAAGGAAGGGCAATTTTTAGAATAAAATAATGAGAGTTTTTTATATAAAAAATGAGGGAAATAATTGATGGAGGGTTTAGATTTTGGGAATTAACTTTTCAAAAGGTCTTTCAAACAAATCAGCCTAAAAAGAAAGAAAGAAACAAGATGAAGATAGGGAACATACGATTACGGCTGCCTATATCACTGTTTCCCTCGAATGATCAAACGTGGAAAATTAACTACCGACAGCACGGTCGATGAAATCCTGCCTGCTGCTGCCTGCTGTTGAGCTCTCATCTCCACGTTCTTCCACCCAACCTCCCACCAGAGAGTCCATTTCCTTCGCTACCCTTCATCGCCGCCAAATGCCCTTGCAACCATCCATCCTACAAAATGGAATGGCATCCGACAAAACAAAGGCCCCCGATAGGGAGAGGAATTCCTGAATCGCTGTTATGGCCCGCCTTGCTTCTGCCTTTCCATGGCCAGAATCATCAAAATACCTCTTCCCGGCGATCATCTTCAATAATATATTAAAGCCAAGGTTTTGGAACCATTGACACATCACTACCTTTACTGGATCAACCCGGTTGCTCTCTTTTCCAAGGGAGTACAAAGCTTTAATGGAAAGATCCAATTCCGAAATCCAGACATGCTTTATGGCATCAAGGGGACGGGCTGAGAGTATTTTCATCATGAACAACTTCCGCATCTCCCGCAAAAAGCACCATAAGGGGCGAAACCAAGCACAGCGTAGTTGTATCCTAAGAGCTTCCCTGCACTGGAAATTGGGCGCGAGGCAAAGGCCTTATCGTTAGTGGTGAAGCATTGTTTAACAGCTTCACGGCTGCTCACCACAACTGCGCGGTGCATTCCAAGGCGGATCATGAAGACTGGGCCGTGCTTATCAGCCATGGCGGCAAGGGTTCGAAATATTGATGTTGGCCCTCGGAGTAGAGGGAGGTGACCTAGAAATGGCCAGGCACCAGATGGCTCTGGGGCTGACCTGCCCTTGCTCTTCCCAGCGACACTCATAACCCTCCATATGCTACACAGCAAAATCAACCCCAGAAATCCTGAGATTGCCAGTAACTGAGAAGGG